>CM031239.1:225607338-225984092 GCA_018340775.1 Taxus wallichiana var. yunnanensis
GATCCACCTTAGGGTCCCACCTTAATAGTTGTGACAGGGAGACATGTGGAGGCTTCCACCGGCTCCGCTCTAGACTCAAAATTTCCAAAGCAATATTCTATGGCACAGGACACGTGGAGGGTCCACACCTATTTGGGGACCGGCCCTAAATTTTATTTTGAAGAAGCACCAAGAGGACACTTGGAGGCTTCCGCTCACTCTATCTTTGCTAAGGAAAAGCTGTCTCGGACCCTAGACACATGGCACCTTCTCATCGATCCCTTTAAAAATTTTAACAACTTTCTTGGACTCGGACACATGGTGAGCTGCACTTGTTCATGGTCTCCACTTTTGAGGACCATACCAAAGGTGCACTAAGGCAACACGTGGAGGCTTCCGTTGGCTCCTTTTTACTTGAGACTTTTCAAAGGCCAAAAGCCATTTTCTAGGGCCCAAAGCACGTGGAAGGCTTGCGCTTGTTTGGAAGCTTACCCCTATACTTCTCCTTCGCATTGCACTAAAGAAACACGTGGACAGTTATAAAATAAATTAGAAAAGGGGTAGAATCAATGGTTGTTGTGTATTGTGTTTGTTTTTCCACCATTTTTTCTCCAAGACTCTTGGAGATGCGAATACGTATTATTTTTCATCATTTTTTGATGAAATTCCTTGTCGTATCTATCTGTAAAGTGTATTGAATGGATTTGGAACTTAATTTGTGAGTCCAAGGATTGTTAAGATCGATATTTTGAAGTTGGAATTGCTCGGACACTTACAAAAATGGGAATTACCAGAGAATCTGGATGTGGGACAGAGTTGCAGAGGAAGGAAATGGGAAAGGATGAAATGATGAAATTTGCAGATCCAAAAGATGAAAAAGGTGTTGTCTCGAGAGCAATAAGGATTCCCTATCATATCCAGTTATGTAGAGCCTATAGAAAATGATTAAAAAGGGGATTTCTTGCATGAAAAAATCAGAATGGTTAGAAGGATTGCCAAAAAAATTTGGCATGGCATCCTAGTCATTAGTCGAGGGCCCAAGAAATATGATCAATTCACAATTGGTCCACCTGGAAGCTTTCGGATACAAATTTGTTAAACATCGGTTTACGAGACAAATTGGTAACAAGCGAAGGTCCCTCGAATATTCTTCTCTTTTGGGGCGGAAATTAAGTGAGTAAAATGTATAAATGCAATGAGAATACTCTTGCAAAGGGTCGGGGATTAAATTTCATAAGAAAAATTTGAGAAAAGTTGTATTCTAAGAAACCCATATGAGATACCTGGTTAATTTCCTTTGTGTATATTTTCTATCATGTCAAGTTGGTTACAGATGTATAGCCATTGATGAGCACTGAGATTTCTCTGGAAGCTTTCCCTTGATGAATTTAAGCAATTTTGAAATTAATTTGTGTCAATCTTGGAGCAATTAGTGTCTGCTTTGTTTCAGAATGTCTGCAAGTAGTTTTTCTTATTCCTATTGCAATCTTACATTGAAATATTTTTGAAATCACACAGGATCTCATCCCTATGACAGTTTAGTGGCATTTGCAATTTCATTTCAGGAAGATCCTTCATCTTGTGATGAGATAAACAAATTTAAAATCATTCCACTTGTCATTTGTTGATAAAGATTGTCTATAAGTCTTTAGGTGTACCTTAGGCGTGATTGATAAGAGATTTTGGTGTTTAATTGATTCTTTTAACTCGAGATTTCATGCTATATTCTCAAAGATTGTGTGAAAATGTGTTGATCTGGGCCTCCATTAAAGCACACCTTCTGGTTGAAGGAACGTCTTAACTATTCTAAATTTTTATGTTGTTGAGTTGTGCATTGTTGTGAAATGTCTCAGAGATATGATATAATCAAATTTATCCCGCTTAATCTCCCACCAAAATTATTCAAAACCATGAATCCATCCTGAATTACCCCTGTTTTCCCTATATATCAACAAAGGAATAAAATCTATTTACTAAAATATGCAAAACAATCAGGATCTCATAATGTCTTCAGTAACCTTAGCCTTGTTTTGAAAGTATCTCCATATTTTAGAAGTGACAACTCTTAAGAGTTAAATTATGGAGTATTGACCATATTTTCCCAAGGTTTTCTTCATAAAATTTGTGCAAAAGTAAGATATCTCCATCTCCTTCATCAAATAGAGGTTACAATACGGGTTCTCTCACCCTGCTCGAAAGGAACGACCTAAAGTGGTGAGGATATGTCAAATCCTCTTAAGGTGTTATCCATCTCTCAACAAATCGGAGTAATAAAGGGCCGCTTAGATCTCATCCCTGACTACAAAATGACATACATCATGATCTATCTGACTCTAAGGCTGCGTACTAAATGCAGATCTTTTTCGACTTGAAAGGGAGAACAAATTTGGATACCAACAGGTTTAAGATAGGAATATAAGGATAGTGAATGGTGTGGAAAACCTACTTCCTTCGATGAGGCTGCTCAAATAGTTGAGCAATTTGAAAAATATAAAATTGTTGTTCACTAAAAGAAATAAGATTATAAGAAAAAGAATTCCAACTTCCATTTTAAAAATAGAAAAAGGCCATTTAGTGAAACTATTAAGTGTAATCATACTCAGATTGGAAATCAACAAAGGAAACAAGATTATGTTAAAACTAAACTAGAAGAAATTAAATGTTGGAATTGTGGAGGTAACCATTTTGTTAGGGGTTGTCCTCAGAAAAAGAAGATTTGGGATAAGAACAAAAATAAGAAAAAATGACGATAAATCAAAGGAAGGAAACCAAAATATGAAATTTTATGTCGTTGTTGATATAAGGTACTATACATAAACAAGTGTCATTGATTGAAGTAAAAGGGACTATTAATAATGCAACACTTATTTTCTTGATTGATTTGGGTAGTAGTCATAGTTTTATCTCCTAAACTAGTCAAAAATTGAATTTTTTTCCATAAAAATCGAACCTATAGTCATGTGGAAATGGTTGATGGATGGATAGTAAGAAAAACATGAGATTTAGTGAAGAATTAGATTTTCAAATTGATAATATTGTATCTCGTGAATATTTTCATGTACTTAACTTAGGTCAATATGATGCCATTTTGGGGATGACCTGGTTAGAAAAGAATCATGCTCTTATTAACTATGAAAATAAACAAGTATGTATTCAAGATCAATATGAAGTTACTCATATTTTACAAGGAACTAAAAGACAACTGAATTTAAAAAACTATTTATGTTGTTCAACTTAAAATAAGTCTTAAAGAAAAATGTAAAGTTTTATGTGTTGTGATTACTCAACAAAATGATAAATTACAAATAGATATAGATGTTCACCCGGTAGTCCAAGAATTTATGGATGTATTCCCTTCTGATGTTGAAGAGTTACCACCTAGGAGATCTATAGAACATGCTATTGACCTCATTCCTAGAGCTTGAACCGTGTCAAAAGCACCTTATAGGCAATCTATACCTGAATTAGCTGAGCTAAAAATATAATTGACTAAATTATTGAAACAAGGAAAAATTAGACCTAGTGTTTCTCCCTGGGGTGCACCAGTGTTGTTTGTTAAGAAGAAATATGGGACTATGAGATTGTGTATTGATTATAGACAGTTGAATAAACTAACTATTAAGAATAAATATCCTTTACCTAGAATTGATGATTTATTAGATCAATTGAATGGTGTTAAATGTTTTTCTAAGATTGATTTACGTTTCTAGATATCATCAAATTAGAATAAAAGATGTTGACATTGCAAAAACTGCCTTTAGAACTAGATATGGACATTATGAATTTGTTGTTATGCCTTTTGGATTAAAAAATTTCCCACCATGTTAGAGTAGGTATTTACTTTAGCTCATGTTCACCTAGGTACTTTATTTACCTATATTGTATTTATCCTCACCTACTTATGTGTGTGGATATTTCTTTTATCTTATTTAGATATTAGGAGATATTATCTTGTTGTTAGGTATAGTTCTTTCCTTGATCTATGGTATTGACTAGATCCTTGATGTTTAGTTCTCTCCTAAATCTATGGTCTTGACTAGTTCTTTGATGACTAGTTATTTCTTTGATTTATGGCTTGATCTACGACCTTGACTGGTTCTTATATTGTTATTCCTTACCTATTTAAGCAAGGCCCATTCTCAATGTATTGCATTGAGTTCCATAATAATATATGATATTGTTTCTCATTTGTTTGCAAAGGTTTTATGTAAAGTTATTCTGGTGAATTGCTTTCATCTTATTGATCATGGTTTTTTATTAGCATTTGTGTTCTGGCTTGAGTACGATCTAGTTATCATTCCTTTCATGGTATCGGAGCGGAGATTGTTGTTGACATCCGTCTCTGTAAGTTTTATTTTGCAACTAAATTCATTATATATGCCTATATTTGGGATTTGGTCATATTTTGTTTTTGCATGTATTTTTATGCAAAACAAAGGATTCCATTGGATCCAAAAGGTGGGAAACCCTAAGATTGACTGTAAACTCAACCATTTTTGGAGGAAGTCATTTTTCTGGGTTTTTGTATTGTTGCGAGGAAGCACACCGGTTGCCTCGGGATTCGTCTTGAGAAGGAAAGAAAACGCACCCATTAAAATCCTTAGCCCTTGGTCATATGGCATGGTCATATGAGGGCTTAAAGATTGTGATTCCTACTATTTGGTGCTTAACTTCAGCCCCCTTTATTTTTATTTGTGTGATGAAGGCAACAACAATTTATTTTGTTTTAGTGGCAACTAAAATAAATAAGTAGAGCATAATCTTGCAAAGCTTGTAACTTTTGATCGGTAACTCGGTTTTGAGTGTCATTTTTGTAAAAGTGCTTGTTTTATCATGCTCTTTCCATTGGATTTATTTATTTTGAGACTTGCACTATAATTATAAAGTGCCAACTATGGAGGAGTGTTGTAATCAATTGTAGATGCAATTTTGGCTGAGCCCGACGTCCTAAACTTTTGGGAGTTGTAGTTTGTACCTATCATAGATTTTGAGAATGACATGCTTTTCTTTGAAGTATGTGCACTTTAAGAGGATATTGTAAAAATTTTGGAAGAAAATAGATCACTCAATAAGTGAAATTATCTTCTGCAATCACTCATTCACAGTAGGGATACAATAATACACTCCCTACAGAACAAAATTGCTAGCCTACAACATCACCATCATATTGTGGACAACCATATTCAAGCTCCTAGTCCATGTGCGGTTGTTGCTCTTGTACCCACTAACATTGATCTGCGAGTCTTTGAGCACGAACCTACTTTTGATGCTTCAAAACACAGAGGCTTATTCTTTGCATGCCCTTCCACATCTCACTGTGCCTATTATAGTACCACATGTTGTGTATCCTAATTCTTCTTAGCTACATGGATTTTTTTAGAAGTATACCACTTTGCATTCAATTATCGCATGCTCCGTTTTATGGGTCTCACTAACAAAGTCCTTGGTAGACATTCACGGGTATTTTTCCTCTATTCCACATGTTAAGTGGTATTCTCATCATGAAATTGTTTTTCAAGTAGATACTTCATTGGGATCACAAATTGTGAGCTCCTTTTTTTTCGCTTGACTCTTTCTGAGGATCATGAGCAACACATGAGTTCTGCACCTTCACTCAGGCTTGAGAAACCTGAGATTTCAATTGTCAAACATGATCAACCTAACACACATTTTGATGTTCTTTTGCATAGACCCATTGTGCATTTTACACCAAGTCATAAGTAGACATATTCTTCATCCATCTGTGTTGATTTGGGGTGGATATCTGATCACTCGTGGCGGCGACATAGGCATTCATTGAGAGGACTCTACAGGCATGGCTCCTTCACCATTCGGCCTCTTGCTCCACTTTCTATACCTTCTACATTGTGATGCTTCTTGTTTTGAGCATTTTTCTTTAGCAAGTGTAGTGTATCTCTCTTGTTTGTTGAGAGATTTTGTATCTATATTTTTGACACTTTTGGCATGTTGATAGTATCTCTTGTGGGGATCTATTTTGGTGAAGTCCAATGTTATTTTGTCAGTGTTCAAGTAGTTGATTTTGGACAACTCATATAGATTTGTAGCGTCACTCCACCCATTCAGCAGTATGTGAGGGTGTGGTGTTGATCCTACTTTAGCAGGTTTCATGTCATTGCCTTGTTACCTTGGCTTTTCTTGGATAATGACACTCTAGAGTTTGTGTCCTTACCTTGTTGCTTTGGTTATTGTTCTTGGATCGTGGCACACCTATTTGCAGCAATTGATTGAATTATGTTTGGTATTTTTATGCACTTTTAACATCACTCCATTGACAGTATCCTTGTATGGAGCTATTCTGGTGAAACCCAGTGTCAATTGTTTTTGAGTTTTGTGATTGAGTAGTGGATTCAGACCACAGTGCACACCAAACTTCTTCAGCATTGTATGAGTTTTTGAGCTGAGCTTCTTGGGATGCCTTGGAGCGGGTCTTTACTCTCTTTACTTTGTTGTTACTGGTTTTGGGTACCTTACGGTGTCCCTTTTTTCCCAGTTATTGTACATGAGTACCTCATCAAGCTTAGTTTTTGGGACTCATCGTGGACATGCAAAATATATTTTGGCCCCTAGCTTCACTTGAGGGGGGTGTTAGAGTAGGTATTTACCTTAGCTCATGTTCACCTAGATACTTTATTTACCTTTATTGTGTTTATCCTCACCCACTTATGTGTGTGGATATTTATTTTATCTTATTTAGATATTAGGAGATATTATCTAGTTGTTAGGTATAGTTCTTTCCTTTATCTATGATATTGACTAGATCCTTAATGTCTAGTTCTCTCCTAAATCTATGGGCTTGACTAGTTCTTTGATGACTAGTTATTTCCTTGATTTATGGCTTTATCTACGACCTTGACTGGTTCTTAGATTGTTATTCCTTGCCTATATAAGCAAGGCCCATTCTCAATGTATTGTATTGAGTTCCATAATAATATATTATATTGTCTCTCATTTGTTTGCAAAGGTTTTATGTAAAGTTATTCCGGTGAATTGTTTTCATCTTATTGATCGTGGTGTTTGATTAGCATCTATGTTCTTGGCTTGAGCGATCTGGTTATCATTCCTTTCAAACCACATTTATGACATTGATGCGTGATGTTTTTAGACCTTTCTTAGATGTGTTTGTGATTATATTTTTAGAATATATTTTGATCTATTCCAAAAATGAAGAAGAACATGAGAAACATATTATATTAGTACTTGAAACTTTAAGAAAACATTAGTTATATGGTAAGTTAAGTAAATGTGAATTTTCAAAACTGAATTCTCATATCTAGGACATGTTATCTATGAAAAAGGAATTGATCCAAATCCTTCTAAATTAAAAATAGTACAAAGTTGGAATATGCCTAAATATGTATAAGAAATTAGAATTTTTCTTGGATTATCTAGTTTCTATCGAAGATTTATTAAGAATTATTCTAAAATAGTTACTCCACTCACATATTTAAAAAATAAAAGTAATGCATATCATTGGTCTAAGGAATGTGAAGTTTCTTTTAGTAAATTGAAAGAAGCATTAATGAGTGCACCTATTTTATGTACTCCTATTTTTCTAAAACGTTCACTTGTTATTACTAATGTTTATGGTTTTGGTATTGGATGTGTATTGATGCAAGATAATAGAGTTGTGTTTTTGGATCTAGGAAATTGTTGCCTACTAAAAATAACTATCCTACTCATGATTTGGAATTGTTAGGGATTATTCATGCTTTAAAATTTTGGAGACATTATTTTTTAGGTCACAATTTTTTTTGAAAATTGATCATAGAGGTTTGTAGTATATTTTTACTCAACCCTTATTAAATATGAGACAAATAAGATGGGTAGAGTTATTAATTCAATATGATTTTGAAATACAATATGTACCTAGTAAGAAAAATTTAGTTATTGATGCTTTAAGTAGAAAAATAATGTGTGCAAATTTTTTGTCCTTAGAAAGAAGTCAATTTGAACAAGAGATAAAATATGCATTGTCTAATGATAGTTACTTTGATGAATTGTATTCTGGTTTGAAAAATGGAACATCAAATATGCATTTAAAGGATATAATTACTTCTTATTTACTTGGTGTGAATGGGTTGTTGTACTATAAAGGTAGATTGTGCATTCCTAACCTTCCTAACTTAAGACAACAAAATTTAAGAGATTCTCATGATATTCCTATAGCTGGTCATCCTAGATTTCAAAAGACATACTTATTAGTTAAAAAGAATTATTTTTGGCCTAGAATGAAACAAGATATTAGAAAGTATGTACAACAGTGTATGACTTGTCAAAAAGTTAAAACTAAACAATGTAGTAAACCTGGTCCATTACAACCTTTGTCTATTCCTGATTGGAAATGGGAATCAGTTAGTATGGATTTTATTATAGGATTACCTAAAACCAAGAATGGTCATGATGTTATCCTTGTGGTGGTTGATAGATTAACTAAAATGGCACATTTTCTACTAACCAAAATCAAAACCTCTGCTTCTGATATAGCTCATCTGTTTTCTAAGGAAATTTTTCATTTGCATGGTCTTCCTAAAGATTTAGTAATTGATAGAGATCCTAGATTTACTTCTTATTTTTGGAGATCTTTGTTTGATGAATTGGGTACTAGTTTGAGTTTTAGTATTGCTTATCATCTAGAGTCAGATGGACAAACTGAAAGGATAAATAGAATTTTAGAGGACATGCTTAGAATGTATATAGGTGAAAAACTTGGAAATTGGGAGTAATATTTGCACTTGATTGAGTTTTCTTACAATCAAGGTTACCATACTACTACCAAAATGACCCCTTTTGAAGTTGTTTATGGTAGGAACTGTACTACTCCAATTTATTGGTTGAATCTTGAACATAGATCTTGGTATGAAAATGATAACTTAAAAGAAATGGAAAATATTATAAATAAAACAAAACAAAATATGAAAGTTGCCCAAGATAGGTATAAACATTGGGTTGATTCAAAAAGATCTGTTAGAGAATTTGAAATAGGTGATCAAGTATTTCTTAGAGTTAAACCTAAGAAAAGTTCTTTAAAATTAGGTAAATATGCTAAATTAGCTCCTCGCTATTGTGGACCATTTGAAATTTTGGAAAGAATAGGAACTCTTTCTTATAAACTTGTTTTGCCTCTGATTTATCTAGAAGACATAATCTGCTTTCATGTAAGTTTGTAAAAGAAATATGTATATGATGCTAACCATGTTGTAGATTTGAAAAAAATAGTTATTGAACCTACATGTGAATTTAAAATTGAACTGAATTAATTTTGGAAAGAAGGACTAAAAATATTAGAAATAGAGAAATTAAAGAGGTTAAAGTAAAGTGAACTTTTGTGATATTGAAAGTGCTACATGGGAAAGAGAATATTTCCTAAAAGATCAATATCCTAAATTGTTTAACTAATGACTTGTGTTTTCTATGTGATTTTCATAATAAACTTGGAACTACTAAGGACAGTAGCTGATTTAAGGGGAGAAATGTTATGTGACTAAATACCAAAAGTTTTAATCATTAAAAAGAAATGATTTATTTAAAATAATAAAAGTTTGAGTTGAGATTCTTTATAACAAAGGTGTTATAATAAACTATTGAAAAATAAAAGTGGGAGTGAACAACCTAAAAATTTGATTAAAGAGGATTAATTAAAGTGAAAAAGTATGGAACCATTGTGTTAGTTCATAACTACCCATGAAATATTATAAAAGGTAGATGAAAAATAAAAGAGAACATGATTATGATTGGAGAGAAATAATTGCAAGGGAGTTTGAAAAAGATTATGTAATTATATCCAAGATTTAACTTGTGGAGTAATTCAAAAATTCACCAGGTTCCAGAAAAGTGGTGGACGAGAGAGAGGGGCACCAGAGGTATCCTAACCATGGGTACAACGTAAAACCTCAGATGGTTCCTAGCTAGGGAAACGAGAATATACAATGGGTGTATAACATTTTCCTCTCAATAGTGTGGTCATAGTCTGGTGTTTGTTACCTGTGTGTACATTGGAATTTTGTATCAAATTCCTGATCATTTGTCTCAAATAAGTTCTCTCTGAAAAACTATGTAATCCATGTTGAAAGTTAATAAAATAAAGTTAAATCTTATGTTTATTTAGAAAAATGTGCATGTGAATGTATTATTTTATTGTATTATGTATATTGATGGAATATATAATTATTTATATGTAAAACAAAGAATCACAAAATTTATATATGTATAATTTTATTAGTGGTTCATATAAAGAAATGTAGAATAAGGATTGATGTATGTAATCAAATGTAGTTTGTAGATTATCATATATTGTTGTAATCTTTTTAGATTAGGGAAAATTTACATTTCAATTCCATTGGCTTCCCTCTATCTTATATGACACACAAGTCTCCCACTTCTCATGGCCATGTTATTCTACCCATTACTATTGGGCCTCTTACTATTTCTATGTTATTTACTAATTGTGATATCTTGTTATGCATTGTGACCTAATCTTAGGACTCTCTTTCCTTTAGGATACCAAAGTCATGCCTTCTATTGTTCACTTGTGCCTTAAGTTTATCCATGAGCAACATTTTATCATTGTTCAAGGAATTCCACCACAGACACCTTTTCCTTGGATCATTTGATCATCCCATATTTAGTTGCTCCGCTTCTAGTGAATCTTATCTTATTAATGATGACTCCTTATCCTTGACACCTTCTATGGTATCTGGGTCCCTTGTTCCTCTTACGACACCTTTTACACATCCATCATAGTTTAATTCACACATGGCTATCACTCATCAACCTCATAAAATTATAGATCTCATAGCCCACCTCATAGGATAACTTCTTCGCATAGATCACATGCTCTATCTATACATGTTTCAAAATCTATTTATCCAAATGATCGATCCAACCCCATCTCGAGATACTTGAACTCCTGCACTCTCCTGCGACCACCAGACCCTACGTCATGTTCACATGTGCAATTCCTCTACATCGAGTTGATTGTGATCCCTTACCTAGTAATCTCATTGCATAGATCATTGTGAAATTTACACTTGGGGTTATTCTAATTCCCCCACACCACCCCATGATCTACTCTTGTTCTTATTTCATACTTGAATGTTGAGGGAATTCCTATATGAACCTCATTTTATAGACACACACCGGGGGGTATCCTTATTCCTCCCTTCTAGTTGTTTTATTTCACATATATACATTTAAGAATCCAAAAACATAATTACTTGGATCTTGATTGGATGTACTCTTACTTCTTTATACTACTATATGTTACACATTTACTTATCATGTTACTATGGTTCCTAGTATTTTTATCATTTTTCATACACACATGCGTGTTCACATGGTATCTTGAGGTGAATGCAGGTCACTTACATGTTGTTACATGATGTATGATGCTTAGCCCTATCCATTACTAGTCCCATTGAGGCTCCTAGGGGCATCTACCATTTCCCACTTACTATCAAGTTCTATCATTGCAATATTTCACATTTTCATTCCTATATTCATATATTACATTGTGGCATACTATTTACCTTTCCTAACATGCTAACAAGTGCTTCATGTGTAGCATTTTCCTTGTAGGACTCCTTCCAATCATGGTTGTTTGATTTTCTTGTACCTTGTTTACTATTTTTTGTAGGCTATGCCCTATGTTTACTTGTTTCCTTATTTATACAAACCTTCATGGATCTAATTATTTTGTGACATTCTAGGTGATGTCAAATGTATGAAATTGGCTACTCGTTTTTTCCTCATTTTTCTATTTTCATATATGTTCTTTCCTATTTTGTATTTCTATGTGCATTTCTTTTTGTCACTAACACTTATATGCTAGCATTTTCCCTTGTTTTTCTTACACCATGGTACCTACCATGTGTAATCCATGTTCCCCTATAATATTCCTATAAAATATGTGCACATTAGTTTCATCCTTCTTCATTTGGGATTTGTTCACATTTTTTCATCTCACGTACCCCAAACGAGTGGGGAAAATATTGGGTGAACCTTTTTACCCTCCCAATAGTCATAGAAAATTGTTATAGAAAGATAGACACCAAGAACAAAATAGAGATTGGTTACATAATAGGGCCGAAAATAGATTTAGATACAAAACTTAGCATGGACAAAAGTACCTAGAATAGAAAAGAACGCCTAGGAACTAGTGGACCACATGGGCACAACTGTCCTAGGGGAAATAATAGTTACAAAGTAGTTTCAATAGTTACACAGTCATAATTTTTCCGGTTTCAATAGTCACACAAAAAATTTAATATTGTAATGAGTAACTAACAAGAACTAACTACTAATTCAGGAACCAAAGCAGGAACTAACTAAGGGAATGACACATAGGGCATATGCAAGAAAAGCGATATGAATATATCCTTTGTATCACCCTAGGAAAGTTATAAATTGAGTTTATGACCATCTATAATGGAACTTATCCTTATCAAAGCATTAATGATTAGAGGGAAAAAAAGAATTCTCTCCTAATACACTTTCCCTTAATGGTAACAAGATGCCTAAATCTGAATTTTAGCATCGAGACACTCAAATCCCTAGTTTGGAGACAAGACACCCAAATCCTTTATGTTATTCTAACTAGCTCCTAAGCATCGGGTCTACAAGCAGGAACAAATTTATATCCCTTTCTCTTTCAACACTCTAGGTGTACTCTAACCCCTTGGTTTAGATTTTCCAATACACATTTCCATTTTTACATATTTTCCAAGTTAAATTTTAATTGCATTTACCTAGAGCATTGACTACACTTGTTTTCTTTTGTAGGTCATATCCTATCCCAAAAAGGCAAAGCACACAAGAAATGATAAAGTTAATCTCAAGCACACTCTGAAAAATATAGCATTCCAAGGAGATACAAGAATGCATCATTATCACTCCATGCATGTAAAGGTCACCCCTAGGATCATTATCCTTCCATCTCTTTATAATTTCATGGTACACATTTTTCACTATTCCATTTGGTGTGCTACAACACTCATTTGACAAGATATGGGGTACAATCATCTTTTGAATCTCTAAGGTATGCTTTTCTATTCTACTTTATGTTATTGAATCCTTATTCACCAACATAAAGTGGAGGAAAATACAATCACTAAATCTTACACTTACTATATACATCTGGCCTCTAAATACTTCATTTATATGCATGATTCATAAGCAAGAGAAGTAGTCATTAACAACCCTCTTTAATTTTATTTAATATTGCTTTTTATCCTTTTCATCTTTATCACTTACTACTTTTGATTTGTCGAACTTATAGTTTTGCATTACAACCAACATCCTACTCATCTTTGATTTCATTGTATAACCTTTCGAGCATCCTGTATGCAGGACCATCCGTTAGGGGCAAGAGCACCCATGTGATACTATCCCCTCACGGGTTCCTTTTTCCCGTTTACCTCTTTTTCTGATCTTTCAAATATTAGTTCTTTCTTTTCTTCTTTTATCACTATTGGTCAGCCTTTCACTTTTTAAGGACAAAACTTAAGAAAAGGAATCGTATATATACACATACTTTTAACCTCATTAGGGGACAATCATTCAAGAGGCACATAATATTAGAAGGAGACAATATATTATATCTACTACACCAAGGACTTCATATTTCACTAGATAGGAGGGTTTGTTTTTAATTCCATATCACACATTTACATTTGGGAAAATTATTTGTATCCCGCTATTCTCATGTGCGACTAGCACTAGGTAATCCTAGCTCAAGAGACATTATTCTAATCTCTCTCTCACACACACACACACACACACACACACACACACACACACACACACACACACACACACACACACACACACACACACACACACACACACACACACGAACTACATTGAGTTTGAAATGTAGTCCAACACTCAAGTGGAAATCACATTGGGGTGACCAGATGAGCTCGGTTTGACTCAAACATATGCATATTTTTATCCATCTAATGTGTGTTTGAGTATTGTGCAAGTAGTTAGGGTTTATTTTGTAGGTATGTGAGTGACATAGTGAATATGATGCAACCTACGGTGAACAAGGAGTGATATTGAGTGATACAAATAGAACTCGATCCTAAGATAATCTATGACACCAAAGCCCAAATCAAACACTAGCACCTGGCATCCTAGCGGTTATGCCCTGTCATTATCTAGATGAAAATTATAGACATAGATCTTACACAATGCAGAATCTACCCTTTTAAAGTAGTCTCCAATCCATAATTGGTTCAAAACTATAGATACAAGTTGAGTCATTGTCTAAATCCTATCTATCACTCTTTCTTGTATTTCCTTTTAATGCGGGATCATCGACTTCCTAGCTTGTAAATAGGGTAATAATATCAATTTTAGTTTCCTAGGTTTTTTGTCAAGTCTTAGGGGTCTTCTATATTTTTTTAGGTGTGTTGGGATTGAATAAGCCCTTTAAAAATTCAGATTTGTCCATTTCCCTCCAAAATGCCAATTTGAAACCTTGAAAGAAATTTTGGTTTGTAATGGGAGTTATGAAGCATTCTTGAAACTAATACACCTTTGTATGGATGAAATGAGACAATTAGGGGTGGTTTTAAGTCCTCCCTTTGTTTAGAGATCATAACAAGTTAGTTTACACTCATAAGATTAAGCTATCTTGTAGAAATTCCTCCAATGGCAACACTTTTGCATATTACCATGAGTTTAAGAACTTATATTCATTTATAGGGTGAGTAGACGAGTATAAAATGAAAATTTTTAACTATTATATCTCATTTCATCCAGATGAGAATCTATGTATGAAGTTGAAGAGAAGAAAAAAATGAGAACTTAATATATGTTATGTTTTTACTTGATTTCTATGTGTTGTTATTGTACATGTGTGTTTTCTTGATCTTAGAGTTGATAGAGAAGGTTATCTTGAACCTAGAACAAGTATTGAGGGCATGCATAGTGACTTTGGTGAGTATTACATGTATCTCATGCATGATTGTAAGTTACATGAACTGTCTGGCTCTTGAATGGTTGTGATAAGTAATTAAATATCTGGTTTAGCTTTGAATGTAAATTAACTCATAATGCTTTAGTATTTTCAAACTCATAAGACATTAATATTTTTAAGGTTGATATTGACTTGTGGAATGATTTTTGGGTGTTTCTAGTAGTTATTCGGGTGGAATACTCTGTTTTTTAAGCACTATGCTTGAGTATCAAGAGATCATAGTCAAGTTTACTACATACTTATCATAAGAGAAAAGGAAAGGCATGAGTAGGGAGGTACTAAGAATAGTTTCAATATTGTAACATCCATATTTTCAGAGTAAATAAAAGTATGAGGAAACATTCCTTTGAAAGTTTACAATCTCGGGTTCTAAGGAGGTAAGGTAAGACATCAATAGCTGAGTTTTCATTTGAATGAACAAAGACCCTTCCTTGTCAAATATTAGAGGTGAAGTACATGGATAGGAGCATGTGTTTAGTGTATTAAGCCATTGAGAGTGTGTAAAATTAAGGATAAATCCATCCTTCCATTAGAAACCCTAATAACTATCATAAAACCCTGCATGCATGATCTAACTAGGTGGAAGATTAAAGATTTGAGTAAAGTTTATGGGAAACTGGTAAGAAATTTGTATGGTTCCCTTGGAGAAAAATATTAACCTAAAATATTGTCCCTTGATTCTATTTATCAATGAAGTTGTAAGAAAAATTACCCTCTCTGGCTGAATCAGTAGGTGATGATTAGATTGGAGCTAAGGCTCGAGATTTATACCCTTAAACATTTAAAGTTTGCTTTGAAATTTATATGGAGGCACGGAGGCTGGGAATAATCAAGTATTTTTATGGAAATTTGTGATTTCATTGGTCCATTTTAAATATTTTAATGACAATCATGGTCTAGAGATAGTGCACGATCCATAAACCTAAAAGGAGGACCTCCTTTACAAAGGAAGTACTAGATACATTGGGTGTTGGTTCTTAATATTTTATACACATTTAAAACCATCTAATGGGTACTTAAAATGATATTCCTTTCATGTTGAATCCACCTAGAAAATATATTGTGCATGATAGTTTATACATGTAGACCTAGTGAAGGGTTTTGAGCAAGAATACAAAAGGTGATGTTTAGATAATAACACAAAGAGTAGGATCTTGAGTTTTTACATACATCTTGAGAATGGTGGAGAGAAACTAAAAATTATACTAGCTTGTTGTGGGTGGTTTCAATTTACCTTAGCCACGGTTGGACCAAATGAATTGTCTTAAGGGTACTAATTTACAAATTGGGACAAGTAGTAAAATCTTAGGTTTTTGATTCTTTTTCCATCAAATTTGTAGATGAATTAGTGTTTGCTAAAGTATATGAACATGGTTCAGGGAGAAAGGAAAAAGGATAAATGAAGAATAATAAAATCCAAAGTGGATTACTTCATAGGTGAATAAATGAAGAAGAATGATTGAAATGTTGTTGAAAGGTGAGTGAAGGATGAAGTACTTGTTATTCCAAATTCACCCCTAGGTTAATTTGGATAACCCTTTGTAAATGAAATTTTACACTCAAATCATGTGGCATGTGGATGGCCTTCAAAATTCAACCCCACTCGGAAGAGAAAGACACTATGTGATGATGGAGTTGACGGTGAGGATCATCAAAGAATTGGTAGAGTTCAACGAGGTTGGATGGCTCGGTGAGATGACTTGGTTAGACAGTTGGGTTGGACACCTATGTTAGAAAAAATGATATTGCTAGGTTAGAAGCTTGGTTTGGACACCTAGGTTGGAAAGTTGGGTTGGTCAATGACTCGTTGATTGGACATCGGGGAAGGAAAGGATGGGTTGGACGGTAGTGAGATGGTAATAATAGGTGACCTCCCAACCTCCATGGTTGGATAGTAGACATGGATAAATGGCCTCAAGGATGGATGACATCCAACCCCTTTGGGTTGGACATCATATGGTTGGACATCCGGTTGGTCGGGTCACTACGTTGGTCACTTGGTCATCATACGCACAAAGGATAGTCATTCCACAAGCATGGTCAAGTGGCTCACTAGCATAGATGGACAACATCCAACCCCCAAAGTTAGATGAATCACAAAGTTGGATAGGTCACGAGGCTAGCTAGGTTAGTTGCTAAATAGGTTGGATGGATGGCATAGTTGGATGGGTCTTTTGTTGATGTAGGCATACAGCCATGGGTTGGACAGACACCCACCTCCACATGGTTTGATGGGTCATGGGATTGGACGGATAGTCACTTTGGTTTCTCTAGGGTTATATGACCCGGTGTGGTAGGGTGGTGTCTAACCCAACCTGGTTGGATGGTTCACGACCTCAAAAACAAAGCATCTCAGGATGGACAACTTACAGATCACAGGAAAGGGTAGACATGAAAAGACATATTGGCTACTTGTCAGATATTTAATGCTTTCTTTCAGGAATCTGATTATGAAAAGACAACTCAGCTACCTATAAGATATTTAATGCCTCCTATCAAGAATCTAATTGCGAAAAGACAACTCAAAAACTACAACCGTGAGAAGAGCATTAATATAGGTGGTTCTGTGTACATGTATTTGTTAGTAATGCAAAAAGAGTTAGAACTAACCCCCAGTAGTCCTAAAACAAAGATAAATCAAATTCAATGCACCATCATGCTTAGATCTTAAGAAAAACTAATCTACTAACATCCTTGCATTAGAACATGAACAAATATTTAAACTAACATGTTAATCCATTAATCTCAATCTGATTGAATGTTAAAAATGAAATGAACCTACTTATATCCTTAACAATCAAAGGTTTGATTGTATGTTTGAATCCCAAGGTTTTCAAGAATGGAGTCTTGTCAATCCATGGCTATAAGACCATTTTACATATCCCCATATGACTTCAAAACTTGGATGGATGAATACAAGAAATGAAAGTAGCTAGCCTCTCCAATGAAGAATGCTCCAAGATGAAAAAATGGCTATAGTGTATTTGCTATATGCTTCACTTTTGTTTCTCAAGGAATAGGTGTAAGTGTAAAGGTAGGAGGAGGGCTCTTTATATATCCCAATGGATAGAGGAATCTCTACATCCCTTTGTATGTGGGATAATAGAGATGTTGAGTTAGTTATGGATAAGGGGGTTTAGAAAGGGTTGAGTTAACTTTAGGAGAGTTTAATTTGTCCTTTAGTGACTCATGTGGATAAAGGGGGTTTATTAATTAACCAAAGTGATTAATTAATAGGTGTGCAAGCTTATAAAATCTTTTAGAGGAATATTAGCATGATTTAGACTATAGAAAGGAATTAAATCAACTAAATAATGATTTATTGATTTAATGAAAGGGGAAGCTAATTAATTAATAATAATTAATTATTCTAGATAGAAGGAAGGATTAATTAATGGAAGGTCATTAATTAGGGTATTTTTTGAATAGAAGACTTAATTAATTAATTCCATGTAATTAATTAATGATGATAAGAGGGAAGATGAGCACTATTGACGATATGTCGCCAATTTGCGAGAAAGGGGATAATTAGCACAATTTAAGTATTTAAATTATTCAGGATAAATTATAGGTGTCTACATTTTCCCCTCTTTGGGGTGGGGTAAGCGACGCCACTTCAAAGATAGTAGACGGATAAAATTTTGAAGGGGTAGAAGAAAAATTAGTAGAAATGAGAGATGTCCCCTCGAGTGTCGATGGGTGATGAAGAAAGATGATCAAAGATTGAAAAAGGTGACGAAAGGATAGAAGAAAGGAGAGGAACAAGATGCCCTAAGTGAAGCAGAAGAATAGTGCTGATAGGAGGGTGATGTAGAAGAAATATGGAGAAGTAGAGAGAATAAATAGCTTTCATCCTTTGCATTGGAACAACTTCAAAGTGTTATCATATTGCCAAATATCTATGTTATCGGTCCTTCTTTAAAAAGAATGAACAAAAGTGTAGTATTACATGAAAAGCCATATACGAACAAATGTCCATTGCAAAAACACCAACTCTATGAAACATGAAAAATGCAATGCAATACGAAAAAGTAAAAGATGCCTAACTCCATGCAACATACATAATGCAATGCAATACGAGAAAGTAAACAAGCTAAACTAACAGAGAAACAAGTAAAATGTTTTTGTTATCGAGCTTCAATTTGAACCCTTTTGAATTAATGACAAGGGTTGTGATGGTTCCCCATGAAAGGATACATGCAAGGGGAATAACAGAGGACACTTCGGTCTAATGAGAAAGAAATGTGCACTACAAAACAAGATACTAGGCAACTTGTTGTGCCCCATAAAGACAGACAAAGTAAGTAAGCAGCTTTAGCTTCGTTGATGGAGGTAGATCAATATGATCTGTGATTCATGCACATGAACAAATGAGAACCAAAGAGTGAAATTTTGTAGGATGATTTATATTGTTTATAAGTTTTCTGAAACATATTTGAATGTTTTTTTATTTTTCTAACATATTTGAATGTTTTGATTTTTCTAACATATTTGAATGTTTTTGTTGATTTTGAAAGTTTTCTGAAACTATGTACAGGAAGATGAGGAAGCGTGGATGCCCCTAGTGATAGATGGGATGTATAAGGGCATAAGGCCACATGTGTATGAGAAAGTTGAAGATGAAAAAAATCCCCAACGATTGGGTGGGAGTATTCAAAGGAAAACTCTTTATAGGTAGAAGTAGGACCCAAGGCCATTATGGATAGGTTCAATATGATGATGAACGTAAACCAACAAAGTGCTAGGAAGAAGCAAGGATGCCCCCAACGTAAGTTGTCTTAAAATCACATGATAGAAAGGAAGGAGAAGATTGTTTTTGTGAAAGGGGAAAAAGGTGTCTAAAAACATGGCATAAAGGAAATACCATACACATGGATTTTTTGAACGAAGTATAAGAACAATGTGAATGTTATGAATGTAGCTTAAAATCCTCACGATGAATAAGTTACTAGCCAAAGGCACAAATTGTGAGATGAGATAAGGACTAAAGTAAGAGTCTGAACAAGGTCTAAAAAAGACACTTGGTAACATACTAATCCTGCCTACTCATAGAGATCCAAAGTGTGCACGTGGAATCTATTACCTCTTGAAGGGAATATTTAATAGACAAGCAAGTGAGGACACCCTAGCTAATGTGTAGGAATTATATAGTTTGATAGATGATTTTGTGAATGGATGGTGGAAGGATAGCCAAATGTGTGCATGGTTTTGTAGGATGATTCATATTTTTTGAATTGTTCTTGAAACATATTTGAATATTTTTGTGATTTTCTAAAAGTTTTCTTCAAGCTATGTACAGGAAGACAAAGAAGCATGGATGCCCCCCCGGTGATAGATGAGATGTAAAAGGGAAGAATGCCACACATACGAGAAAGTGAAGATGTGATATGACCCAACGATTAGGTAGGAGTATTCAAAGATAAACTCTTCACGAGATAGAAGGGGGATCGAGGCCAATATAAATATAATAGGTTCAATCATGAGGGAGAAAGGATACCCCAAAGATAAGTGGCCAAGAAACATGTGATAGAAAGGAAGTGGGTGATTGATTTATTAAAGCGAGACAAAGGTGTCAAAAACATAGCAAAAAGGTCATCCTATACACATGGAAGTTCTAAATGATTTTTGAAGAATAGAATATGCTATGAAAATATTTAGAAGGCGTTTGATGAAAAAGTGATTAGCCCAAGGAAAAAGTCATCGACAAAACATGTGTTAAAGAAAGAGTTAGAACAAGTTCCAAAAAGTAACACTTGATAACATATTAATCATGTTTTACTCATCGATATCTTGTGTGTGCAAGTGGAAATGAATTACCTCTTGAAGGAAAGATTCAATAAACAAGTGAAGACACTACTCAATGTGTAGGAATGATTTAGTTTGAAAGGTGATTTTTGAATGGATTGTGGAAGGAGAGCCATACATTGCTCCACTGCCATCCAGGCATCCATAGCCCCGATGGAGATGCATTTGATTCTAATCACAACATTTATCTACTGCTAGTCAGGCATCCATAGCCTCGGTAGATATTATTGGAAATACCCAAAGAGAGAGTTATATATCAATGTGCTTTTTCTTTTAGCTTTTTCTTTTTGATTAATTGATTTTGATTCTTTTGATTTTTAAAAACTTATTTCAGCTCTCTTGTTTGACAAGGGGTTAAGAACCACTAATGGCTTCATGGAAGGATGTGGAAGTGATTGTGATGACAACATTGGCTAGTGTCCATAAATACGTCCAAAATTTATTCCCTACAAGTTTATTAGAGGAGAATAGTGATAGGAATCTCTAAGAGGCCAGACATTCTTTAATTTACTAAGGTTATGAAAGACCAAGGTCAAACGAATACTATAGAGATAAATGTCACAAAATGTGTGTGAAAAGGCTAACCAAAATATCATCGAAGGGATGAAAATGGTAGATGATTTGAACATGAAAGAAAGGGAAGAAAGAACATCTATGTGTATGCAATACCTAATTTTAATGTTTGACCTTTGTACCTTTGATTTTATTTTTGTAATGTTTTAATGTTTTCTCATGTTTTTGTATTTTTGAATTGTTTTATGATTTTTAGATTTTTTTGGAAGTTAGGACCAATAATGTCACTCTGCATGATAGGATCCAACAACAATATGTGTGAATTCCTTGATAAGGGATACTAAGAACATTTTTTTATCAAGAGTGATATGATCCCCGATCTCAATGATCGTGGTGAGTTCACACTCAACAAATGACTATGATTTGTTTTGAAACATGGATTTCATATGTGGGAGTTTGAGCTTCATATCCATAGGTTTCTGCACTTTGCGTATTACTTGATGGGTATGTTGGTGTGCATTTTGGAATCACGTTTGATTTTGGATTTTATGATCATTGGAGTTGTTGGTAGCTTTAGATCTCTTCAGATTTTGTATCTTGGCTTGATAAAGAACCTGTCTGGGTTTCTTATAAGCTAATGCTTGACTTTTCTTATCCCGAGAAGTGCGAGAATAACGTGGACATTTATAATTGATGAGAGGAATGGAAGTGGGCTTGCCACAATCTTTGGTAGAAGAATAATGTGATTGATGAAAAGGATACGGTCCAAGGATTGAAGAAGATGGGCTACTTTGGGAGGTGAGCCATAGATAGAAGATGAAGTGCTACTAGGATGTGGGCCAAGAATAGAAGAAGAAGGGATACTAGAATGTGACCCATAGATATAAGATAAAGGGCTACTAGGATGTGGCCCAAGAATAAAGAAGAAGGGCTACTAGGACATGACCCATAGATGTAAGATGATAGACTACTAGGATGTGTCCCAAGAATAGAAGATGATGGACTACCCGGGGTGATCCATATATAGAAGACAAGGGGATAGTTATACATGCTCCAAGAATATAATATAGTTGACTACTCGAAAATGTCCCACAAATAGTAGAGGGAGGGCTACTAGAAAGTGACCCACACCTAGATGAAGATGAAGGGCTACTTGGCGTTGACCCCATAAGAGATTGTGATTAAGGAATTATGATAGAAAAATATTGATTGGGTGATGAAAAGATAGGCCATGGATCAATGTAAGACCTAGGAATTTCCTCATGTAATGAAGAATGTGAAGATGGAAGAATAAGAGGAGGATTAATTTGCATGATCCGAGGCTCTTCCTCCATTTCTTGTTAAAAAGGAATTAAAAATTTCCTCATAATATGCAGATGCATCAAAGTCTAAAGAGAATCCTTGCTCATAATATACTAAAGGAATACCTTTATATACCCCCATAAATGCCCCGATTGTTTCTTCATTTTGAAAGAGATCAATCAAGATGAGTTGTTGATCGACCACCAGGAGTTGATTGGAAGAAATAGGTTCACTTGGTGTGGAAGACTCGGGAATATTTTTTATTATGATTAATAAGAAGATGATGTGGGGGACGAAGAAGATGTGTAGCTAGGAGTAGAATAAGGTGGTGTGGACCTATCTATACGATGGTATACCGTCTATAAAATAGTATGATTAAGTCCAAAGTCCGTAGATTGTGATGCATGGGTCAATTTAGACGTTTGACTCGAAGGACTCTTAGTCACACAAATCTTAGAAGAAGGAATACTTATTGGGGGTGATTGATGAAGAAGGTCCTGCGAAGAAGGGGAGGAACGTGATTTAAGAATCGCATTAGATGAATAATAACAAGGGTCCTACAAAGAAAGAGAGAACCCCAATTCAAGAATTATAGATGTTTGATCGTAGAGGATTTGGATTCACATGTATCTTCAAAGGAAGAAGACGTTGTTAAGGTGACTAATAAAAGGGGTCCTGCAAAGAAAGGATGACCGCAACGTAGAGTCATATTAAATGTATGATGAAGAGGTTCTTACAAATATAGGGAGGACCATAACATAGGAGTCACATTAGATGACTTAGGAGTCGAATTAGATGAATCTAAATAGTAGTTTGGATCTGAATAGTATTTTGGATCTGAATCATCAGAAGAGTCAGAGGAAATATTTGGATTGGAATCCTCAGAAGAAGAGGAAATGTTTGGATTAGAATTAGAAGAAGAGTGGGGGGAACTTGAATAATAATTTGTATCAAAAGTGTTTAAATCATACCATTGACTATGAGATGAAGGTGGGGAATGATTTACCCGAATGGGTTCTCTAGCACGAATAACTAATCAAGGTTTGGTCATGATGGGCGTATTTTGATGTGAACACCAAAAATTGATTCCTTATTATCGTATGTATAAGGGACCTTACGATAATCAATCATTATTGGCACGTGTTGGGTTCAAAGGTCTAAACCTAGATCTGTATGATCAAACTTTTCAAAGTGAAGAAGGTTTCATGTTGATTTGGGCAGCATAACGACAACCAACTAGACATTTCATAAATATGGGGATGCTTGTATGATTTTCCAAAAGGGAAGCTAAGGAAAACATACATCGTGATGAATCAAGACTGATAATCCAACAAGGGATGAAGGCATAAATGTCAAAGGATTGATAAAAAAATTTAGCAACATAAAGGATAAAAAGGAAATATTTCCAATGTTTGATTGATGCAAAAGTTTCTTGAATGTTTTTGCCAAGGTTTGAAATATGTGTTCAAAAATGATCATGAACTTAGGAAAAAAAAGAAGATCAAGAGGATCAAAGACCCAAAATATTGTCCTAGAAATGAATTTATAACATGGATAAACAAAAGGAACAATCACACAGTTTCAAAACACAAAGCCAAATTAATGACCAAATAATAATGAATGATAAAGAATCAATGGATCAAAGTGATTTTTTGAAATGGATATGTCGATGTGAAAAATGAGACACAATCACACAAAAAAATTGTTTTAAACCAATAAATCATCAAATTACTTCCTAAGTATGTTTCCAAATGATATTTGGCATTTCAAGATGATTAACAAAATGTCACCATTTATTTCAAGTTTAAAGAAATGAACAAGGCATAAGTAATAACAAGAAGTTAATGCGGTTCCCAAAAAAAGTATACTAAAAGTGATATTGAATTCAATCAAGACCTATATCTCAAAAAGTGCGAGTTACAATTGTGAGTGACATAACAATGTCACCAAGATATGTTAACCAAACTTTGCGAGAAAGTAAGGTATTGATATCAAGATGATATTGATATAACACACAAAAGTGGTAACACGTAGCACTTTTCAAAATTGAGGTAGTAATAGAATCAAAATAAAAGCTTATAGTATAACTAAGAATTGTTAAAATGTGTATAGTGTAACCTTACAATGAAGATATTTAGGTCAAGTTTAAAAGAAATGAGACGTAAATACCAAAATTGTAATGATACGATATAAACAAGGTAACCTTTTTGAGGAAGTTCAAGATGATGAACCAAGCCTAACTATGATGATGATCCTGACATGGGTATCAAGATCACAAAGGATACCAATGATATGAATATGTCTCCACACACTTTAGATGTTAACTTACCCAACCGCAAACATGGATGGGCATAAACAAACAAAAAGTGGCAGAAACAATCAATTGATAACGCAAAGGTAGACACTCTTCTTTTGATCAACAAAGTGTCAAAAGAAAGTGAAGGAAGTAGATCAATTGGGGTTGAAAAAATGTTGGCCTCACTTTGGTAGACTTTCACCTCACCTTAGAGCAAGTGAAAAACTAAGAAAAAGTAACGCTTCACATGTTTCATGATTAACAATAGATTTTAACTCAAAATTGGCTTTGAAATGGTCAAAGTGGGCTCTGGCCAAAGATATCTTCCTAGGTGGCTCTCTCAACTAGGTGTTACAAATTTTTCTTAAGCAAGCTCAATTTAACCAAAAAATTTTCAATGACTAATTTGGGAGTATCTCAGCTTTACTTCACCCCCTTCAAGCACAGTGGGCAACTAGTGCATCCACATGTACTATCACTAGGGTCGTCATACATATAACTAGTAACATTGACTCACAAGGAACAACTAGTCAAGTAGGTTGTGTGGATCACTTCCTATTTCATCCACAAGGTTCCCTCTTACATGGAATACTTTGGGGTTCCTAGGACCACTCCCATTTTTATAGCTTAAGGCTTATGCCAAAGGGGTTATGTCCTAGTGTTAACCGAACAGGACACAACCTTATCTGAACCTACAAATACAGTCTTTTGAATGTGGTGTTCTTTTTATCTTGTTTAATTTGATGTGGTTTGCTTAAACACCTTTTGGCAACCTACATGGAAACTGTATTATTAGTTTGATTTTGTTTCGATTCCACCTTTCTTTGAAAAGTTTTTTTGGTCCTGCACAACAGATTATTAATTTTCCATAAAAATACTAAAGAGGATAAAACATCATTTCTGATTCTCAAGATCATCCTAAGACGCAAGAGAAGAGCATACGTGACATAGAATCCAACTATGAAATCAAAAATAGAAAAAAATTACTTCAAATGAAATATTTTTTCTTTTTAACAAACTTTTACATTCATTCTTGTAAGAACGAACATTTTTCAAAATAAAAAGATACATATAAATTGTTTCTGATTCCGAAGATCACCTAAAAGGTGAGAGGGAAGAGCATACACAAGTCCAATCTCATGATTAAACATGCAATGTTCATTAACCTTTTCAACAAGTCAAATTACCATCAAACATGTAAAAACACCCTACAAAACAGAATTTATATTCAAAATAAAACTTGCAAGGTGTTAGAACATCAAAGACCAAATTTTCCAAAATGTTTAGACATGTTAGAAATGAGTTATTTACTAAAAAATAAAACATTATATTTTTGGTAACTCAAAAACCCAAATATGTTTCCATTGTGTATTTCTCTTCAATACTTTTCCAACACAACAAAAACGGAGTCGTTTTGAGTTCGGGAGCAAAATTTATGGCCTCCGAAAGATTGCTAATGATGCATGCACTAGGATTTGTGTGCATGCACCAAGGTTAGGTACTGCGCCAAGGTTAGGGTGCCTGCTCCATGGTTAGGGTGCCTATGCCACCCTATGTAAAAAAATAGTGAGAGTTATGCATGCACGTATAGAATGATGTGTGCACTCCCTTTCCTAGGTGACGTCAAAAATATGTCATTTTAAGATAAACAACTTCAAAAAGGTCAAATTTTTTGATATGTTAGCTCAAAATTGACAACAACCCATCAAAATTAAACCCCTAAACAAGACTCAACACATGAAAATTTATCAAAATCATAAGAAATTTAACATTATTTCACACATGTAATATTAGAAAAAGACACCAAAAAGCTCAAAACACTCCAAATTTTAGTATGTTAGCTCGAAATTGATAACAACCCATTAGAATTAAAGCTCTAAATGAGATCCTACACATGGAATATTAGCAAAATCCTAAGAAATTTAACATTATTTTCCATATGTGTATATCAAGGGTTAGCCAAAAACTTGAAATAACAATAAAATTTGAGCTAGAATTCTAAGGGACTAAGGACCCATCCCACCGGGCGTGCCATATGTGTACATGTATTTGTTAGCAATGCAAAAAGAGTTAGAACTAACACCTAGTAGTCCTAAAACAAAGATAAATCAAGTTTAATGAACCATCATTCTTAGATCTTAATAAAAACTAATCTACTAACATCCTTGCATTAGAACATGAACAAATATTCAAACTAACATGTTAATCCATTAATCTCTATCTCTATTGAATGCTAAAAATGAAATGAACCTACTTAGATCCTTAACAATCAAAGGTTTGATTGTATGTTTGAATCCCAAGGTTTTCAAGAATGGATTCTTGTCAATCCATGGCTACAAGACCATTTGACATATCCCCATATGACTTCAAAACTTGGATGGATGAATATAAGAAATGAAAGTAGCTAGCCTCTCCAATGAAGAATGCTCCAAGATGAAAAATGGCTATAGTTTATTTGCTATTGCTCACTTTTGTTTCTCAAGGAATAGGTGTAAGTGTACATGTAAGAGGGTGGCTCTTTATATAGCCCAATGGATAAAGGGATCTCTACATCCCTTTGTATGTGGGATAATAGAGATGTTGAGTTAGTTATGGATAAGGGGTTTATTAATCAACCAAAGTGATTAATTAATAGGTTTGCAAGTTTATAAAAGATTTTTAGAGGAATATTAGAATGATTTAGACTATAGAAAGGAATTAAATCAACTAAATAATGATTTATTGATTAATGAAAGGGGAAGCTAATTAATTAGTGTAGATAGAAGGAAGGATTAATTAATCAAGGTCATTAATTAGGGTATTTGTTGAATATAAGACTTAAATAATTAACTCCATGTAATTAATTAATGATGATAAGAGGGAAGATGAGCACTATTGATGATATGTCGTCAATTTACGGAAAGGGGATAATTAGCACAATTTAAGTTTTTAAATTGGTCGGGCTAAATTATAGGTGTCTACAGATAGTTCAACCACATGTCAGGCATTTAGTGAAAATTATGGGAAAATTATGGTTGCAATGGCTATAAAATGTACTCAAACCCCTCATTATTTACAGAGACATTCTAGGAGATGGAGAAACTCTGGCAGATTTTTCCAACTCTAATGAGTTGTAAGCCTTTTCCTACACTTGGAAACCATATTTGTGCCTCCGAGCATCAATGTAATGGTATTTTTACCTTATGGAGAAATAAAATTGTGTTTTTTTGGTGTTTTTAAACCCTTTCTCTTGTTTTTTTTTCTTTGTGCCTCTCCATTTTGTGTTTGTTTTTGTGCATTTATTTTACATTTGCAGGTGCAGGGTGTTGTGTTTCATGGAGATTTGATGATGGGTTAGGATCTGGGTCTGTGTCATAGTTGTTTGGCCTCTCCCTACTCCATCCCCTTTTTCATCCTCCCTCAACAGAATATCTCACCCCCTTTTCTGGTGCTATCACCCCCTTAGTGTAGGATTTCTTTTATGCACTCCTTTTTCCCCTATCTCCTTGGAAGTTTAAGGGTAGGTTTAGGTAGTTGTCTTTTCTGCATTAGGAGTAGTTATAGTATTAGAATTATGAAGAGGAAGCCGAGCTTTTCTAGAGGAAAATCTCAAGTTCACAGAGTCCCACATCTTAAGAGATGGTCCAATGTTATGCAATTTACACTTTGAATGCCTCTGTCATATGCTAGAAATTTGGGGGTGCTATAATTTTACACTAATAGTACTTGCATTATGAGCATCTCAATTGATGGAATGGATTCATTTTGATAGTTATAAATAGGGTATGAGGATTCACTAGAACCTTCCAAGTGATGGATAATGTAAATTATTTCATTTGAGGTCACGTTAAGCACACGTAAAAAATTAAATGTAGCTCTCATTTCAAAGTAAGGAAAAGGTGGAATTTTTAACCACTTTGATAGATGAGTACATGAATGATTTAATATGCTACTGACTACATTACTAGTGGTATAATATCTTGAAATATCATATAAGAAGTTTAAATGAAAGTATTTATTGAATCTCACAAGTTTATTTATAAGTGTTGATGGAGAATATGCGGAGTTAAGAACAATAAAATCCAAGATGAGCTTTATGAATTGGCTAATGAGCATGGTTATATAGTTCCCAAGTGGCTCAATAAGATAAATTAAGATAAAATGAAAAGAAATTCTAACAAAATAAATAAGAAAGGTTGAAAGAGGATATGGGAGAAGGTAATGAGGAGCTATTGAAGGAGGTGTTGACCTTGATCAGCAAAGAAAGAAAGAAAAGGAAGAAAGAGAGAAGCAGAAAAGAAGAGAGATGGAGAGGAAAAGAGAGAAGTGGATGGAGGAAGAAATAAGTGCACTTAAGATAGAGGTGGATCAAGTGTCCATGTTGATAGAACAATGGATGAAATCAAAAATCCAAGAGAGAGGGATTGTGATGACTAAAAGAGTCAAGTGGCCCATTAAGCTACTTATAGAGAAAAGAAAAAGGATGCAACTGAGAAGGTGGATAAAAGAGGAAGAAATAAGGATAAGAATAATGAGAAGAATAAAAAGAGAAGAATTCAAGAGAGTTATCTTAGAAGAGGATAAGGAAGATGAGTATTCAAGGAAATTACTTGGATAAATAAGTTATCATGAGTAAGAGAAACACCAAGGAACACAATATTGCAGATAAATGATCACAATATGCAATTATAATAGCTTAACCACTTGGAGGGGGAAACCTCTAAACCATAAAATAATACTAAAATGCTTAATGGTGATGAACTACTACCTACTAACCCCTATATATATTATTCCTATGATATGGCCATCACCAAGGCCGAGCCACTAATGATAATATAACATATATGAAAGAGATACATCCCGATAAGAAGTTATGATAGCCACAATTTGTCTATATACATCTAATGTAATATATATGATTAAGGGAATAACATACCCTCCCCTTTGAAGAAACATTATTCCCAATGTTGAGAAGCTCCGATGCTACTGCAGAAATTTGCATCTTGCCCAAGTTGCGTTTTCATTGTCTAGATTTTTCCACTTGATCAAATACTTAGTGATGACCCTTATCCTTAATCACTCAGGGCATGTTTTAAGGATGCATTCAATTTCCAAGATGACTCTCCCCTCCTCATCGAGCTTAGGTAACATTTTTGGTTTGGTAACCTCTATCCAATTACTTTATTCAGGAAAGAAACATGAAAGACTGGATGTATTATGGTTGTCTGTGGAAGTTATTATTTGTATGCTACAATACCAATCTTCTGAAATAATTGATAGGGGCCATAATACTTAGGTGAAATTTTTTTATTCTTCTGTTGTTGTTTCAAATAAATTTTCTTATATGGTTTTAAATGCACAAAAACCCAATCACTAACTTCAAAATGACTTTCAGTTGATGTTGACCAGCCTATTTCTTCATGCGGTTTTTTGTTATGGCCAAGTTCTCCCTAAGACTAGAGAGGACCTCTTGTTGATGCTAAATTTTTTATTTAAATTCTCTAATCCTTGGCTTTCCTCTCAATGATGATGTGATGGATGGTGGATGGTGGATGGTACCCATAGAGTGCCAAAAAAGGAGACATTTTGGATGAATTATGGAAGGAAGTGTTAAGTCACCACTCTGCAAGTGGCAGCCATTGGACCCATCTCACTTATTTATTTGAGGTGAAGCAACGAAGATATCCCTCCAAACACTTATTTACAACTTTTGTTTTCCCATCAGACTAGGGATGATAAGAAGAGCTATGGCATAACCGAGTACCCAAACATGAGAATAAATTAGTCCAAAAATTACTAGTAAATATAGTGTCCTAATCACTTAATATAATATTTGGTGTCCCATATATCTTTTGAGTTATGTCCATGAAGGATGGTGTTAATGTGCTTACAACAAATGGGTGTGACAATGAAAAAAATGAGCATATTTGGTGAGTCTATCCACCACAACCATAATGAAAATTTCCCCTTTAGATTTAGGCAATCCCGTGATGAAGTCCATGGAAACCTCTTCCCACCATTTCTGACTAGGAATAGAAAGAGGTTGTAAATGACCAATGGACTGAGTTGTTTCACGCTTATTTTGCTTTGACAGACCATGCATTCGGCCATAATTTTTGGAAATTCCCTTTGAGACCTTCCCGTAAAAAAATATTGTTTGATTCGATGATAATTCTTTAAGAATCCATAGTGCCCCTACTGGAGAAGCGTGAAGCTAAGATAAAACCCTATTCTTAAGGGTGGAGTTCTTACATAGGTATAATATATCTTTATACCATAAAAAATTCTCTTTCCATACAATTTTTTTCAGACAAGTTTGGATCATTTTGGAGATTATGAATGAATTTTTGTGTAGTTGGGTCATTTCTCCATTCGGACTTTCCTCCTCTACCCAATACTTCTGTAAGATGGATATGGCACATAATAATGTTGCAGCTGATTCATCTTTCCTAGATAGAGCATCTATGACTACATTATCCTTCCCTTTCTTGTAGATAATATCATATTTATATACCAACATCTTTGAGACCCATTTTTGTTGTTCTTCAGATGATAAGCATTGCTCCAAAAATTATTTTAGACTATCATGATCTATCTTCACTTTAAAGTGTCTTCCTATAAGTATGGTCTCCATTGCTTTACTACATTAAGTATGGCTAACATTTCCTTATCACGATTTGGATTTAAAACATTCTTACCTTTGAATTGATAAATCAAAAAGGAAATAATATGTCATTATTTCATGATAACTTCCCCCATACCAAACCCTAATGCATCACATTCAACAATGAATGTTTTGGAAAAATATGGAGTAGCCAAGATTGGAGTGGTGCACATGGCCTCCTTTAACTTATCAAATTATTTGGTAGCATCCTCATTCCAATGGAAATATTCCTTTAATAAAGTTGTGAGAGGTGCTGTTATACTTCCATAATTCCATACAAAGCTACGATAATAGCTTGTAAGCCCTAAAAATCCTCGGAGATAATTTAGGGTTTTGGAACTTGCTACTCCATCATGGCCTTGATCTTAGTAGGATCCACTTTAACACCTTCATGAGAGACAATGTGATCCAAATATTCAACCTCCTTAACTCCAAAAGAACCCTTAGATGGATTTGTATAAAGTTGATGTTACTCAATGGTTTCCAAAACCTTATTTACATGATGCAAGCGTTCCTCTCGTGTTTTTTAGAGATTAATATATCATCAAAGAACACTTTAAAACTTCCGTAGGAATGGCTTAAAAACAAAATTCATTAAAATTTTAAATGTAGAAGGTGCATTTGTGAGTCCAAAAGGAATCACCAGGAATTCATAATGGCCTTCATATGTCCGAAAGGAATTTTTATGAACATCCTCATCCTTGATTTTGATTTAGTGGTATCCCGAATGAAGATTGAGCTTTGTAAAGTAAACAACACCATGCAACTCATCAATAAAATAAATTACAAGAATAGGAAACTTATCTTTCACTATGTACTTATTAATTTCCCTATAATTAGGATACATGCACCAAATTTCATCTTTCTTATGCACCATCACTACTGGAGAAGAATAAACACTATGTCTATGATGGATGATTCCTGCTTCCAACATCTCTTGTACAAATTTCTAGATCTCACTCTTTTGCACATATGGGTACATATAAGGTCTTATGTTGGGTGGTTGGATCCTTGTAATAATTTAATAGCATGATCATGATCTCTCTTTGGAGGTAAACCATTGGGCATATTTTCAAACACAACAAAGTGTGCATCTAATACTACTTGCATATCTAATGGTATAATTTCCTTAGACTAATGTGCCTCCAATGAAAATAGATGTGCCACACATCCTTTTACACCCTTTTTTAGAATTTTGGGAATTTGATGAAAGCTCACTAGCTATGGAGACTTTGCTCTTAAGCCCCTTAAAAAAATTCCTTCCTTCATACTAAAAGCACATAAACAAATCTTGGAAGTTCATCTCAATGGTTCCCAAGGTGGTAAGCCATTGAACTCCTAACATAATGTCTGCTCCTCCCATATAAATGGCATATATGGGGATATTTAATATGTAATATCCCATGGTGAACTTGATGTTATGGAATTTTTGGAAAAAGTAATGAACCTCCATTAACAATCATTGCTTTACATTTAGGAGCTAGATAAATAAAACTTGTTAGACACACTGCTAACTTATGATTGATGAAGTTGTGAGTACTTCCTAAGTCAATCAACACTATGAAACCGATGTGAATCCAGCTACAAGAGGTTGAAATACCTCCAAAAACACACATAAACAACTTTGCAAATAAAACCAGGAGTTTCAAAATAGCTTACTTCTCATTCTGGAATTCACACTGATCTATTACATCATTACAATTCTCCTTTTATTTCAAGACTACTCTAAAACCCTAAAATGCAAAACAACTCGGATTGACCCCAAAATTTTCGTGCCAAATATGCATTCATAAATTAGGGCTCACGCGAAATTTGGACTTATTCTAACAAGCACAACAAAATTTATTAAAGTTCTAAGACCTAGTCAAAAGCGGAAAAAACATTCGGAGCTAATTTTAGGCCACTAGATGATGGAATCCGAGCCCAAAAAATTTATGGCCTCTGCAAGTTATGCTCCTGCATCATTCTCCCCTAGTTGAAAAGAAATCAGCTCCTATGAATTCTATTGACGGAACTCATCTAATTTTGCACTGTCAATTTTCCTCAACTCCCACTCAGGAATCCAAGTGTTTTCTTCTTGCTGCAAACCCTCCCACTGTACCAAATATCTGTTGTAGCTCCCATGTCTAGTAGTGATTTTCTTTTGGTCCAAGACATGCATTACCCTCTCCTTTTTCTCCTTCATTTGTTTCTTCCAGTTTATTTCTTCCTCCTCTACAAAATTTTCATCATGACTCGAAACTTATATAAATCGAAACATTAAAAATCGGTGAGATAGCAAAGTTTTCAAGTAGCTCCACCTTGTAGGCATTATCACTCATTTTCTTCAGAATCCTACATGGCCCAATCTTCTTATACTTGAGTTTATTATATGTCCCCTTTGGAAACCTCTCCTTTCTAAGATGAACCATCACCATATCTCCTTCTTCAAATACACTTACTCTTCTATTGGCATCTGCAACTGCTTTATATTGTGCATTACTCACTTTCAGCTTTTCCCTCACTTCATCTTGTAGCTGTAGAATGTGTTCTACAAATGCTTCTGCATCATCACTAGTTTCATCTTCACCTAGTAGAACAATTAGATCAAGGACCCCCTTCAGATTCCTACCATGTACAATCTGGAAAGGAGACCTCCCTGTTGACCTGTTTATCGAGCTATTATATGCAAACTCAGCTTGAGGTAAAGCTAAGTCCCATTGTTTTGGATTTTCTCCAACTATACAACGTAGGAGATTTCCTAAGCTTCTGTTCACTACTTCTGTCTTCCCATCAGTCTAGGGGTGATATGCACTACTGAAATGTAGTTGTGTCCCCAATTTCTTCCACAGAGTCCTCCAAAAGTGACTCAAAAACTTCGTGTCCCGATCTGAAGTGATCATTTTTGGAATTCCATGCAATCTAACCACTTCGAAAAAAACAAATCTACAATTCTGGAAGCATCATTAGTTTTTTTATAAGAAATAAAATGTGACATCTTAGAGAATCTATTAACCACAAAAAAGATAGAATCATTCCCTCGTTGTGTGTTAGGAAGCCCTAACACAAAATCCATACTCACATCAACCCATGGCCCTGTAGGGATAGGCACTTTGCATATACAACCTGAAAGATTTTGTGCATGACCCTTAGCCATTTGACACACTCTAATTCTTGCTACAACCCTACTAATGTCCCTCTTTACCTTTGGCCAATAATACTTTTCTACGACAAGAGAAATTGTCTTACTTATACCAAAGTGTCCAGCCAACCCTCCTACTATGCAATTCTCTTATAATATTTTCTCTCATTAAACCAAATAGGATGCACAATTGTTTCCCCCTAAACAAATAACCATCCTCAGATCAAATAATCAAAAGAATCACTACCTACCGTAGGCTCCTTAAGCTTTCGACAACATCACCAAAATCGGATCACCTTCATATAATTCCTAATAACCTCAAACCCTAGGAATTTATTTTCCATTGTTTTCAAAAGGGCTACACACCTACTCAAGGCATCAAAGAACTCGATTCTACTTACCAGGACTTATGCTTTAAAACAAAAGTATATTCTTGCAAAAATGAAACCCATTTTGCATGCCTACTATTTAGTTTCTTCGTGTGTTTACATACCTCAAGGATTCATGGTTAGTAAAGAGTAAAAATTCCTTAGCTACCAAGTAATGTCTCCAGTTCCTTAATGCTTGAACAATAGCATAAAATTCCACATCATAAGTAGAATATTTCCTCTTGACTTCATTTAGCTTTTCACTAAAGAATGCCACTTGTCTTCCTTCTTGACTCAACACAGCTCCAATCCCAACATGTGAGGCATCACAGTCAACCTCAAAGACCTTGCTAAAATCTGGCAATACCAAAACAGTGCTTCTGATACTTTCTTCTTCAACAATTCAAAACTATCTATTGCTGCCTTGGTCCATACAAACTCCCTCCCTTTTGTACACTCTGTTATGGGTGCAGCAATGCTACTGAAATTCCTGATGAACTTCCTATAAAAAGTTTCCAATCCATGAAAACTACAAACCTCTGTCACATTCCTTGAATAGGCCATTCCAAAATTACCTTTACTTTTTCCTCATCCATCCTCACTCCATCCTCTGATATGACAAATCCCAAAAAACAAGACTCTTCTAAAGAAATCTACACTTCTTTAATTTTTCATATAGACTCTCTTTATGTAACAAGTATAGCACCAATTTCAGATGTAACAAGTGTTCTTCCACTGTCTTACTGAATATCAAAATATCATCAAAATAGACAACAACAAACTTACCATTGTATTCTCGCAGTACTCTGTTCATCAACCTCATGAATGTACTGGGTGCATTAGATAGCCCAAATGGCATCACCATCCACTCGTATAATCCATATTTTGTTTTGAAAGTAGTTTTCCATTCATCCCCTTCACGGATTCGGATCTGGTAGTAACCACTCCGTAGGTCAATCTTGCTAAAATATCGGGCTCCGCTAGCACATCCATCATATCATCCAATCGCGGAATTGGAAACCGATACTTAATTGTGATCTTGTTTATGGCTCTATTGTCTACACACATTCTCCAGTCTCCATATTTTTGAGAGTCAATAACGCTGGAGTTGCACATGGACTCATGCTTTCTCTCACTAACCCTTTCTAGTATTAGATCTATCACTTGTCTGTTCAACTCTTCACTCTGTGTCGGACTCATCCGATAGGCTACCTGGTTTGGAAGGGCCGATCCTAGGATCAAATCAATATGGTGTTGAATATCTTGCTTTGGGGGTAACCCATCTGGTAGCTCATCTAGTATGACATCTTTGTATTCTTTTAGTATCTTTTCTGCTGCAATAGGTATATTAAAGCCTTCTTTCTCCAGCTTCTTTGACATTAGTGCATAACAACATCCAGCTTCTTCCATTTCTGTAACAAACTCTTTTATAGCCAATAAGCCCTCACTCTTCTCTTCTTCCTTGAAGGGTAAAAATACCACCTTTACACCATCCTTCCAAAAGGTATATGTATTTTTCCTCCATCATGTGTAACCTCTCTATCATATTGCCAAGGCCTACCCAATAATATATGACATGCATCCATTGGGATAACATCACACCACACCTCATCCCTATAGGTATTCCCAATTGAAAACTTTATAAGGCATCTTTTATCTATGGTTACTTCATTTCCTTTCTTGAACCATGATATACGATAGGGATATGGGTGCTTATCACACTCAGATTCAGTTTATCAACCATTACAATTGAAACCATATTTTCACAACTACCACCATCAATAATAATTTTACATACCTTTCCTCTAGAGGTGCATCTTGTTCGAAATATATTTGTTTGAAGCCACGAATCAGCTCCAGCAACATCACATTATTTCTCCTTCCTTGGGATAATCATCATCCTCCTTATCATGAGGGTTTCACCCAAGTCTAAACCTCCATTTCTTCTTCCTCTTCAGCTCAACCATATTTACTCATGGTTTTTATCCTTGCCATCTATCTTGTGTAGGATAGTGTGGACACTCAAAAGCTCTGTGCCCCTCTTCACCACATCTGTAACATGTATATTTCCTCCGGGGCTATTCCAGCCCTCGTCCTCCATTATAACCTCTTCCCCTCTGAAATCCCCTACCTCTTTGGTAGTTACCATGGCTTTGACCAAAATCTTCATGCCCTTCTGTATTAGAGGATTCACCTTTTGTAGATTCAAATCTACCCCTGCCCCTCATTGGAGATGATGATGGACCTCTCTTCACACCTCTTCTAAAATTACTCTTGTTCTTTTCTCTCTGCCTTTAATGCAAGTTGATAAGCATCATCTAGGCTATGGATCCGGAGCATACTCAGCTCATCTTGTATGGTGTAACTCAACCCATTTATGTACCGTGTAGCCTTTTGTTCTTCAGACTCTCCCTGTTCCACCCTGATTGATAACTTGTAAAATTCATTAGTATACTCCTCAATGCTGAGATCCTTCTGCCTTAGGTTTTGGAACCTTCGAAAGAGTGTCTGAGCATAATCTACAGGAAGAAACTTTTCTTTTAGCTTCTTTACCATTTTATTCCAGTTTCAGATCTTGCCCTTTCCATTCCTTTGTCTTTCATTTTGTAGGTGATCCCACTAGATCAATGCATGTCCGACTAACTTAGTGCATGCAAAATTAACCTTCTTCTCCTCTGAAAGGGTTTTCCACTCAAAGAATTTTTCCATGTGATTTAACCAATCAATCAACTCCTCTGGTCGTAACCCTCCACCATAATCAGGAACATTAATCTTGATGTCATCATTCTTTCCCTCTAAAGCCTGGATCAATCTCTCCTCAAATGGTCTCTCATTCAAGGTTTCTTCATCTCTCTCATTTTCTTCTTCATCTCCTCCTTCATTCATTAATGGAGGATCTTCTTCAATATCACTATCTGGGTTTGCATCCCCATTTGCATGTCTCCTTCTAAGGTGGGTAACTTCTCCTGTGAGCTCAACAACTTGTCTCTGTAGCTCCTGCATATGCCTATTCATCTAGGCATAACCTCCCCTCCCATGTCTAGCCATGGTTATATAAAATAGAGGTAAAAATTACACATAAAATGTAATATGTTACCTTAACTATTTCTCGCAAGATCAAAATCCTGCTCTGATACCAATTGATGTGAATCCAAATGCAAGAGGTTGAAATACCTCCAAAAACACACATAAAAACTTTGCAAATAAAACTAGGAGTTTCAAAATAGCTTACTTCTCATTCTGGAATTCACACTGATCTATTACATCATTACAATTCTCCTTTTATTTCAAGACTACTCTAAAACCCTAAAATGCCAAAACCCTAAAATGCCAAAAAACCCTAAAATGCAAAACAACTCGGATTGACCCCAAAATTTGCATGCCAAATATGCATTCATAAATTAGGGCTCACGTGAAATTTGGACTTATTCTAACAAGCACAAAAAAGTTATTAAAGTTCTAAGACCTAGTCAAAAGTGGAAAAAACATTTGGAGCCAATTTTAGGCCACTAGATGACGGAATCCGAGCTCAAAAAAGTTATGGCCTCTTCAAGTTATGCTCCCACATCGAAACTTCTTTTTAAGAATCTAACCACCCCGAGGGTTTGGGGGTGCTAATTCTGACATTTCATGAAATGAGATCATTGGTTAGGGATCTCCTAACTCCTCCTCTAGCTCGACCATGACCTTTGAATCTTCATCTTCTTCCTTCTCTTCATCTTCACTAGGCCCATTAATGTAGAAAACTTATTTTCAACACATTTATGTCCTGGTCCATATTTACTATCATAGTTAAAACATAACCCTTTTTATCTCTTTTCTTCAATTTGTTGAGGTGTCAATCTAATTGGTTGAGGGAGTGTTGGAGGCAAGGTGTTGTGATATCTGATATTAGTGAAATTTTGTCACCTTCTTGAAACCAATTTTTCCTTTGCCTGATGTGCCATAATCATAGAATCAGAAACCTTATGAGGATTAAAAATACGCACCTCATGCTCAATGTGATCCTTAAGACCCCTAAGAAATAGGTCATTCAAATTCTCTTTAGTAATATTTTCCACCTACAAGGAAAGGTTTTGGAATTGATGAATGTAATCCTTAATGGATCCCATCAATCTTAAATTTGCTAATTGGATGAAGTAATTATCTAACACACTAGAATTATAATGTAATTGAAACTCTTCTGAATATTTTCTATGTAACATTGAGACCACTCTTTTCCTTTGATCACAAAACCATCAATAATGTATGAATTGATTAGGTTCGAGATACAAATATGCCATGGTAAGATTTTTCCGATGGAATTTGATGTAGATCAAATAAATTCTCCATTTGGTTAATCCAATTGAGTGGATCCTTTCCATCAAACTTATGCATCTCCACTTTCGGAAACATGTTATGGGCTCATGCAGAGTGTTTGTATTTGGATTGGGCATGCTCAAAGATCCACCCTAGCTCATTTGTCTATTACTTTGACCTGAAGATCCACCTTGGTTGATAGAAGTATGATTACCCATTATATGTGTACTGAATTTCTACATGAAATCCTCCAATATTTTTCCAATCCTTTCTACATCTTCTTTTCTAGCCAACCTAGACTCGAGGTCTCACATGTCAAACTCAAGTTGGCTTACCTTATGATCCATTGAGGTAAACCCTAATCTTGAGGAATGTAATTACCCTTCGAATCCAAATCCTTAACTATGATCTCATCCTTTTCCTCGGGTTTTACCCGAGTGATGGGATTCTTCTTACCTCTTGTGGAAGGCCCCACCACGATGCCCCAAAATAGTAGGATTTAGGGATTAAGGTCAAATTTTAGGGTTTAGGAGTTTGATAGGAATTAGGCCAAATATAAAAAACTTAAAGAACAAAATTCAGCTTAATTTTTTATCCTCTTTCTAAAAATGTAAATAACTTGGAAAATTCCATAATCTGCATCCTAGGGAGTGAATTTATGAAAAAAACTAAATTTTCAATAACGTTTGAAAAATAAATAAATAAAGTCTAAAATTTTTAGTAATCATTACTTGGAATGATTCACAACTCTGATAAAAAAATCTAAAAATTTCATTTTGGTTCGCAAGATATAGCGAAACAAAAAATTAGGGTTTTGCCTAATTTTGGCCCGGATCATAGATCCGATACCACTTGCAAGGATATTACTTGGATAAATAAGTTATCAACAACAAGAGAACACCAATGAACACAATATTTTAGATAAATGATCACAATATGTAATTAGAATAGCTTAGCCACTTCAAGGGGGCAACCTCCAACCAATATAATAAGACTCAAATGCTCAATGATGATGAACTACTACCTACTAACCCCTATATATACTATTCATATACTATGGCCATCACCAAGGCCGACCCACTAATGATAATATAAGATATATGAAAGAGATACATCATGATAATAACTTATGATAGCCACAAATCGGCTATATACAACCAATGTAATATATATGATTAAGGGTGTAACATATGAAGAAGAAGTTATAGAGATATTTTTGACATCTCTTAGAGAGAGTGAAGAGGAGAAAAGTTTGTATAAATAAGAAGAAGATCTCATTCATGGAGCTTCTAAAGGGGCTATATGGCCTCAATGTTTTCATTCTAACATTGCATCTTTATGTGTGAATGTAGGTAATTAGAATAAAGATATGAATTCCTTGGAAAGTGTCTTGAAGAAGGACCTAGAAGTCCCAAAGAACCAAGAAGAACCAAAATTTGAAGAGGAAGGTGAATATACAACTAAATAAGAGTTGTTGTGGCTGGAAATCATGCAAGGACCTAAGGTACTATATCCTTTGAAGATGAAGAAGACTATAAGAAATAAGAGGTTGATTTCATGAAACTTTTCCATGAAGAGATAAAGGTTAATGAAGTTAAAGACTAGATGGATGAAAAAAGGAAGAAGATGCTCAAGTGGACATGGATTTCCACATTGAAGAATTTTAGTTTGAAGACAAATAAAAGGATAACAAGTCAGATGAAGATAAATAACTACAAGTAGTAGCAGTGAAGGGATTTGAGTCATTTGGACTTCAAATAGAGAAAAGAAAGATTGATTTTGGAAATGTAAAATGTATAGGTGAAATCAAGAGGGCATTTGAAGAAGCCCCAAACAGAGAAGAGAAGAAAAAGTTGATAATAATGGTGGAGGAGGCAATGAAGCCTCATGATTTTAAAACTAATCATGTTTCTAGTTATGAATGTGCAGGTGTGACAAAGAATGAGAAGGATGAGTCATTTCCAAGACTCATATTGAAGAAGGTCAATCCAAATAAGTAACAAAGAAAGGAAGAGGAAACTAAAACTAAGTCTATGAGACTCTTGGAGAAGTAAAAATAAATAGAGAGAACTAGACGAAAGGAGGCATAAACTGAAGATACAAAAGAATTGGAAAAAAAAGAAAAGCAATTAGTAGGCTCAAATTTTTCCTACCCTTGGAGTATGATGTTGGAGAATCAACTCTTTAGCTTATAAATAGGGTAATAATATCAATTTTGGATTCCTAGGTTTGTTTTCAGGTCTTAGGGGTCTTCTAGAGTTGTTTAGGTGTGTTAGGATTGAATAAGCCCTTCACAAATTCAAATTTGGCCATTTCCCTCCAAAATGCCAATTTGAAACCTTGAAGGCAATTTTGGTTTGTAATTGGAGTTATGAGGCATTCTTGGAGCTAATACACCTTTGTATGGATGAAATGAGGCAATTAGGGGTGGTTTTAAGTCCTCCCTTGGTTTAGAGCTCATAACAAGTTAGTTTACACTCATAAGCTTAAGTTATCTTGTCAAAATTCCTCCAATGGGAACACTTTTTCATATGACCATGAGTCTAAGAACCTATATTCGGTTATAGGGTGAGTAGAGGAGTATAAAATGCAAAATTGTAACTGTTCTATCTCATTCCATCTAGATGAGAATCCATGTATGAGTTTCAAGAAAAGAAAAAATAGGAGAGCTTGGTACATGCTATGTTTTTACTTGATTTATGTGTGTTGTTATTATGCATGTGTGTTTTCTTGATCTCAAAGTTGATAGAAAAGGTTATCTTTAACCTAGAACAAGTATTGAAGACCTACATAGTGACTTTGGTGATTACTACATGTATTTGTGCATGATTGTAAGTTACATGAACTGTACAACTCTTGAATGGTTGTGATAAACAAGTATATATCTAGTTTAGCTTTGAATGTAAATAAACCGAGAAGGCTTTAGCATTTTCAAACTCATAATACTTTAGCATTTTCAAGATTGATATTGACTTGTGGAATGAATTTTGGGTGTTTCTAGTAGTGATTAAGGTGGAATACTCTATTTTTTAAGTGATATGTCCGAGTATCCAGAGATCAAAGTCAAGTTTACTACATACCTATCATAAAAGAAAAGGAAATACATGAGTAGGGAGGTACATAGAATAGTTTTCAATCTTGTAACATCCATATTTGAAGAGTAAACATAAGTATGAGGAAACATTCCTTTTAAAGTTGAAAATCTCAAGTTCTAAGGAGGTAAGGTAAGCCATAAATAGTTGAGTTTTCATTTGAATGAACAAAGACCCTTCCTATCAAATATTAGAGGTGAATTAAATGGATAGGAGTATGTGTTTATTGTATGAATCCATTAATACTATGTAAACTTAAGGATAAATCCATCCTTCCATTAAAACCCTAATAACTATGATAAAACCATGCATGCATGATCTAACTAGGTGAAAGATTGAATATCTGAGTAAATTTCATGGGCTACTAGTAAGGAAGTTATATGATGCAATTGAAGATAGATATTAACCTAAAATATTGACCCTTGATTCTATTTATCAGTGAAGTTGTAAGCAAAATTACCCTCTATAGCTGAATTGTAGGTGACAGTTAGATTGGAGCTAGGGCTCAAGATTTGTACCCTTAAACCTTTAAAGTTTGCTTTGAAATTTATAAGGAGACACAAAGAATAGGAATAATCAATGATTTTTATGGAAATTTTTTATTTCATTGGTTCATTTTGAATATTTTAATGACAGTCATTTTCTACAGACAATGCACCTGGTCTAGAAACCTAAAAAGAGGATCTCCTTTACAAAGGAAGTACTAAATACATTGGGAGTTGGTTCTTGATATTTTATAAACATTTAAAAACCTCTAATGGGTACTTGAAATGATATTCCTTTCATGTTGAATCCACCTAGAAAAGATATTTTGCATGACAGTTTATATACACAGACCTAGTGAAGGGTTTTAAGCAAGAATACAAAAGGTGATGTTAAGAGAATAACGCAAGGAGTATGATCCCGAGTTTTTGGATACATTTTGATAATAGTGAGAGTAACTAAAAATGGTACTATCTTGTTGTGGGTTCTTTCAATTTACCTTAGCCACAATTGTACCAAATGAATTGTCTTAAGGTACTAATTTACAAATTGGGAAAAGTAGTAAAATGTTGGGTTTTTATCATCATTCGTAAAAATTTAGATTGCTTAGTGTTTCCTAACGTGTATCAACAAGGTTCGGGGTGAAAGGAGGAAGGATGAGCCTATAAAAATCCAAACTGGGTTACTTCATAGGTTAATAAATGAAGAAGAATGATGGAAATGTTGTTGAAAAGGTGAGTGAAGGATGCAGTAATTTCATTATGAGCTTCTCAATTGATGGAATGGAGTCATTTTGAGAGTGATAAATAGGGTATGAGGATGCACTAGAACCTTCCAAGTGATGGCTAATCCAAATTATTTCATTTGAGGTCAAGTTAAGCACATTATAAAACTTGTATGTATCTCTCATTTCAAAGTAAGGAAAAGGTAGAATTTGTAACCACTTTGATAGTTGAGTAGATGAATGAGGTAATATGATATTTACTACATCACCTTTTCTCAATATTTCTTGAATATTATTATATTTATTTGATCAGCAATGTCCTTACCTTAGATTTAATTTCATTAGAGAAACTCTCTATCCTACGAGGACATGTGGATATATACCATTTATAGTAATCTAACCTTATTACACATATGTGGAGGAATTTTACACCTTCAATGTGGCACACTTCTTACCCACCCTTCCATTCATACTATCTACCTCTACTTATTCCATGTCACACATAGATCTCACATGATCACATCTACTCAATGCATGTACATCCTATTAAATTATCATATGCATTGACTATTTCCCATTAGGCGCATGTTATTATCATGAATCTCTCCATATAATACTTCAAAATATGAATTCTACATCCACATTTACACCTATATTGAGTGCATATTACTTTCTCTTATTCTCTTACGACTATTTAGCTATTTCAAATGGTTTATCCAATGCTTTAGAACATGTTGCTAATTATATAGAAAACTCCCTATTATTTTGTTTTATATCCTTTCTCCTTGTCATTTCCTTATTGACTGATGCATTCTAGTAGAAATGTTTTAAGAAATTAGAAAAATCAAATATTTCACAAATAAAAATCTAGCACATATACACGAATTTCCTTGAGTAAAAATGTGATTATTTTATTTCATTACTATAATATGGTGATTTATATACTCAATTTATAATCACATGTTTTTCATGGTTGAATACAAGAAACGCATGTTATATATATGAGAAATGGACATATAGATGTTGAAATTGCTCACACATATAAGTAAATTTTTATATTGGGGCATGTCTATAATGGGTGCATCTTGGCACAATTAGCGAGTTATATCATTCTATGCAAGTCCATCAATTATATTGAGCTACTTAGACTAATAATATATGAGTTTTTCTTGTTCCTATATTAAAGTGTCATGGATATGGTATTCTCTATACTAGATGTTGACATTCATGAATTATGTCCACCAACATTGCTTGCTCCATACCCAGGTTATTTACTTATGACTATGAAATTGACTATATACATTAATGGATGAGTTATATGCTATCTATTCTATGTATATGCATATTATATTAATTTTTTGCATGTGCATCATGTTATGTGTCACTAATGTCAAAATATCCTTAAGTCCTATCTAGGTAAAGTCTAGTTGAGTCAAATTCATATTAATTTGATGTCATGTCTTGATTTTGTGTGCTTATTGATCATGATGTGTGTATGATTTATTCACTATGATATCATGTATTGTGTATTTTAATAGATTTTTGTGGAACTAATTAATCATTAATAGGATCTTGTTGTCATGATTTATATCATTCATTTATTATGATATTATTGTGTGCTTCATTGATATGTATAGTTAACAATGACACCTACCTCTAGTGTAGTTTTTGTGAATATATCTCATGTGCTACTAGAAAATTACTACTATTAAATTAGATGACATGTTTCATACATGCTTGAATGATAAAATATTTATATGATGACATATTCTATTATGATTATATGTGTGGTTTATAGAATTATGAATTTTATGTATAAAAATGGTGAAAACTATTTCTTTTTTGAGAAAAGTGGCTCATAGATTTCATTTCTCATATCCAATTCATCTTACTAGTATCTTGATCATCATATGCTATAAGGATTGTAAACAATGAGTAGAAATTTATGCTACCATTATGAACATGAAGTTTAGAGGTCATGGATTATAAACATGTGTGTGTGTGTGTGCGTATGTGCATGTATGCATGTGCATGCACATGTTCATATGCATGTGTATGCGTGTCTCCGTGTGTTTGTGTGTGTGCATATGCATGTGCATGTGTGTGCATGTATGTGTGTTTGTGTGTATGTGTGTGTGTGTAAGTGAGTGTGAGTGTGAGTGTGTGTGTGTGTGTGCATGTGAGTGTGCATGTGTGTGTGCGTGTGTGTGTGCATGTGCGTGTGCTTGTGCATGGGTGTGTGTATGTGCATGTGTGTGTGTGCGTGTGCATGCGCATGTGTGTGTGTGTGCGTGTGTGCATGTGCGTGTGCATGTGCATGTGCGTGTGTGTGTCCGTGTGCCTATGCATGTGCATGTGTGTGTTCATGTGCGCGTGCGCGTGTGTGTGTGTATTTGCGTGTGCGTGTACATGTACATGTGCGTGTGTGTGTGCGTGTGCATGTGCATGTGTATGTGTGCATGTGTTTTTGTGTGTGTGTGTGTGCGTGTGCGTGTACATGTGCTTGTGCAGTGTTGGCCTTGTGGAGTATTGAATCGATATTAGAAGCACATAAGTTAGATGCGTGAAGGAAGTGGGAAAATGGGTAGGCGCGAGAAGGTTGACATATTTACACCCCGAGGATTCGCACCAAGGAGAGATAAATTTCAAGACTTAGCCATTTTTCATGGCACATGCTAAGAATGGGAAAATCAAGATGGAGTACGGACCAAGCAAGGTAATGACATGAATACTTCAAGGATAAACAAAGGCTATTTTGGGAAGAAGTAAAATATCAATAGGCATGTAGTGTTAGAGCTAATAATAGGATTAGATCTAAAGTTAATTATAGATAATCTATTATTAGGCAAAGCTTGCATGCTTCTTTAGTTATCTTTGTATGCACGCATGGCTATTTTGGGCATGTAACCTATTTTGAGAGTGCATGGGTGGTGAAGGGAAATTCCCCACCCTATATATATGCATTTAGTTGTATTGATTAGGATTATAATGATGATAGAGATCTGAATTGTAACAGAGTTATGTTGCTGGTACATTTATGTGCATGAATTTATGATGATGCTTATGGTGTATACAACTTATGTGTATTTTATGAATTAATATAATGGATATTTTTGGATGTATTTTGGTCATTGATGTCTCTGTTCATGGTTATTATATGGTAAATATGATATTAATCCTTATGTGATCTATATGATTTCCTTTTTATGTGTGTTTACAAATTGAGCTCATGGATCTAGTTATTATGATGGAATATATGCTTTGGGTATGGTTATTATAAACATGCATGCTAACACCTTGGAAATTAAGTAACAAAGAGGGACCTAGTAGGCTTCATGCACTTCGTGTGAGCTCTCGAGATATATTTGAGTGAAGTTCCAATGCACCTAGGCATCTAAGTATAAAAATAAAGACTACATTTTTGTTTCATTGTCGGGACCTCTTTTCAAATTATTTTCCAGGATGTTACATGTTGATGGCATATCGATTGACTCTTGCATCCATTGAAGATTGGGTATACGATGGACAAGATTAGTTTATGCAAAGATATGGTTCTGGACCTGATTTCAATGCACGTGCATGGGTTGAATAACATCTTTATCATGAGATTTATGAGATGTTATTTTTCTACTTTCTAATAGATTTTTATGAGTGGTTGTCATCCTATACATCAAAGAAAATATGGATTTACAGACCAAGGGTTTGGATGCAGGAAGAGTACCAGGATTTTTTTGATGTAGATGAACCTTGGACGTGTGTTATAGATCATTGGTGGGCTGGTTTTGTGCATAGTTATACTTTGGAGTATATTGTGTCTATGTATTCTTGTCTAGAAGTTGTTGAGTTTGAATTCTTGCGTGAGCCCAGAGGATCTTACATCCACATTATTCCTTTGGTAATTAAGATCTTGATGGTGGTGCTAAGTTTAGAGTGCCTCCCTATGACTAGCTAACATGTGTGTAGGGGCAAGAGTAGGTGTGGTGAAAGATGGTGGACCTTGCAGCAGAAAGGAAGAGAGAAGAAAGGTGACTTAAGTATAATTAATCACGGGAGAGGGAATTGGAAAATTAACGTGATATTGATGAGTCTGTGGAGTTACAGAGGATGATGTCTCGAGAATGGTTTCAGGCTCACGTGGAAGATGTGGAGCTAGAGCATCAGGATCTCTCCCACTTAGGCAAGTGAAGTATAGAATACCTTTTGGATTTTGATGAGAGCATGTTCGAGGAGGAAATATTGAGGACCTCGACCATGCATCCGCTCCCACCTAGTGACCTAGCCCTTGCGCCTAGTGTTCCGAGCCCATAGGTAATTTTTATCGCAAGACAAGTGTAGGTGATCCAGTAGCTTTAGGTAGATATCATTTTCCTTTGAATATAAAGGTACATTAGAAAATAAATTCATCTATGGCAGCATAGACATCCTCTTTGTTATTTGGTAGCCCGATTAGAGGAATATTTTTGGGCACGTCACCAGAGGAGAGTGTGGTCATGTAGAACATTGGGAACACATTTGGAAGTATTACAAATTTGCAAAATGTGGGAGTTTAGTTTAATACTACTATTGGGATGAAAGGAAGTACATCCACTAGTCTGGTGCCCGCCATGTTGGAGGATCGGGTAGATCGGAGGGTCTGGATCAAGTGGATTAGGTGGTTTTGGTAGTGAAGGAAATGCCGGTAGTAGTTACAGTTCGGATCTAGAGGACAAGGCCCACATCCACAATAACCCCCACATCAACCTCAACAAGTTTATTATGATATTTCCCTCCACTTTACTGGAATATAGAGGTATTGAAGATGTTGCAGAGCATGTTCACAAGTGTGAGCTACTATGGCGTGCTAAGGGAATCACTACTTCAGATAGGAAGGCGAGTCAGTTTGCTACTACTCTTCAAGGGTGCACGCATAACTGGTATAGAAAGTATTACCCGTATCAAACTACAGTGGATTATGATTTTTTTTGCTCCACGTTTCTACGCATGAGTTCTATATTCCAAATTTTGAACAAAAACAGATAGCGCTAAAGGACATAAAACAGGCCTATCGAAAGCGTTCAGAGCATGACCCATGCTTTAAAACTTTTTGTCAAAGTTTTCTTATGACATACATCCTAGTCAGCATGCACAATGGTTTTTGGTGGGTTGTTGACTCCATTCAAAAAGGCGCTATCTCATAAGACATTTTTGGATCCATGCAACGATTTGGAGGTAAATCATGTGCATTGATGTAGTTGGGAGTGTAAACACCAGAGTGAGTCTATTTTTAGAGGCAAAAATTTCAGCTATGGTGACACAGTTATAAAATATCTCTGCTAATTCAGCTCATGAGACATGTAATGGAATATGGTGTACAAATTATGAGGTTGAAGGACATACCAAGGATATTTTTCCTCATAAGTTGGAGCACACAATGCTTTGATAGATTGCAAGATTTTTCATATGGACTATGATGTGAGTAGATGTCCCTTCTTACAACGCGTGATCCAAAAGAATGCATCTATGTATTGTAAAATTTGTAAAACTTATACTCATGATATTGTTAACTATGGAGTGATTCATCATATTAATGAGGCTATTAAGATGGGTGTGTGCCGGACTAGTGTAGCAAGTGTATCTAAGGAACAAGGAGAACAACATCCTAAAGGGTGTAATAATGGGGAAAACAGGAGTAGAGATTTTCATGGAGGATAAGGTCATGGTAGTGGTAGTGGAAGAGCATGATTTCCTAGAGGAACTTGTTTTACTTGTGGATATCTTGATCATTATGAACGTGAATTCCGTTAGAATGTGGTTTTCTCATGGTGTGGAAAGCAACACAAATTTGAAGAATGTCCAGATTTGTATGAGCATATGAGAAAGCAACATAAGCAAGATAAGGGAGCAGCTATGATTAAGATACTGATATACGATGATAATCAATAGATGTTGAAGGTTGGGCTTATTTTTAAATTACAACCCATTTTATTTACCACACGTGCTGAGGTTGCATGCACTCATGAACCTCTGAAGTATAATCCAACTATAACAAAGAAAGAAGTGATAAATACAAAGTACCTTGATGTTGCACATCAAAAATAGGTATACCAGGAGACTATGGACATTATCAAGGATCTATAAGGATATATTCATAGCTTGAAGGATTAGGTGTGCATGATGGAATGAGAAAAGAAGGTTAAAGTAAAAGAGAAGGATGTAGATGACTTGAAGGAGGTATGTCGAATTTTACGCCAGGAGAACATAATCCCTTTGTTAGGAGAGTGGGTGATAGAAAAATTATTGCATGTAGGTAACGAGTGTGAGATGCAGATTATCCATGAAAATATCCTCCCCATAATCATGAGTATGATAAGGATATTACACTAAATGAATTTATTGATGGATGTCTTCCGAGCAACATTCGATAAATACATGTGCGAAAGGTAATGTACTCACGTTGGATACTTAGAATCAGATGGGCAGACCACCATTGTAGCCTTCTTCAAATGTGTTGTGTATGGAAAATAAAACTAGGGCTAATCCTATCGGGGTATTAAAATATGTGACTATTATGATTCAGAAGCCAAGTTTAGTGGATACTTTGAAGTATTGGATATCATAGGGAATATAGTTTCACAATTTTATTTGGCTGCCCCTTATGTTATGTGAATAATGCATATTTACACTTTAACAATGGGTACATTAAATTTGAGAATAAAGAAGAACACGTAATTATACCATTGACGGATGCAAAGGTTGCTTTGTATGTTGAGCCATTGAGTGAAGAAGACTTGAACATGATATACCCACACAATCAAATACTCTGAGGTAATTGAACCATCTAAGGAATGAGTGATATAGTGGGATGATGCTCATTCGGTTAGTGATACTAAAAGTATTTCTTGTGACAACTAGGCACATGGAATGTATGAAGTAGTTGGGTGAGAGATCAAGAATATTGTTACTCGTGTGATTAGGCCACACATTGTTTAATGCTTGAGTCATAACTAGGTACCTCGGTACATTGGTGAAGGGAACCCTGATGTATTTCTACATGTCATGGAATCCTAGTGGAAGGATGAGGGTGACAAAGGAATATTTTGGTTTATACTCTACGTGGGATAGTAGCACATTGGTGGACTACACATAAATATAATCTATTGGAATGACGAGAGGTGAGAATATCCTTTTATACTAGGCTTCTAAGGTGTAATGTACCTTCTTAGATATGAAAATTCCATGGGAATTCCCCTGCTTTGCACCACATCTGGGAATGTGAGAGACTTTGGATAGAGTGATAGGAGGCCTTTCCACCATCACTCTGGGTACATAAGTTCTACGCCACGCTCGGTAGCTACGCGTGCGCATGGTATGTTCATGCATAATTGACACATGAAACAATTAATTGGTAGGAGGTGACCTCGGTGTCATCCATACTTTTGATTATTTTTCTACTAAACCTTCATCAATGAAGCACTACAGATTATGAAGTGAATTACTTTGGGAGATAGCACAAAGGCTGAGGAAATTATTTTAAACTTGTTTGGAGAGATAGATTTAAAGGCACTCCTTGGCCTTGAAATATTGAAGAATAATAAATGGTCTCTGCATTTACGGGAAGAAAAGGAACAAGGTAAACTGGTATGCCCGATAAATGATGATGATGATGAGGATAACAACCTAGATGCTAACCACATTGAAGGTACATGTGAGGTGATAGACATAGTCGATGAGAAGGAGTGCACATATCATGAGCCTATGAAAACAAAGAAGGTTAATATTGGAATGGATGCAGAGCCTAAAGAGGTAATTATTGGTGATTACTAGTCGGAGTAGGAAGTGGCTAAGATTATTGAACTCCTATGTGACTTTCAGGACTTGTTTCTAAGGGGCTATCATGAATTGAAATGAGTACACCCTTCTTTAGGTGAGATGTGAATCAAACTTAAATAATTCATGCATCCGATTAGGAAGAGGCCATACAAGATGAATCCTAATCTACACGTCAAGGTGAAGGAAAAAATTGATAAAATGCTCAAGTCTGGTATAATTGAGCCCATTGAGGAATCTAAGTGGGTAAGTCCCATGGTCATCAGTATTAAAAAGGATGGGAGGATAAGGATATGTGTGGACTACAGAGAGTTGAATTCTTCATGTGTCATTGATCCTTTTCCCACCCCTTTCACTAAGGATATCTTGGAAGGAGTTGTAGGGCACAAGATCTACTCTTTTACATATGGATTATCTGGTTATCATCAGGTGTGTATCTCTAAAGAAGATTAGGAAAAGAAAATTTTCACCACTAAATGGGGAAGTTTTTCATACAAAATTATTCCCTTTGGGCTAAAAATGTGTCAGTTGTGTTCTCGTGCATTGTTGTGCAACCATTTCAGGACTCCATTCATAAGGTTTTATAGGTATATTTAGATTATTGGACAATGTATGGTTTGGTTAATGATCATTGTGAAAATTTGAGGCTTATCTTTGAGAGGTGCAGGCAGTTGAACATCTCTCTACGAATATTAAGAAATGTATCTTTGCGACACCTTTTGGAAATTTACTAGGGCATATTATTTGTAAGGAAGGGTTGTTAGTAGATCCATCCAAGGCCAATGTGATCTTGGGATTGGAAGAACCTAAAAATCAAAGTGAAGTGTGCATATTCCTTGGACATACATGGTATTATAGGAAATTCATTAAGGGATATGCAAATATTTCCACACCCTTGGAAGAACTACTTGAAAGATAAAGCTAAATTCTATTGGGGCGAGGCACAACAACAAGAATTTGAAACACTAAAGGAAAGGTTGAACATTACACCTATTTTGTGCTTTTCTTCATGGGACAAACCATTTCATGTTCATGTTGATTCTTCTGGGATGGAAATTGGCATAGTATTGGCATAACCAAGAGAAGGAATTGTAGACCACCCTATTTTTTTGCAAGCAGGAAGTTGACATCAGTTGAACAAAACTATAAAACTATTGAGCACAAAGATTTTTCCATGATTTATGTGTTACACAAGTTAAAACAATACTTATTTTCTACAACATTTATTTTCTTCACAGATCATATGGAACTTAAGTATTTGGTCAATAAACATGTTTTACAAGGGCACATTTGTAGGTGGATACTACTATTTTAGGAGTTTTAGTTTACAGTTATTATAAAACTAGTAAAAATAAACTCAAGGCCTGATCATTTATCAAGAATCAATGTTGGTGAGGACATGCAGAGAATTGAGGAAACAATGTCAAATTCACATCTCTTTAGATTAAACCACATGCCCACTGAACTAGAGGACATTTTTGTATTCTTGCACACTAGCTAGGTGCCTGAGGGAATGAAGACCTTAGAGAATAAACAACTTGTAATACATGTGACACCTTATTAGTCGATAGGAGGAGATTTATAAAAAATAGGATGTGATGAAGTTTTGCACTAGTATGCACTAGAGCATGAGCGCAAGGCAATAATAGATGAAGCTCATGGTGAAATTACGAACTTCATTATGCAGGATATTCCACCATGCACAAGATTCGATGGTCGCCTTTGGTAGGAAACATTATATAAGGATATTAAAGAATATGTAAAGACGTGATTATTTTCATCACCTTAAGAAGCACGAATCTAGAGATGAGATGCTATTGAGGCCTATTGAAAGTGCCGAACCTATTGAGAAATAGGTTATTGAATTTGTAGGTCCTATTTCCCAGATCCACGCATAGGACTAACATGTGCTATATTATAACTTGTATCAACTACCTAAAAAGGTGGGAAGAAGCAACACCTACTAAGGATTACACAACAACTACAATAACAAGATTTTTATGGGAAAACATTATTAGCTAGTATGAATTTACATTAAGTCTAACAAGTGATAGTGATACACATTTGTTTAATGAGACCATCATGATTTTATTAGCAGATTTTACGGTGGCACACCATAAGAAAACACCCTCTTCCACATGCCAATGGAACTGCTAAGGATTTCAACAAGATTCTGGGACAAACATTGAAAAAAATATGTGATGTTGGAAGGAAGGACTGAGATTATAAAGTTTCTTATGTACTTTGAGCATATAGTACTTACAAGAGGTTGAATAAATCCACACCCTTTCGGTTGATTTTTGGCAACGAGCCTATATTACCTATGGAATTTATGTTTCTATCCCCGCATATTGTGCACCCGGAGGACTCGATGATGAGAAATCATTTGTGGAGCACATATATAAACTGATGTAGTTAGATGAAAAACATGTTATTTCCTGATGGAGCCAAAAGATAGAAAAATCCAAATAGAAATCATGTCATGATAGGCATATCAAGAATAAAACATTTGAGGTGGGAAATATGGTTCTTTTGTATGATTCAAAGTTTGCGTGCCACCCTGGAGAAGTTGAAAGTTCATTAGTTGGGACCCTTTATAGTAACAAAGATATTGGAATCAGGTGCTTGCCATCTACATGCGTTGGATGGAATTTTATTGCGTGGTTACTTCAATGGAATATACTAAAGCTCTACTATAAATAAGTCTTCTTAGTGTTTGTAATAAGGTAGTATTGCCACTTAGATTAGATTTCCCTTTCATGCATTTTATTTTCATGTGTTTCCTTTCATTGTTGTTATGCTTTGTCAATTTAGTTTAGTGTTTTTTCATTGCACACTAGGAGCTGTAAACTATTTATTAGATTCATGTGTACAAGACCGCACATACTTTAAGTGTGGGGTGGAGAAGATACAAGTGGTATGTAGGTACATATATGGGTTGAAACTTGAATATCCTTTGAAATATTGGTACACATTGAAGAAGAAGATTACAGGTGCTCGAAGTTAAGGTAATTAAAGAAAATTTCTTAGATTAAAAACCGTGCATAGATGGATGAATGTGCAAAGTGTAGTCCAAGGTAGGAAGTGGCATGGAGAAATACTTGGTATAAGACACAGTGGTTTTGTACTTTGGTGCATGGAGGTGCATGTAAGGAGTTTTGTGGGTCAGGGAAGTAGTGGGCGCACCAAAAGGTTATGATAGGGTGCGAAAGAATATGACATGACACGCGAGAAGAGCGAAAGGGTGGAATTGATGTCATGTATGGTGGTGGTTGAGGATAAATTAATGCGGAGGATTTCAATGGATATATAAAAGAAGAAGCTTGCAATGTTATTTTCTACATTGCATCCTTTGTGTTTTTTATTTGAGAAGTGGGACGAAGTGTGAAGTGTGAAGAAAATTTATTTGAACATCGAACTGGGGATTTCAGACACGACATTACCAAATCTATGTGTAGAAGTGTGTTTGAACTAGTTGGGCATGTCTTGTAATGCCCGCTTGACTACCACTTGAGACCAAGAAACAAACTAGGAAAATTATGGAATAATTTTTTTATAAGAAGAGTCTACAACTAAGTTGCAAGACACTAGTTTGAAACTAAATAGGTTCCAGAACAGATTCTGATTAACCAAACACAAGATTTCCATTTTTATCTTATAACAAGTTTACAAGGTTCCAATTTTAGGGTTACATGTTTTACTTAGGTTCGGGAGAAAATTTCCCTCATGCCTATTCTCAAATAGGCCCAGAAGTTCAACTAGATTTTTCACACATTTAGAGTTATCAAAACTTTCCTAAACTAGGCTCATTGGATAGGAAATTTCCTCACCTTTCCAACCATATAAAGAAGTCCTCCTAACTCCTTGTAAAACTCAAGTTATGGTCGGGCGGAGTTTTAGGGAAAATTCTCCCTTGGAGGTCCGCGGGGTCGACGAAGCAGGACACGTGGCGCATCCTGATTGGCATGGGGAAACAAGGAGTGGTGGAGAAGGTTGGGTTTTCAGGAAATTTAACCCCAAAGCGCAAAGGTGAAAAATAGTCACGCGCCTCCGCCAAGGTGGAAAATGGGTGCCACGTGGCACTCCCCCAAGCCACGTGTCAACTTCCTATTCGTCGCGGGGATGGCGGGTCAGCGGAGTGAAATTTGGCAAAGGGGTTTTGGGGATTAAAATCCCAAAGGAGAAATTATCCCCACACTAGCTCAAATGGCCATGTGGCATCTTGCGATTGGCCGCAGGCCGGCGGAGTGGCGGAGAATAATAGAGTTTTTCACCAAAGAGATAAAAAGGTTAGAAAGAGTTGCGCGGGCCCATGCCTCCAAGAGGACATGTGTCAACACCCTATTAGTTCTGGGGGTGCAGGTCCAGGGGAAAAATGTGAAAATTTTCCAAAGGCAAAAATGGTTAAGTTTTCCATTTTAATCCAAGCACCCTCCACGCCACGTCGTCAAAGACGTGATTGGTTTGGGGCTGCGGGGTTGCGGGAAAATTTGGAAAATTTTCCCAAGGAAATTTTTTCAAAACGATAGAGTTTTTAAATATTCCACCCCTCCAAGATGCCACGTGGCATCATTTGATTGGATAAGAGGGTGGCGGGGTGGCGGGATTTTCATGGAAATTTTTCCCGCACTAAAATTTAAAATTTTCTAAGTTATATTAATTCATTTTTGGTTTTGGATGGCCATTTTGAAGTAAAACTTCAAATGGCCATAAATTTTTATTTTGAACTCCGTTTTGGGAAAACAATGACTTTCCATAAATCTCTCAGAGTCCTCTTTCTATATGGATCATCAATTTTGGAATTTGATAAGGTTTTAGAGGTCAATTTTGAAGAAACAATCTGCAGGGTTTTCTACTTCAAAATTGGCAATTTTTCAAACTTGCAATTTTTATAAAATTGAACTCTTCCTCCACTCAACATGTCAATCAGACATGGGGGATCAGCTTAGGGAAGAATTAGAATGTTTTAAGTATGTAAATTTGATCAATTTATTCAAGTTGTGTTTTTCTCCAACAAGGGACAGAAAAACGACCTAGGAAGGGATTGTTTCAATTCTAAGATGGTTGAATTGTTTTCTTTGAGTTTTTCCTTGTCAAGTTGAATTTAATGAAGCCTTAGCATGGTAATGTATAACATTTTAAGTTTATTTTGAAGTAAAAAGGTGAACTATTCTTTTAATTAAAAATATACATTACCAGATTTGGATTTTGTACAGTGAGTTGTGCCTTTAAAATTGATTTGGTGATTTGTCTTTTGGATGAGCAATAAGATTCTAACTTAACCCATTACATTGCTTCATCAATCAAACATTCAACTCTAACTAAAATGCATCTCTGAATTTTCACTTCAATATACAATTTTGTAAGAAGATAACACTCATTTTCATTTTGTATGCTTCTTTTCAACATTCCAAGATAAAATAGAGAATTCTATTTCCTATCTTTTCAAATCAGAATTTCACTCATGGACAGCAATACAAGTCCAGAATACGTTTCCACACAGATTTATAAAAGAACAATGTCACTCTTTATTGATCATTCAAATGATTTTACAATTGAATCCTTTTCCAACTTGATTTGATTCTTTTCACATTTCCAAATACAAGTATACAATACCATTTACATTTCTTTTCAAGTAAAAGCAGAGGATACATTTCTCAATTCAATTCCAACTTCCAATAACAAGTAAACATTTCACATCTCTATATCAATTACACTCATCCACTTGAAGTGGGAAGGATTACATTTTAAAAATTTACAAAAGGGATGACTGTCAAACTGTGAAAACTCTCCAAACAACAGCATGTTGAATTCTCCATCTTCATTCTTCTTTTGATCACAACAAGGAAGGGGGAAAGGCAACACTCTCCACCCAACCAAGACATCCAATGGGAAAGAGAAGCCATCTTTCCCCATTGGCCCCGAGCCCCAACCATATTGGAATGGAACATGATAAAACAACACATGGCAACATAGCTTCTTTCACATATAACATACATTTACATGCACAAGGAAACACAAACAAAAATATGTAGTTCTCAACTACAAGAAACAATTTCAATCAAAACAAAGGCTCCTTCTCCAAGCAAGCAAGCCAAGAAAGAGCAAGAACTATGGAGGTCTCCTTATGCCTCCCATGTTGAAATTGGGCATCCACCTAAAACAAACCACCAAAACATAACCATCCCATAAACCTTATCCCTCCTCAACCCCTCCTTATCCCTCCTCCAAATTCATCCCTTATACCTCCCCAAAGTAAGAAATGCAAGCATATTCTTTTCCCTAGGTGGATCCCAACCAACACTCCCTCCACAAGACAAGTGCCAATGGAAAATCCCTTATCCCTCCTCTGATAAACCTCATAGTATTCTCTCCACACCATGCCCTAAGCATTCTACCCATCCCTCTAAGAATTGCAAACACAAACACATTCAAAATTCATGCTAAAAGAGGGAAAAACAGCAATTTTAAAAGAGTGAGAGCCTACCTCTCCATAATGGAGACTTGTTTCCAAAACAACAGTCTTTATTGCACCAAAAACCAGTCCCAAATCAGCAAGGTAAATGAATGCACAAGCAAATCCACTTCTTCCACAAAGCAAGCTCCAAAATCCAAGAGGAATTCTCCCCCAAGAGTGAAATCACAAACTTTCAACAACCTCAAATGAGGAGGCAAATCAAATTTTTAAAGGAGAAGGTGGAAGAGGATGATGTGGATTCCAAGTGGGATGCCACATCATTTTTCCTCATTCCCCAAGAGTGCAATCCACATCAACAACAAATCACCATTAATGAAATATGACAAAATTACTTACACACACAATATAGCCCATACCCCAAAAGGAATGCATTTAAAATTTGTAAGACAAGTGCAATCAATACTTACCCAAATTTATGTCAAAATACAATAAAATAGATTTATTTTGACTCCAAATCAATAATCATGGTTGGTGGAGGATTTTGAGAGATGTGGGACAAGTTTAACTTGTCCCACAAGCCTCCAATTTAGGCTCCCAAGACCAAATCCGAGTTTTAAAGAGGATGGAGTGTTCTACACTCCAAAATTTGCCTTATACAATCTATCATTTCACTTACACAACTCTTACATCCTCTTACAATTTCTTACACATGCATTTATATTTATGACATTTATTTATTACAATCTTTTATAAAGATTTATTTATTTACCACATGGTTATAATATATATAAATCAATTTTCATTTTCAACCAAGACAATAACATTTAATTTATATTCCACATCCCAATTAATTTAATTGAAATTTAACTATAAGACTCTCACATTATACTATCACATTAAAATTTATTAAAAGAAGGAACACCTTACAAATAAAAATACACACAACAATACTGAAAAGGGAACATACAAATAAAACACACATAATCAAAACACATACATGTCCCATGGTCACAATAATGGAAATCCCCCCATGGGAAATCCTAACAAAACACAACATACAACTCAAACACAGTTGCCATGGTGACCTTGTTGATTTCACACTGAATTCCAATATGGTTAGTCTCCAGTCCCCTAACATTGTTGTGATTTTTAACCTACAAAATAACAATACCTCCTTCGGCCTCGTGACCATATCAGAACATCCAAGAGATATAAAATCAACATATAATTATCAAATCCAAATCACAACAATATCAAGGATTTAACATTTATCATTTAAAATTCAATTTGCAACTATATCATCATCCAATAGATCTCTATACTAGAGCTATTCATAATACCAATGTCACATGTCTAAAATCAACATCAATAACCTGTCCATGTCAACCAATATGTCATCATCCACATAATAATAATAATGTCTCCATGATCATCAAGCATAATAACTGAATCCAGATCAATGTTAATCGATAGTCTAACATCTAATCATAATACTTTTGAACAATATAATAATGTCCATAAATCCATGATCTAGCATATACACATCGGTACATCAAAACATAATAATATCCAAAATATGATCAATAGTGTCAAGATCGATACACACAATGTCAAAGGGAAGTGGGCACTACATGTACATAAAGAAATATCTTCTGTGTTAGTGTTTGAAGGATAAATAATTCAGGGCACACGTGGGCATGAATAAGGCGTGAATGACATATATTTTTAGAAGGAATAGAAGAAATCAAGGCTGGTGCAAGGGTAGAAAACATTTTTCATTTTTAGAGCACATTTTTACTTGAGTAGAGTAAATGGCACCAAGGAGATCTCTGTCAGTTGAGAGGGAGACCGAGGAAGAAACACATGAGTGGTTTGAAGAAATGCAATACCCAAAAAGGTTATTGAATGGAGGTCATGGACATCGCAATGGACAAAAGGAAAAATTAGTGAATTCAATCATCGTATAGAGCATACCTGGAAGGATATAAAGGAAGATATGGTTTGGAAGATGAATAGGAAAACTATAGACGGACAGAGGTTATATGCCAACAACATTTACAAGCTATTGGAAAGTGTTGGGGTTATGAAGTTGTTTGAGTTCTTGTTCTTTGACAATCCTGATCATCCAGTATCGGTGGCTTGTATCGTGTGCACACAAATATTACTTCTATTATGTGGGAAGGAGAATGAGGGTCATAACAAGGTTGATCGGAAGGTTACAGTTTGTGTGACTCTAGTTCGTAGATTGTTGGCAACCTATTTTTAATGAAGGAATAGACGGGATGGCCACCGTGTATTTAAGTATCATAAAGGATGCTAGGATTTCAATGTAACAAAATAAAATACAAAGCCACTAAGGTAGTTGTGTGCCTAGTCGGTTGTAAGTTGGATGCTTCGAGAGAGGTGGAAGGAGGTGAACAAGTGTTGGTTGTACATAGTGCATAAAATGGCGAGAAAAAACTTACTATAACATTGTGAGCTACATTGTAGAAAGAATATTGGAAGAGGGGTGCATCCAAGAAGATAAAGGTGAGAAAATAACTTGGGGTATCATCTTGTTGTTGATTGTGTTCAATGAAATTGGTGTGCCCGATGGGCCAAAGGAAAAAATGTGGGTATTGTTATCCAAAATAAGCCCCATGCTTATTTTTGGCTAACTCCTCCTTCTTCTCTTTTTTTGGAACTTAAATGAATTTTTGGCATGCTTCAGTACTCAAAATATTTTGGAAATTATCCCATCATATAGGATTTCTCCTCACCTTTCCAAAAAGGTAAAATTTTCCTTCTAACTCCTTGTATTTCTCAAGTTATGGCTCGACGAGAGTTTTTAAGGGAAATTTTCCCTGGGAAGGCCCGCAACCAATAGGAATGCACCACATGGCAGGGGAAGAATGGTGGGTTAGAGGGGGTAAGTTGGAAAAATCACTAGATTGGGCGGGGTGCAAAGAAAAAAAATTGGTCGCGAAGGAGAAGAAATGGCTTGAGGCCCACGTCGAATGAGGAAGCACCACGTGGCGTGACAGGTCGCCGGGTGGGGTAATTTGAAAAAATCCAAAATGGGCGTAAAGGAAAATCTTGGCCCAAAAGCCCGTGGAGGAGGAAATGGAAATTTCAGTTAAATTTGAGTGGACTAATAGGAGGCCGCCACATGTCCATTCGGCGGCAGAGGTCGGGGCACGGGGAGAATTGGGCATTTTTGCCAAAGTGGTCAGCGGCATCAAAAGAAAAATTCAAGGCGCATGCCCGTGGCCAATCAGAGGGTGACACGTGTCATCGGGACAACGGAGCACGGGGAAAGTTGGGAAATTTTCCCAATGGAAAATCAAAGGGGCGAAAGGTAGGTTTGGGCCCGTGATCCCATCGACTAATAAGGAGGTGCCACGTGGTAGTGGAGCAGCGGGCGCAGAGATTTTGGGGAAATTTTCCCAAATTCAAAAAAAGGGAAAATTTTAAAGTTTTGGCCCACCAATCCATTTTTGCCCTATTTTTGCCCTAAATCTTCAGAGGGGCATAACTTTTGATCCAGAGCTCATATTTTTGCGTTCTTGATATCATTGGAAAGCTTAGTAAAATTATCTACACAATGGAGGGTCAATTTTGTATTTTGATGGAGATTTGTGGGAGAAAAATAGGAAAATGTCTTTGGCATGTAAAAACACAAAAACAACTCCAACCACCAAAATTAATGAAGTATGGGCCTTTGTTTTGCTCTATAAAGCAATGTACTATGGCGTATGGGATTTTTTATGGAAACCCATCATTTTTCAGGCCATTTAGATCAATCTTGTTGGTGGTTGAAGTTAAAAATTGATTTTCCCACATTTTTCCTTCTTTCATTTTTGGGCTCGATGGCTAAAAGTCACTTGGGCTCATTCTCAGTAAGGGTTGGATGTTCTTGCTTCTGCAAGCTCTTCATTTCTCCTTAGTAGGTTCATTTGAAGGATTTTCAGACCTCCCATGGAGATTGTAACACATTTTTTCCTTCTTTGTTATTTGCAATGTATTGTATCAATTTTGGAACTGACAATACATGCTTTGTGATTGATTTTTGATCCTCTCTTGCATTGGTTTGTTTCCTTCTGATCTTTCTTTGTATTTTAGAAAAAAATTACACGTTTTGTTGTTGTATCTTCATGATCTTCTGTCTATTTTTTTGCAAAGCAAGGATTTCAGCACTCCTTTGGTGTATCACCTCTTTGTTTTGCTTAGTTTTGTTTTCATTTCCTTGTTTTCTCTCAACCCTTTCTCCTTGGTAATTTTAGAGTAAGAATTTTGAATCAAAACCTCTGCAAAGATTGCATGTATACACCTAAATAGAGGAGTAAGAACCAACTTCAATTTGGAGATTTTTCTCACCTTGCAAGGTCCCACACCTTGGAGAAAACTCAATGTTGTGCATTCACACCAGATGAGTTTGCCTTAGAAAAGAAGATCCATAACTCATCTGGGGGTGTTGTGAATTTTCACTAATAGTTTTGGCACACCCGGTGGGACCTTAGAGGTCTTCCACCTTATTTTTGATAGGTTGGTGTGTTCCTATTAAGGATTCACCTTTGAGGCATATTCAAAAGCACATCTAGCGACTCCATCTGGTAAATAACTCATTCTCTGAGTTGCAGACCTGTTTTCCATCCATTTTCATCCATTCTTATTTCCATCTTTTCCATATTCTTTCATTCCATGAAGTTGTGTAATCATGACTTCATTTCCATCATGGAATTCACATTTACAATAGCAGCAATATATTTCACCTCCAACATGTTTTACAACTCCTTCAAATCAGCATTTTGATCAAATTCAAGATCAGTATGCTTACCCATATGAGCAATACCAAAATCAGTTTGGTTTTGAAGCATATCAAGAGCAAGGGTATGCATGCAATGAAGAAAATCAAATGGAAGATGCTGATTTTGTGGAGAAAATCCAAAAGATGGAGGTAAAAATGGTGCAATCAAGAGCAACAGCTCAAATGAAGGCTTTCAGAATTGGTTACAGGACTCCTTGTCCATGGGGAGGCCCTTTTCCAAGACACTTCAGCCCTCAGGAGAAGCTAGACTTCATGATGGAGATGCTGCCCCAACTTACACAATGGACAACAGAGATAGAGGCCTATAAACTTGGTGTTGAACAACCTTGTCAATGGGTAAGTTCTACACCATCATCTGGTTTTTCTCTTTCCATTCCTCAAGTAGCACCATCTCATTTGGAATGCCAAATTCTAAATCCAGTCAATGCTACCCCAAGAGTTAATTCCATTTCTCCATTCCCTAGTCTTCCACCCCATCTCAATTCTTCTATCCTTTTCCCTTCCAAACAGCCATTCCCTCCAAAGAAACAAGAATTTCTACCTCCTCCAACACCACAAAAATTACAAAATCAATTGAGTCACAACCCACCCCTCCTCTTGCATTCCTAAATCTATATTGGGAAGATAAAAATTATAATGTCGATCAAGGAAAACAACAACAAGCGAAGAGCAAAAGGAAGAAGTAGATCAGCAATCAGTTTACTCAGAATGTAGTGTCCATGTTGGCACTCTATTTGAAGGAAATGTTGATCCAATTCAAGTTACACAATCAGCCATAGAAGAAGAAGATCTCACAGCCCCAACTTGTCCTCTAGAGCAGCAGATTGAAGAGTTTGATTTGACAAACTTCATGCTAGAGGGAGAGTTTAATCAAGAGCAAGATTGTCTTCAAGCTATGGAAAAGGAAGAAAAACCAGCTCCAAATCCCATTGAAGAGGAGAAAATGGATGAGATCAAGTTATTTTTTACAACAGCAGAAGAAGAAAACAGTATTGATACATTTTTACTTTCATTTGAAGGGGCTTGTTGGTGCCATTTTTGAGCTTGCACCATGTTGCCCTAAATTTTCAAATCTATATCTACTCAAAAATGTTTTATCCTTTGATTTGATGGTCTATAATTCTTCCCCTCCAGTTGAAATGCTTTTAAAATGCTCACAAACTTGTTGTTTTTCCCTAATTTGAAAGAATAATCCAAGTTTTCCCTTTTCTGTGCCCTAGTTTTTCCAATTTTGTGGGCTATGTCGTTTTCCCCTTTTCCAAATCGTGGAAAAATCAAAATTGATCAAATCATACTTGTTTGTATTTGAAAATCCAAATCCTAGATCAGAATGTTGTAAAAAACATGGTTCAGTTGATTTAAAATCAAAAATCTACCATCCTTTGTGAAAAAATTGAATTCTAGGGCATCCTTTGAATTTTTGCATTTTGACGGTCATACGGGCATCATTTTCCTGTCAAATTCATCCTCAGAAGGTATTGGCAACATGGCAGGTTTTCATTGGCCGAGGTGTGGTGGGAAATGTTTCTAACTTGTCATTTTTTTTTTTTGGCAAAGTGGAAAATTTGGCTCCACGGCTCCACCTTTTTCAAAGTTGCCTACGTGGCATGTTCTTATTGGCCGAGGAGAGGCGGGGAGTCGGATCTCCTTTGAAAATTTTGGCTTTATTTTGCAAAATTTCCTAAGTCAAAATTTTTCCCGAATTCCCAGCCAACCAGAAGAGGACATGTGTCCTAAAAGTTTCAAAATGGAGGAGCGGGCCGGATTGGGGACTTAGAGTTTTAACTCTATTTTCCAAAAATTGCAAAAATCAGTGTTTCCCTGCTCCAATCAGAGGAGGACACGTGGCATCAATTTTGAGCGGGTCGGTGGGCGGTGGAGGCAAAAGGGAATTGTTTCCCTTTTGCAAAAAGAAGGCTTAAAATTAAAATTTTGGAGCACGACCCCATTGCCAATCACAGGTGGACACGTGTCTAACATGATCAAAGGGAAGTGTGGGCCGCGGAGGGAAATGAGGATTTTTTCCTTTTTGGCAATAGAAGTTAAGGCAAAAATTTAAGCCAAAAACCCACAAGCAAATAGATGAGTGACACATGGTGGACATAGTAGACAAGGTGGGTCAGCGGAGGCAGGAGAGATTTTTTCCCTTTTACAAAGAAGGCTTAAAATCAAAATTTGAAGCGCCCGCTAGCGAATCATCGAGAAACACATGGCAGAGGACAAAGCGGGTCGACAAGCTAGAAGAGGAAGGAGGGAATTTTTTCCCTTTTGCAAAAAAGACTCAGAATCAAAATTTGGAGCGCTGGCCCATGACAAATCATAAGGAGACATGTGGCAAGGGAGAAATCGGAGGTGCGGGCCTGCAGGGGAAAAAGTGAAAATTTTCCAATTTTCCAAAAAGGTCAAAATGCGTAGAATTGAAGCATGATCCCAATGGGACCCACCATGTGCCATGTTAGCTCCAAATTTCAAGGGTGGAGGGGCGAGAAAAAAGTCAAAATTTTCCATTTTTCCTTAAAATGTGGAAAATTCAAAAATGAGCCTCAATTTGTCTCCAATCATTTTTTTGCAGTTAATCTGGCCTTATCCAAAAAATTAAAAAGGTAACTCAAGCTTATTTATAAGTCTGCATCTTCCACATGGAGGGCCAGGATTAAAATATGGATAAGATCGACTTGTTATTGTGCATCCATTTGTTTTGACCGCCATGGGAGCTCCAGGAAGCTTGGAATCACGATTTTTGCATCAAAATTCATCAAATTTATAGTGATTCTGTGTTGTCTTGGCCTTCTATGATCATTGGCATCACTTTGATGGCTTAATTCTTTGATCCGAGGTGGTTTTGAAATAATTTTTTCCCTAATCTGTCCTAAAAATGTGAAATGACAAAATCAAAAGTTACAGAGGTAATTTGAAAAGGTAAAAAGGTGAAAATGATGAGTAAAAGGTGTTTGCATGCCTCTCTATGATGAAATATGTGCCTTCATGATGGATAATGATCTAGATATTTGTAGTGATTGTTAATCTTTTTGGGAACACCGCAACTGTCAGAATGTTTTTCTATTTGATGTCATTTTCATTGAATCATGAGGATTGTTTTGTAACAAACTTGATCCAATGGAATATTCTTTGGGCTTGGGAAAGAAGGCTCTAATGTGGCATGAGGTATATAATGCATTTTGGAGAAATTGTAAAAGGGTTGGGGAAATTTTGAAAATCACGAGTAAATTCTGAGAGAAAGCTCATTTTTCTGAAAAAACCCACCAAAGAACCAGAATAATTTCTTCTGTGTTGGATCTTCATGTATGTGAATTGGTTACAAATGTATAGCCATCACACAGCTCTGAGATTGTTCATGAAACTCTCCCCTACTGATGAATCTAACAAGCTCTTGAGTTAATCTATGTTTTTCTCGGGCAATATGATGGTTTTATCATTTTTTAAATGCCTACAAATAGTTTCCATTGTTCTTGTTGCAATCTTACATTAAAAGTATTTATAAATCACACAGAAATCTTCATTTCTTGTTGATAGTTTAGTGGCATTTGCAATCTCATCTTCGAAGAGACTTCATCCGATAAAGAGATAAACAAATTTAAAATCACTTTACCTTCCTTGATTGCAAATATTTCTTGTAAGCCTTTGGGGGTACCGTAGGCGTGGTTTGATCAAGGATTTTTGTGTTTAATTGAGTTCTTTACTTCAATCTTTTGTGGTGAATTCTCAAAGATTATGTGAAGAGTGCAACCTGGGATTCCATTTATGCCTCTTCTGGTTGAAAGAATATCCTGATTATTTGGAGCATTTTATCTGATAGTTGTTCAAGTATTATAGAGGTTGTCAAAGATCTGATATATCTCAGTTTGTCTTGTCAACACCCCACCAAAAATTCATTCAAACAAACTAATCCTACCCATACTACCCCTGCATTACATTGTGTGTCAACAAAAGGATCTAACCCATCTACAAAAATGCACAAGGAAAATTAGGATTATACAATGTCTTCAGTAACCCTTGCCTTGCATTGAAAATATCTCCATGATCTGGGAGTGACAACTTGTGAAAGTCAGATTTGGAGTGTTGATCATATTTTCCCAAGGCCTTTTCATACTATTTGCATAAATTAAGGGATATCTTCATCTCCTTTTCCATTTGGGGGTTACAATATAGGTTCTCTTACCTTGGTTGAAAAGGCACAACTTAAAATAGTGAGGTCGTCGATCAAATCCTTTCAAAGTGCTATCCATCTCTCTAAAAATCAGTACCGGTTAGATCACATCCCCGACCACAAACCGACACACATCATGATCTATCCGACTTCAAGCTTCATGACATATCTCTGATGCTACTCAAACTGAAAAGGATTACAAATTTGGGTACCAATGGGGCTGATTTGATTGATGAATCTATTATGGAGGTGAACAAAATAGGTTCTAAATTGTGAGCAAGAGGCACAAGAAATTTCATGTTTCTCTCCCACTTCATCTCTCCAAAAATATGGTTTTTGGATGAGTTTGATTGACAAGTTTCATGTTTGAAAATGAAACTACACATGGTGAAGAAAATGCAGATTTGGAGGCCACCATACAAGAAGGAGAGACCTTGCAGTAGCAAGACATTGAAGAGTTTGATTTGCCATCAGACTTAGAAGAATGTTTGGATGAAGAGCCAGCTGAAACTACAATATTTTCTTCTTCACCATTCATTCTCCAACATCAAGAGCCTGCTGCCACAAAGGAGAACATTGAAAAATAGCAGCCTGTGTTTTGTGATAGCTCTTTGGAACCAATGTTGGAAGATATTAATCTTCCATGTTCTTCACTGGAAAAGGAAGGAAAATAGCAGAAGAACTTCATCACTTCTTCCACACCATCCATTCAAGAAGGTCTACAAGAAGACTCCATTTTTGGAGTTGAAAATCAGAGCTATGGGCATATCAAATGGATCATACCTTGCCCAATAAGGTACTTGGCTTCATTAGAGCCAAAGGAGAAGTCACAACTAGTCATGCTTGCTTCTAAGCATGAGGATGAGCTACAAAGTACCAAGGATCAGCTGTCATACCTCTTCAATCCAAATGCAGAGAAACTAAAAGAGGTATTCAATTTTCTTTCAGCTAACACCTTGCTAATTTGGGTAGAAGACTAGCTTCTTGTTGATTTTCCACTCATCCAAGAAGCCATACTCAGCTCCAAATCATTTGCATGGCTGCCAATTTTGAAGAAAGGAAGCTATTTTACACAACCAGTTGTAGGGTTTGTTTAACCCACCTTTGCTTCCAATTAGAGAAGAGTAGGTAGGTTTACTTTTAGCGTAGAAAAGATCTTGTGCACACTCTACATGTTCCATTTAGAGCATGTATGATTTTTAGTTTTGTACATAGTTTTTGGTGCTGTTGGTTTTGCTCTTGCACAGTCCATTTCAGTGGCATCTTTGTGGAAACAACTTCAGTTCAGTGGGTTTCCAAGTGGCTCAAAGAGGTAATATTTTCATAGTTCATATCGAATCATTTTATCGGCTTGACTTCATGCCCAATGGATGCTTCAAAGGCAACTGATCATTCATATAGCAGGTAGATGACCCCTGCAGTCGCTTAAAATTGTTATCCAAAATAAGCCCCATGCTTATTTTTGGCTAACTCCTCCTTCTTCTCCTTTTCTGAACTTAAATGAATTTTTGCATGCTTCAGGTACTCAAAAGATTCTGGAAATGATCCCATCAAATAGGATTTTTCCTCACCTTTCTAGAAAGGTAAAATTTTCCTTCTAACTCCTTGTATTTTGCAAGTTATGGCTCATGGAATTTTTGAGGGAAATTTTCACCGTGAAGGTCTACTGACCAATAGGAATTCGCCATGTGGTAGGACGAGAATGGCGGGTCAACGGGGTAAAATGGAAAAATCGCGAGTGGGCGGGGTGCAAAAAAAAAAATCCCGTGGAGGAGAAGAAATGGCTTGAGGACCACGCTAAATGAGGAAGCGCCACATGGCGGCGGAAGTCGGGCATGGGGGGGTAAGTTGAAAAAAATTTCCAAAATGGGCATAAAGGAAAATCTTGGCCCAAAAGCCCGCGGGGAGGAAATGGAAATTTTGGTTAAATCCAAACGGACTAATAGGAGGCCACCATGTGTCTAGTTAGCGACAAAGATCGGGCGTGGGGAGAATTGGGCATTTTTTCCAAAGTGGTCAAGCCAGTCAAAAAACAAAATTCAAGGTGCATGCACTGCGGGCCAATCGTAGGGTGACACATGTCACCAGGATAGCGGAGTGCGGGGAAAGTTGGGAAATTTTCCCAATGGAAAATCAAAGGGGTGAAAGGCAGGTTTGGGCCCGCGATCCCATCGACCAATGAGGAGGTGCCACGTGGCGGCGGGGCATGAGATTTTTGGGGAAATTTTAAAGTTTCGGCCCACCAATCCATTTTTTCCCTATTTTTGCCCTAAATCTTCAGAGGGGCATAACTTTTGATCCAGATCTCATATTTTTGCATTCTTGATATCATTGGAAAGCTGGTAAAATTATCTACATGATGGAGGGTCCAATTTTGTATTTTGATGGATATTTTTGGGAGAAAAATAGGAAAACATCTCTGGCATGTAAAAAACACAGAAAATGACTCCAACCACCAAAATTAATGAAGTATGGGCCTCTATTTTGCTCTGTAAAGCAATGTACTATGGTGTATGGGATTTTTTATGGAAACCCATCATTTTGTAGGCCATTTAGATCAATATTGTTAGTGGTTGAAGTTAAAAAATCAATTTTCCCATGTTTTTCCTTCTTTCATTTTTGGGCTCGATGGTTAAAAGCCAGTTTTGGCTCATTTTGTAAGGGTTGGATGTTCTTGCTTCGCAAGCTCTTCATTTCTCCTTAGCAGTTCATTTGAAGGAGTTTCAAACCTCCCATGGAGATTGTAACACATTTTTTCCTTCTTTATTATTTGTAATGTATTGTATCAATTCTGGAACTGACAATACATGCTCTGTGATTGATTTTCCAATCCTCTCTTGCATTGGTTTGTTTCCTTCTGATATTTCTTTGTATTTTGGAAAATTTGTGCATGTTTTGTTGTTGTATCTTCATGATCTGTGTCTATTTTTTGTAAAGCAAGGAGTTCAGCACTCCTTTGGTGTATCACCTCTCTGTTTTGCTTAGTTTTGTTTTCATTTCCTTGTTTTCTCTCAACCCTGTCCCCTTGGTAATTTTAGAGTAATAATTTTGAATCAGAACCTCTGCAAAGATTACATGTATACACCTAAATAGAGGAGTAAGAACCAGCTTCAATCTGGAGAGTTTTCTCACCTTGCAAGGTCCCACACCTTGGAGAAAACTCAATGTTGTGCATTCACACCAGATGAGTTTTCCTTAGAAAAGTAGATCCATAACTCATTTGGGGGTGTTGTGAATTTGCACTAACAGATATCTCCCTTAGAAAATAATTCACATACGAATAATTCCCTGAGATTTACATGCCAAGGCACTAGAACAGGGACATTTAAGCAACACACAAAGAAGTGATATAGAATAATGTGTGATGCATTTGAGGGGGAATGATGCATCCCTAGAGAACTACCCAGAATTTTGGAAGGTCAAGAAAAGTTTTTGGCATATCAACACTTATGTTTGGGGTGCTTTTGCATGAAGACAAGTGAGAAAAGATCCTATTGTAAGCTTCCTTTTTCATTTATTGCTTGTTATTTAAAATATTTAGTGAACTGGTTGCATAACACATGGAAGTTATAGTTTGATGTTGATAAGGTAGACACAAATGTTCACATTTTGCATAAGACATATGTCTACCCAAACAAGGAGGCATATGTGGAGATAATGGAGTCTGATAACATTGATATCACTCTAAAGGTCATGATTGTGGGGTAGATAAATCCCACATGCATCTATGTGTATCTAAGTCTGAGGTTCAAGGATGTAAAGTACATTTTTGGTGAGGACGTATCACTTCTAGGTCCTCCACAAAAAAATAGAATGTGGGCACAAAAATAAATCTTAAATATACACCCCTAAAATAGGAAAATTAGTACATAGATAATGTCCTCAAGTGAGAAGAGGAAGAATAAGAAGACAATATTGCACTTGATCATGGTAGGAGAACACTTCACAGGAGGTACAAGAATGTAGATTTGGGTGCCAAACTTCACATCTAGTGAGGAGGTCACCGCACGTAACACCTATGAAGAAGAGCAATGAAGAGAAAAATAAAAGGAATAAGTATGTGCCCATGAAAGATAGTGATGAAGAGAATTCATCACATGGGGTTGCACACAATGATGTTTCCACACCTAGTATTGAATTTCAAGAAGATGAGGGGTTCAATGGTGAGCAACTACAATTTGATATAGAATCTTCCAACGTGAGTATACATGAGCATGAAGAATAAATCTATGCTAAAGGGAATATAGAGAAGGAATATAGTGTTAATAATATGATCAGTGGAATAAAGAGTGGAATTAAAGAGGAGAATAAATAAGGCATTGGAACAAAGGAAAACACGAGATGATCGTACTTTAGTAGACACAGGAAATAATAGATGGTGCGAGATGTCATAACTTGGGTACATCAAAAACCCAAAAATATTATATGTTCCAGGTTCTAGAGCACTTGTGCCCCATAATAACTATATGGATGGGAGCTAATGGATCTTGAGATGGAAAACATGTACATGAGAAAATAATTTTCATGGAATATGAAAACTCACATGGATGAGATCGATTCGATGTGTGTGAGGAGTCATGTGCCACTAGATGAATGAAGAAGGCTCCACATTCCAAGCATGTGACAATCAAGCCCACAAATTTCTATGATGAGAAAGTGAGCAATACACTAAAAAGATAGTTGTAGAGGTTGCGCGCTAGAATGTTGATAAGGCGATTACATTGAGAAAAAAATTATGATAAAACGACAAGGAAGAGGAACTAGAGGGCTTGAATAAGGTAAAGGAGGGATGAAAATAGAGTGAAGACTTACCTTGAGATGGTTGAGGAGATTGGAGAAGAAATTTTATATGCACGACCACCGTATGAATAGAAGGTAACTAAAAACTTCCCATTAGCCCCGCATTATTTATGGAATTTAGTGAAATTGTTGTTAGATGAGGGAGACAACACACATGCCCCAAGTATAGAAGAAATAGTTGCAAAGAAAGATAAATAGGTTGAAGATAAAAAATATAGAGTGAAGAAACAAATAACACATAAGATAATTGAATATGATGCCCTACTATAAACAATTAAGGAATAATTGAAGAAGGTAGACTTGGCACTAAATATGTGTGAAGATCCAGAGCTGATCATTAAAACAAGGACATTAGTCGAAGAGAATGAGGTCCTTGTTGTAAATAAAAATGAGACTCTGGGACATGAGGAAAGGCTAACATTACTTGTAGAGAAGCGTGATGCACTCACAACATCCTGGGATCCTCACAAGGATAGAATAAAAGAACTTGGGAAACTAATAGCAAGAATAATGGACATAATGGATGGAATGGTTTCCTATTTTGCAAATGTAATAAGGGTGTTGAAGCACAAGGGAAAAGATATGATAATGGATTAAATACAACTTGTGCTTGGGGAGATACCAAAAAAGGTGAAGAAGGGACTCAATGATTGGAATGAGTTAGAAATAGATATCAAGAGTGAGTACCCTGAATTATTATTGCCAGATGTAGAAAAGCATGCTAGGTGATGAACTATATTATTTCCATTATGTCATTCATTAATTCTATTAAGTTATTATTAATTCTTAATTCTTTGGAGAGATAAGGTATGAGTACCCATTTTCGGGGGTGGAAATGACATTAGTGTGGGGTAATGTTGGCCCCATGGAGTATTGACTTCATTATCGAAGGAAGCAAATAAGTTAGAGGCATGAATAAATTGGATGCATGGGTAGGCATAAAAGGTTGACATGTTTGCACTCCGAGGATTCATACCCAGGAGAGATAAAGTATGGCACTAGCTAAGAATGGGAAAATAAATATGGAGTATAGACCAAGCAAGGTAAGGACATGAAGACTTCAAGGATAAGTGAAGGCTATTTTGGGAATAAGTGGAAGATCAAGAGTCATGCAGTGTTAGAGATAATAATAGGATTAGATCTGGAGTTAATTATAGATAATCTATTATTAGGTGAAGCTTGCATGCTTCTTTAGTTATCTTTGTATGCACGCATGGCTATTTTGGGCATGTAGCCTATTTTGAGAGTGCATAGGAAGTGAAGGGAAAGTACCCACCCCTATATATATGTATTGAGTTATATTTATTAGGATCATGATGATGATAGATATCTAGATTGTAACAAAGTTATGTTATTGGTATGTTTGTGCGCATGAATTTATGATGATTCTTATGGTGTATTTAACTTCTGTGTTTTGTGATGAATTAATATAATGGATCTTTGTGGATGTATTTTGGTCATTTATGTCTCTGTTCATGTTTATTGTAGGGTAAATCTGATATTAATCCTTATGTGATCTATATGATTTCCTTATTATGTGTGTTTCCAAATTGAGCTCATGGATCTGGTTATTGTGATGGAATATATTCATGCTAACACCTTGGGAAGTAAGTAATAAATAGGGACTTGATAGGCTTCACGCGCTTTGAGTGAGAGCTCAAATATATCTAATTGAAGTTCCAACATGCCTAGGCATATGAGTATAAAAATAAAGGTTGCATGTGTGTGCATGTGTGTGTGCATGTGCATGTATGTGTGTGTGTATATTTGTGTGTGCACGCACGTGTGTGTGTGTATGTGTGCATGTGTGTGTGTGTGTGTGTTGTGTGTGTGTGTGTGTGCACGCGCATGTGCATGTGCATGTGCATGTGCATGTGAATGTATGTGTGTGTGTATGTTTTTGTGTGCATGCATGTGTGTGTGTGCATGTGTGCATGTGTGTGCGTGTGTGTGCGCATTTGTGTGTGTGTCTACGTATGCATATACATCTGCATCTACATGTGTGTGTGTGTGTGTAAGTGTGTTTGTGTGCGTGTGTGCATGTATGTGTGTGTGTTTCTACATGTGTGTGTGTGTGTGCGCGCGCACATACGTGCATGTGTGTGCGTGATAATGAAGTATCATATTTTTAATCTATTGCATTATTATTTATTGGTCCTTTCCTTACAATATACTCTTTGGGATTTATAATATTTTGAACTCATCACCAATCAAAAAATCAATAAAATATGAAATAACATAAAGGAAAATATATGTTAGATATAATTGCCTTCATATAGCCACCATTTGCATATTAAAATCCTCCCATGGTTAGCAATAACTTATGATAAAATTGATGTGGGGGACCACAAGACAAATAGGAAGAAGACCTAGGTAAATCAATTGGGAATCAAAGGCTTGGTATGCCATTATGAATGCATATCCTATTCTTGATTGTCATAGATGCAATTCTCTAAGAGTATACCTCCAAATATAAGAGATACTAACTTATAAATGTTTAGGGTCTTTAAGAGAAGATTAAAAAGTTTGAGAGTATTTATTGATTGGAGATTATGTGATGATAAATACAATCAAATTTAATCTATAAACATGAAACATGACTAGTTATTATATTTCCTATAGCCGATGAAATTAACCATGGTGTATATGGTCAATTATTAGGAATCAAATCCAAATAATTTCAATAATGGTCAATGCCACCAAATCTAGATAATAACATATTATGGGGTCATAGAAAAACTATTTGGGGGATAAAGGAAGACTTTAGAGATGATGAAAAGTGATCTGATAAAGGTATATTAATCTTGTAAGTGAATTTAAAAATTATCACAAAGAGACATTAAGGTGACAAAGTCAATATTTTATAAAATATGAATAAGATATGCAATGGTTAAAGTATATAAGGTATCATGTACTGCACATCAAATATATCTCAAAAGTACTACCACTGACCATCCCACCTCACTCATCATGATACCCCATAAGATATCATTCAAGGAGTTTAATATGCCAATGGTGTATGTGAAGAAAGTAGTAAGAAAAAGTGAAAAGTAAGGTTTATATATATGCCTCAACTGAATATCATCATGTGTTACAAAAGTACCACATGAGACAGTCTTAGAAAAAAAAAAAAATGTAACACTAAAATCAAAATGATTGAAATGTATGAGAAGTATAATTAATAAGGAATATAATGGACATGTTTCAAAGATTTAGGCCATGTCATACAAAGACTTCAAAATTTTGAGATAGTTTATATGATTTAGATGGGTTAAATGGGTCATATTAATACAAATTCACATGAGTTTAAAGAATAATTGAGATGTATATGACATTTTGAGGACACTATACATAACTTTGAGGAACAATTGAGATATTTTATGACACTATGAGAAGCATATGATGACATTATATATTATTTTGAGGAAAATTATGGAATTCTATATCACTTTAATGAACATATAGATCATTTGGGGAATTTATTTCATACATGTATAGATTTTGTTGCATTTTAGGATAAACGAAGAGTAATCGGTACTACATCACACTCTTAGATCAATAGGTGTATATAGAGGATGACCCAAATTTCATGGATACATATGGGGTAACAAATTGAGGATAAACTAGAACACCCTTTTTTATTATTTGGACAAGAGGAGGATAAGGCTATATAAATTTTCACCATATGAATCGGGTAGTTCAAGACCTATAAAATTCACTCTCCAAATCAACATGAGAGTTTTTATCTCATCTTACTTCATGCAATCCTTAGCTCCTTTAAATTCAATATTTTGGATGGTTCATATTAATTCATATTTTTCATCATGAAAATACATTAATCTATACGTGTTTTCTTCAAAATTTCACTTAAAACAAACAAAACATTATAGTTACACCTATAAAAAAATATAGTGTGGTTTTAAAGGCACCAAATTTATGGTATTACTTTCACTTAGCATTTTTAATACTAGATTATAATATGGGAATATGTACAAACCTATATTTAGTCTTTCGCACATTGGAAACATCAACTTTGGAGTACTTTTACACACTTGGACAAATCACATATATTTGACTCTTGAGCACACTACCCCCCAATCAGTCTACTCACCAACTATATTATTCCCTTCTCTCCACCATTCATATTTAATCAGGATCAAATTACTACATATAGGAACACCTTGAAAATCCTATAAAGTCATTCTCTATATTTCATATTGTCCTTTTGCACTTCTAGGAAACTACTAATTAATTTTGTCTATCATAGGGGCCAACTACTAATAAATTATGTCTATCATAGGGGTTTCCTTCTACTTAAAATATTTAGGAGATTCAATAAATAGTTTTCAAAATCCATTCATCCTAAACATGTTTCATGGGTCAGCTATGGAGGGAAATTAATGAAGAGTTTCATATATACAAAAACATTCATGAGATTGTTACTCACCTTCTTATCCTCTTATAAACATCACTCTCTCTTGGAGACTCTCATTACATTTAGGATCATTATCCAAGTTGTATCATATATGAACTATCTCAAGGATCATCCCTATATTAGTTCATAGAGACAAATTTGAAAAAAAGAGGTCAAGGTTATGTTATGATAAATTTTAATGTCTACAAGAAGGTCAATTGTTTGATCATATTATTTTACACAGACAAACATATGAGGGAGACATACATAAAACTTGATCCATCTTCGTAGTATTGGTATGTAGGAGACACTCATGATATTGTTTTGGGTATGATGATGTTATCCAAACCAAAATGTTAACCCCATTTTATGGTTCTTTTTGGTGTTGTGGGAATAATTAAGATTTTCAATGAAGAATAAAAAAACATGTACCAATGTACAAGATTGAAAAAATATCATATATCCATAATCACATTAGAGATATAAGTGAAGCCCACCTTGAAATTACTGAGACTCCCAAACACTATTGGTAAAGTTTAATTGTGTAATCCTACTTTGTAAGGGTTCGAGTTTGGAAACAATGTTTAGATAAGTTATCAGTCTCTATTCTCATTCTAATAACCATTTCAAAGAATTTCTAAATCAGTTCCAACACCTTTGGCACCTTCTATTAGTGACAAATAACCAAAATTAATTTGGTGATTCATGTTTCTATTATTTTGTCTTTTCTAGATCGTTAATCACAAATTTGCTTTAACAAATCAGATTATTTTACCCGAATGACCTAATATGTAGCATGGATATATTATATATATTAAATACCTTATATATAAAATATTTGAAACACTTTCCTACAATTTATCTATTAATTTTTATCCTATTAATTACCCCCTTATGTCTTATTCCATGAAAATTAATTTACTTATGTGAACTTCCATTAAAATTCTTATCGTTTATTTTGTATATATTAATTAACTCCTCTATCTCATTATATTTATTTATTGAGTTGAATATACACATAATATTTATTTAAATTTTGTTTTACCTCCTTTATTTCTCTTTCTAAAGTTAGTGTTTTTAATATTTTATGTGTTTTAGACATGCATACTTTAGGGAAATCGTTATGGTCATTGTATCTAAATTCTTGGCTTGATGGGATCTAGAAGAAAAGATAATTAAGATCTTAAATGATAACATCATTTTGTATCACAAAATTAGTGCTTATTTATTTTCTTTTCATTCCCTTCCCATAATTTATTCTCTAATTCTCCAAGAAACTTGGTTAAAATTTCAATTAGGTAGATTGAATTCATTACTTCCATTAGTTATTTCAATGGCTTTACAATTTTATGAGAACTTCATTTCCTTTACAAATAGGATAAAAATATGTTATATGAATCTTATGTTCATTTTTGCTATTCCTTAGTCCTATAGGTTATATTGGATATGTAGTGTCGACTTGTGGCTTAAATAATATCTTTTCTTAGCATATGTCATTCATTTGTACTTGTATATGTTTATTAGGTTGGCCTTGGTGTTGGCCATAATATAGGAATGGTATATATAGGTGGTAGTAAGGAGTAGTTAACCATCATATTGAGAACTTGAGTCTTATTATATGGTTTGGAAGTTTCCCCCTCAAAGTGGATAAGTAATTCTACTTGCATATTGTGATCATTTATCTTTTCGGTTCTCTTTGTTGTTCAATTGTTGTTAATATTTATATCTATCTAAGTAATATCATTACAAGTAGTATTCGAGCTTGATCTCACCTAGAAGTGCGTCCAAACCCTAATTTTGAAGGTTCAACTATATCACGAAATGATAGTGAAATTTTCTACAAATTTTTTTGGTGTTGTGAAATTAGTCAAGTATGATCCTCTCCAAATTTCAATCTTTTAGGGATTTTTTGAAAAATCTATAACGATTTAGGATTTTTCATAAATTCGCTACATAGATTCCAATTTTGGGATTTTTTTTTCTAATTTTCCTATATTTTTGTAAAGCTTTCCAAAAATAGCTATCGATTGTTCTCTATATTTCCATTTATTCGACCAATAAATTTACAAAAACCAAACCCTAATTTTTACCTAATCCTTGTATCATAAGATTTAAACCCTACATTATGATCGTTATATCAACTTGAGGCTATAGGAAAGGTCAAACAACTCCAAGAATGACTCCAAATAAGGAAGATATGGATTTGGAATCTTCAAGTTTTGGAGTATTTGAGGTATTCAATCAAATTTAGGAAAGAATTAATTATATGGTGAGTAAGGTTGACCTCAACAACAAGATTATTCTACTAGAAGGTAGCCTTAAGTGTGAAATTAAGATGGGGTTTGAATCAATGCAGAAGGATATGATGCACACTCTTTCAAGAATGGATACTAGCATGAATTCCCATTCCAGTCACATGGTTTCTGCCAGTAATGCACACATAGATCCAAATCACACCAACCAAAGAGGATATTTTACACAAAATGGTGGATCTTCTAACCAATGGTGTGGCATCATTACAAAATTAAAAATGTGTAAGTTCTATGGAAATGATACACTCAATTGGATTAACCAAATAGAGAATTTATTTTATCTACACCAGATCCCATCAGACAAACCCGACCAATTAGTTTGGTATCATTGGTTATGTGCTCAAAGGAAGAATAATGATATCAGTTTCACATGGAAATTTTTCACTAAAGAGCTGCAATTTCACTATAGTTATAGTGTGTTAGAGAATTACTTCACCAATTAGCAAAATCACATAAAATAAGATTACTCAAGGATTATGTTCATCAATTCCAAAACCTATCATTATGTGTGCAGAATATTTCAAAATGGTAATTGAATGACCTATTTATTAGGGGTCTTAAGGACCACATTGAGCATGAGATGCACATTTTTAATCCACTTAAGTTTTTTGATTCTATTATCATGACACATGGGGAAGAGGACAAAATTATTTCCAACAAAATGTAGAATTTCACTAATATAAGAGATTGTAGCACCTTGACACCATCATACCCTCGAGAAAATTAGATTGAAACCTCAAAAAATTGAATAAAATCAAGAAAAATGGTTATGTTTTAACCTGTGACAAAAAAAAAATGGACCAGTCAAAAATGTGCCGAGAAGAAATTGTTTTAGATTGAAGGGGCCGATGAGGAGGAAGAAAATGAGGAAACTCTTAGTGATGAAGTGGAAAAACTATAGGAATACTATGAAGATCCCCACCTACTATCTCATGTCATGCTTTATCTAGTATTATCACTCTACAAACCCTTCATGTGGCAAAGTTACCTTAAGAAGTAGAAGATGGCGGTATTGATTGATTTGGGGAGCACACATAATTTCATCAATAATAAGTTGGCGAAAAGGATAATTTTTTCATATATCCAACACCTAAATTTCACGTAATGATTACACATGGTGGCATGGTCCAATGTTCAAGGAAATTCCATAAAATAATACTTTTGATAGGTGACTAAAAAATGTGGGAGTTCCCTATCTTTGTTATTCCCATGGACAAAGTGACATTTTCTTAGGTGTTCGAGTTTCTTACAACTTTTGGCACCATAGAACTCAATTGATAGGAGTTTTTCATGTGCTTTCATTATGAATGAAAATAGTATTAGCTTTGAGGAATACAAGAAAAAAAAACCCCTCAATTGGTTAGGTATCACCAAATGTAGAAGATTATTAAAAAGGGGGCTTAAGGATTTGTAGTACGATTGTTCTCCATAGAAGTTAAACCACCCATTACCGTAACTTATCCCGATCCTCAAAAGTTCATTGATAAAAATGTAGTTGTCTTCGAGGATATTAGATGATTGCCTCTGAAAGAGATCGCGATAATTTAATTCATTAATTCTAGGAAGCCAATCACCCAACATCAAGCCTTATACATACCCATATGTGCAAAAGAATGAGATTGAGAAGATGGTTGCTGAAATGTTGGAAATGGATATTATATGTCATATTCAGTGTGTTTATTCTGCTCTAGTGGTGATAGTGCGTTAAAATGATGAAATATGGAACATGTGTCTAGACTACATAGAACTTAACAAGTACACTATCAAAGATACATTTCCTATTTCTTTCATTGATTATTTGTTAAATGAGTTGCATGGTTTAGTTTATTTGAAAAAATAGATCTTCATTTTGGGTATCATCAAAGTAGAGTAAAGGAATAGGATATTCATAAGACAACCTTAAAAAATCATCAAGGGAATTATAAATGTCTAGTGATTCCTTTTTGTCTTACTAATGCACCATCCACATTTTAAAGTTTGATGAATTGTGTATTTTGACCATTCTACGGAAGTTTTTCTTGGTATTTTTGATTATATCCTAATCTACAACAGATTATGGGGGAACATTTACATCATGTGAATATAGTATTACAATCTCTAGAGAAACATCAACTATATGTCAATCCTTCAAAGTGTTATTTTTGGGTATATGAAGTGGAATAATTGGGCCATATAGTCTCTCATGAAGGTATTAAGGTGGACCCTCGCAAGATCAAGGTCATGGTGGAATAGGAAGTTCCTAGAACTCTCAAGCATTTACGAGATTTCTTAGCAATCGTAGGGTACTATCACATATTTGTAAATAACTATGGCAACATAGTAGCACAACTCACAACATTATTGAAGAAACACTACTTTTATTAGAATGAGAAATTTTATAGGGCATTTGAATAATTGAAGGAGGAAATGTGCACCACCTCGGTGTTAGCAACCCCAGATTTCTCCAAGATCTTCATAGTTAAATGCAATGCTTTAGAAAATGGGATAGGGGAAGTACTCATGGAGAAAGGACATCCCATATCATTTGAGAGCTGACAACTAAAAGGAAATAATTTTTTGAATCCCATGTATGAGAAGGAAATGATGGCAATCTTGCATGTAGTCAAATAATGGAGACCATACTTGATGGGTAGACACTTCAAGGTAAAAATGATCATTACAGTTTGAAATACTTATTGGAGAAATAAATATCTTCAAACTAACAACAAAAATAGGTCACAAAAATGTTGGGTTATGGCTTTGATATTATTTATAAAAAAGGGAAGGAAAATGTGGTAGTTGATGCACTATCTAAGAGGGACAAGTACACGAAAGCATTGTTATGTGCCATATCAATACTAAAGGTATATTGGGTAGATAAATAAAGGGAAGAATGGACAAAATATGCAGATACCCACACTCTAATTCAAAATCTCCAACATGATCCAGCCATATCAACAAAATTTATATGTCGGGTGATACATTGTGGTACAAGCATGGGTTATATTTGTGTAATAACTCTACACTTAAACACCATGTTATTTAAGAGCTTCATTCTTCTCCACTTGGTGGCCATTTTGGGTTCTCTAAAACTTATCATAGAGGTAAAATAAATTATTTTGGGAGGGTTGAAAGGAGATGTTCAAAATTTGTGGCAGAATGTTTGGTATGCAATCATAACAAGGTGAGACCATTAAGACAACGAGTCTCCTACAAACCTTTTCTAATCCTAGCCATATATGGGAAGAGGTCTATATGGGTTTGATTAAAATATTACCTAAATCAAAATCTCCATAGCAAGCCCAAAATTTTAATAAGTTATTATGATCTTATATTTAGGAGTAATTTTTGTATTGATTTGTTCTCTTGTTTGGGTACCCAATTAGCCCGAAGTTCAACTTATAATCCCCATTCAGATGGGAAAATTGAGGTAGTAAATAAATGTTTGGAGGGATATATTTGATGTTTTACTTTGGATAAACAAGGATGTTGGGTATAATGGTTGACACTTACATAATGGTGGTATAATACTTCATTTCATACTTCATCCAAAATGTATCCATTTTTGGAACTATACGGGTATCATCCTCCATCACTCTCTATAGCTTGAAGGTCACCACTATAAGGTGAGAGAAATCTAATATCACATTCAACACCAACATGAGGTACTCTCTAGCCTTAAAGATAATTTTTAAATGGCACAAAACCACATGAAGCAACTTGTTGATCAACACGTTAGTGAGTAACACTTTGAAGTGGTAAAAAAATTGTATGGTTATATCCATATAAGTAGTTTTCCTTAAAATAACAAAAGAATGATAATAATTTTACACCTAAATAATATGTCCCTTACCAAGTTTTACATAAAAATTGGTATTGTGGCATATAAATTGGAGCTCCCTCAAGGAACTAAAATACATAGTCTTCTATGTTTCTTGCTTGAATAAATCCATTGGGTAGCACGTTTCAACCTAGTCGGTTCTTTATTAATTGGATGAGGAGGGAAGGATCTTATTAGAACCTACAGGGATCCTTTATACATGCATAGAATGACTTGGGACTAGATGCATTACTAAGTATATGATCAAGTGGAATAATATGAATAGTAAAGATGCAACATGGGAAGATGAAGCATTTCTACAACAACATCTAGGTCTGGCCAAAATTGGGGACAATGTTACTTTGAATGGGAGGAGAAAACTATGCCCTTATCCCTATAGATTATATTGGATATGTAGTGTTAACTCGTGGCTTAAATAATCTCTTTTCTTGTCATTTTTCATTCATTTATGCTTTCATATGTTTAGGAGGTCAGCCTGGGTGTTGGCCATAGTATAGCAATGATATAAAGGTGATATTAAGGAGTAGTTAACCTTCATATTGAGCACTTGAGTCTTATTATAAGGTTTGGAGGTTTCCTCCTTGAAGTGGCTAAGTAATTATACTTGCATATTGTGATCATTTATCTATAATTGGGTGTTCATTGGTGTTCAATTGTTATTGATATTTATATCTATCTATGTAATATCATTACAATTTGGTTTCTACTTTTGATGATCGGTGGAAGCCTAACATGTTTGGGTGGGATGTGCTACTAAGGGAGTTTATGTCTTATATTAAAAAATAGATCAAGGTTTCCTACAATTGATACACTTATTCTTGTATGGAGGAATATCAACATCTTTGGCTTAGGGATGAGTATCCTAAACCACCCTTAATACATTTGAATTATAGGAAACTATCTATGAATACTCAAATTAGAAATAAGATCGAAGAAATCAAGAAATCATTGGGTGTTCATGGTCAACAAAATATACATGCGGTGGGGTTTCATGCATATAATGGATGTTGCACTAGATGGGAACTTCTTCTATAACCCTTAAGAAAAATATAATTGACGTCCTCCTTTAATTTTTGGGCGGTGAAGCTTAGGGATAACTTTTACATGTGTGATATTAAAAATAAAGGCAATTTAGTGGTGTGGTTTAAGGTTTTAGTTTTTATTTTTCCGGTCTCCACTCATGCATTTTTTAGCTAGGCATTAACTAATAGGGAGGATAACTAAGAATTTGATGAATTATGAGGCATCCCTAGGTTATTATGTTGATATGATTAATCTTTAATCTTTAAAATTAGATATTTGTATCCTGTGTGAATGACTGCGCAGTAAATTGATTTAGATGTATTGGTGTAGGGTTTGGTATGATTTTTTCTACATAAGGAATTATTGATGCTCCAAAATATACTACAAATTATCCCTTTGGATTCAAAATATAATGTATTGAGTGTCGTGTTTCTATTTTTTCCTCTTAGTTTTTGGATAGATTTATTGACTCATTTTTGTGGCATTAATTTGTTTACTATGGATGGGGTATTTTTCATTTCTTATCAAGGAATGAATTTTTGTAAAAATTTTACCATTATGTAAATGGGTAATGGACCCATTAACCCTTATTTACGGATCAAAAAAATTATTATTATTATGTGTTCATATTGTTATTGATATTTTATCTAAATTAGGAAATTAATCTACCTTAAGGGTGTCCTCCATCTTTATTCCTTCTATGAGATATTTTATTTTGAGTAATTTGATTATTTTTTCCTTAACCCTCCAAATCTATGAACTATCCACATTCACTTTTTACCAATATTACCAAAAAATTGGCCATAACAATCACATCAACCATAACTACTCACAAAACAAAAGTAGACCATTGTGGTGTTTTGATTAATTTACACCAAAAGGCATAAACTAAAGGTAGCTAATTATCTTATTCAAATCCTAAGAATATGAAATAAAACAATAATCTAATCTCGAATTATGTCAATAAGGGAAAACGGTGGAAACACTTGGAGCAATGTGGAGTAGAGGAGAGGGAATCGGGAGAAAGATTTTGAAATCTTCAACGAGCGAAAGACCTGGGGACGAGAGATGGAGATGCGAGATGAAGGAGGTGGAGATAGAGAAGGGTAGTAGGGATATGGGGATGAAGAAGGGACACGTGATCCTGCACACGATTCAAGGAGTAGTAGGGGCCCCAAACCCACGTGGGTAGGGGTGATCTCTATGTAAATCCCACGAGTTGAAACAGATATCACCCAAGTAAAAGTCACACATCGAATATCTAAAAGTGGGAACCTTTTCATGGTTTCACATGAGCTCATAGATATAGTAATGCAGAGAAATAGATTATCCTTGATTAGAAAATTTCATGGGCCACGACCCAATGTGGATGTGAAAATAAGATCATGGGCAAGGAGAAAATGGAAACCGAAAGGTAATATGGAAATTTCTCTACTAACTAAAGGTTTTTTCCTTGTCCATTTAAATAACATGGAAGATTGTAATCAAGTTCTAGTGGGAGGTCCCTTGTTTTTGGGATCCATGGGACTATTTATAAAAATATGGAGCCTAAGATTCAACCTAGATAGAGAAAATATCAATGGCATGCCCCTGTGGGTCAAACTCCCAGGATTAGCCCTGGAGTTCTGGGAAGATTATTTTCTAACCAGTGTTTCAAAAAACTTAGGCTCATTAGTAGCCATCTATGGAGCAACCAGAGATAGAATCAAAATAGCCTTTGATAGACTATGTATTGATGTTGATCCGGATAGATAGATACCTAAATTATTCACCATCCATTCGAAGACAGTAATGGAAGTAGACGCTTTGGAATATGAGACATCCATTTCCAGATGCAAGAAGTACAATAAAATGGGTCATAATATCAAAGGGTGCCCAAAAAATGTTAATGAAGGTCATACAATGGAACCAAGAACAAGAATGGAATGGCAGGAAAAGAATAAGGAATATAAAGTGCAAGAAGAAGACTCGGGTAAAGGAAAAGAACAAGACAAAAAAAAATCAGATGAAAATCAATATATGGATAAAGAAAATCCTTTTACATGTCTTGGAACACAAGAACAAGATTCATTGGAGGAAGGATATTTTTTTAACAAGTCAAGATAAATGATCTCCTTATACCATTCATAGAGATAGAGGAAGAGGATGAAATATAGAAGAAAGATGAAAACTCATTACAAATGGCCCAATTTGTCATGATTGTCAAGGCAACAAGCTCGAGTATTGTGGTTCCACTTCTAATATAATCCAATTTGAGCCTAACAGTTGTAGCATGTGACTGGTTTTTCTTTGGAGAGGTAATAGAGAAATCATGGGAGGCAATAGAGTTTGAGTTGAACCTTTGAGCCACGGGAGTATTGTCAATAATCCTTCTATGTGGCATATGCTCAGAATTGGGGGTTTTAGAAAGTACATTACCAAGCTGCATGGGCATGATCCCTCTCTCACCAAGGATTTTGGCACTGCGTGGGATGATGGCAAGGTTGTGGTCGAGGAATGGAGCTGGAGGTTTCAGATTAGTTCATTTCCCAGGTCACAGAAATGGAGATGAAGGGTCTCAAGATTTTCAAGGATAGGAATCACAGGGAACATGAAATCAACACCTTCTTTGTAGGTAAGGAAAAAGTTCATTATTTCATGGATGGCATTACTAGGTCCTATATTCCAAGGGTTTGGAAAGAGGTATGTCTTCATATTATGAAGTATATTACTCTCGAAGGAAAGTATCACAAGATATATACACACCACTTGTCTTTATTGAACATGTTCAGGCACAAAATTATGATGAGTATCCCTTTCTTTCTATATATGTCTCTTTTGGCCTTTGTGAGGGATTTTTAGGGGGTAAGGTGGAGTCCCCCATTCACATCCTCCTTCTGTTCCAGAATGGAAAACCTGTTCTGTCCCAAGATGGTGGCTCCTAATGAGGAGGATGATGATATCACCCTGGATAAGTGCCTTACCAAGATGTGAGAATACAAGGAGCCCAATAATAGAGTAGAGGACGAGAATGATCTGAAAACTAGGGCCAGGTAGGATAATGACAATGAAGGTCCCTCTAAAGGGAAAGGCAAAAGTATTGAGGATGAGGGTTAAAACTATGAGGACTGAATAAAAGAATGCAACATATGGAGATGGTTGTGTAGGTTATGGAAGAAGCTAATTTCGATATGAGGGAAGGGATGATAGATAGCATTAAGGCCACTAAACAGATCTTTACATCTTAAAGGAACATAAGGGGGAAATTACGGAGTTAGATAAGTTGGTGAAAGATATGTGGGCTCGGTTGGAGGCAGTGGAAGAGGGTTTGAAGAAAAGGAAATTCCAACTCGCTTTAGCAGCTTCAGGATGAAGATGATGGAGGGCAGACTCATAAGTATTTTGACCACGAGCACAATCAAGAGGATCCTCCTAGCACTTTGGGAAACCCCCCCAAATGTCAAAAGATAAACTAGTTTTCTTTATTTCTGTTCTCGAACTTCTTGTTGTCTTTTGGAAAACTGTTATGGTCTAGTAATAGACTATTTTATTTTGTCTCCTTTTATGGCTTGGTTTCTCTACCTTCTTTATTTTGAGTTAAGTATGTTTACCTCATTCTATTCATATCTCTCTTTTTCATCTTTTTCTATTCTTTCATGATGTATTCTCTTTTGTAAGGCCTTTGGGAGCCGATCCCTGTTTTACGTAATCTAATAAAAAATTATAAATGGCCCAGAAGAATCAAGAGAAGAAAAAAGAAGAGACAAGAAGAAATACATCAAGATCAAGGAACATCAATAGAAGATAAGGAAGGATTGGAAACTATTTCAGATGAAGAAAAAAACCCATGGCAAGGATATAATCATAAGAAGAGAGAGGAAATAAAGATCATGGTGACCCCTATAAAGGGGAAAAACAAGATTCAAGAAGCATCATCCTCCAGGACTCCTAAGAAATCTAGAGCAGATGTAGGAGGTTGCACCACTAGAGGAAAAAATCAATCAAAGAGGAGAAAAATAATCATGGAAAAATAAATAGCAGCAGGGAGGCAATCAAAATTAGACCACAAAGGGCCCAAAAACTTCATAAGATTAACATAAGAGGCCTCAATAAATGTAGAAAGTAAGTGCAATATTTTGACATTTTGTCTCTGTTTTTACAGATTTGTTTGATTTTTGCTAGTTCTAGATTGTTTCGATCTATATTTTTGGGTTGGTTTTTTTGTATGCTACGATTGTTTTAGTTTTTACACTTTGCTTGATTTTTGTTAGTTCTAGATTGTTTCTTATCTATATTTGGATTGGATTAGGGCTAGTTTTTTTGTATGCTCCAGTTGTTTTAGGTGTATGGTTTAGTTTTGACTCATGAAATGTATATTTTCATATTTGGATTATAGATCCTTTTGTAATAGGGTAGGGCCCCTACCAAAACCCTCATTTTACCAAATATAAAAAAATCAATAATGGAAAATCATAAACACTCAAAATGGAAAGGGAAATTCTAGAGTGTGAGTAAAGAAAAGACCCGACGTGATTCGAATCACTTGATATTTGTACAAAAGAAACAAAAGATAAGAATATGCTCACAGAGACATTGTCAACTTACCATGCATATTTTGCATACTAGACATTTTTTTAAATCAGGTTTGGTAATGGCATACATGTATGACACAAAACTGTTTGAAGGATTCTAAATCTATAATTTTTTGCTCGGACAATCTACACATTTTGGCACCTATTTTCATATATATAAATTTTTATAGTCATGATATCAATCTATGATTATGTTTTATGGTAAAAAAATTGGATTCTTGTTTCTTAAAACCCAAAAATCACTTAAAACAATAGTGGAAGATGAGCCCCAGACTAAGTCTAGATCTACTTCCACACCTCATTGTGTGAAATTGTTTTTCTACACACCAAGGATCATATCCCATGTAATTATCCCAAATCAAATGAATTTTTTGTTCTCCATTCATGTTCATATGTTCTCCGTCAAATAAAACTATATAAATTAATGTTCAAATAGTATTATCCTTATTTTAGAAACAAAAACTTAGCACCAATGCAATTTTTGTTTAGAGTGCTTCAAAATTAGATTTTTTCTCTTGTATTTCTCTTGGAAGATTTGGGTTATGTATAATATTTTATGAATCTAGTTGGTGAAATATTTTTAATTATCTTAGGGTTCAATTTTATATGTGATGTTATGCATTAGTTTCTCTTGTAAAATGACCTAAAATTCATACCTAGGAAAACCTAATGAAAGTGCCCAGATTTGAGAAATCAATCATTGGAAAGGATAAATATAAGTTTGGAAGGTATTAAAAATTTTCCACATCTATGGGAAGGTATTAAAACCGATGTTTCAAGCCCCTTGAACTAAAAAAATAAGTGGCTATAGAATCCCATCCTTTAATCTATTATTGAAAGTGTCATATTAAAGGGATAAATGTAACAATAAAATGTGTACCTATGATAACCATTGAGGTTATGAGTATATTATTATAAATTTTACAATTTATCATGTGAATACCTACAACCAAGTAAAAATTCAAGTAGCTTTGTTATCATGCCAAATTTTTATGCTTAATTTTCAAAAATTTCTTGGCATGCATTCCCTTCTCCCAATTCTGCGATGAAAAAATATAGTATTCTTAGATTAGATTTATGATGATATTAAATGCATGCCTTTTCATTTTTATCATCTTGATTTGTTTCATGTAATTTTCCTTTAAATTTTGTAGAGTTCTACCTTGCATATACAAGTTCATCCCACACTTTGTCGGTTCCTTGAGTGTAATGAAAGCCCGACTTGGGCACTTTTTGAGTTCTTCTTGCACTTTGTTGAACACTTGAGTTTATTTTGTTCCAAAAATTCATTTTAGGCACTATTATTCTAAGAAATCATTTTGAGGCCACCCATGCACTTAAATGATTCCAAAATATGAACTTTTGTTCCCAAAATCTCTCCAAGACCACTTTTAGGCACTTTATGTTCTACAAACCCGTTGAAAGGGTTTCTAATTCATTAAAAAATTTCCTAATGGCACAAAAAGTGTGCATGGAGTACTAACAATTCCCAAAACCTCTCAAAATTCCACTCATATGAGGAGAACCGCTCCGATATGGAACTCCAAAACCAATCTTGATTTTATCATAAATTTTGCATATTGACTCCTATTTGAGTTCTATTTGAAGCATTGGAAAGATATTAAATAAATTATTAATAATTTATAGGGTTTAAAACATCAAAATGTCTATACAATTTCATGAGAGTATTTTATCATGTGTCGTTATGTGTTCCTTCATTTTGAGAGCTTGTTTCACTTTTTTGTTCTAAAAACTCGTTGAGAATGCACCTATGATTTTAAGTTGTTTCCAAGAATGTCCAAAGGGGTGAAAAAGTCTCCAATAACAACTCCCAAGTGTTCTCAAGTTATTAAAGAAGTAAAAAAATTCCTTCGTGACTCAAAGGATGATAAGTACTCCCGAGATGGAACTTTGGAACCAATCTTGTTTTCACCATAACTTTCTCATCCGAACTCGATTTGAGTGCCATTTCAAGAGTTGAAAATAAATTGAAGAAAGGATTTTTTTTTATAGGTTTTAAAACATCAAACATTATATATATTTCTTTAGAATCATTTCTCAAGTGTTATATTTTCCTTAACTTTAAGAGTTTTTTTTCTTAAATTTATCCATATCCTCTTCACCGTGGTTTTTTAAAGTTTATTTATGATTATTTTCCCATTGGTAATGGTAAACTTGATCATATGAACTTCAGCAACATTGAGGTAAGAATGGTCAGTGGGAAGTGAACTCCTATTAGAGAAATATTCTAACATAGTGGATTGTATCAAACAGAGAGGATTATTCATTTAAATACAACACATGAACTTGATCCTCATGTGTATTTATTATTTTTCTTTTACATAATCATGGATGGATTCTTTAGGGAATACTCTCATCCCGAGTGAGAAGAATGTATCTAAAACAATGTTGGGATTTAGGTTACAAGTGTTCAAGGTGAAAGTGTTTGACTAAATCATTCAACAAACCTCCTTGACTTGAAATATAAATAGAAATCATTATTATCTTCTTAATTTGATTGAATTTATATTTCTCTATTAGGAAAAAAAAATTGTCACTTAAGTGACATTTCTATTTTTGTGTTGGCAAAAGTGTTTTTTGTAAAACTTAAGTGACTCAAATATAAAGTCACTTTAAGTTGTAACTTAAGTGAAAGTGAAAAAGGTAAAAGTTATATTCTTACCAAGAAGGTGGTTACAAGGTGGTTATGGGCTAAAATTATAAATAGGGGTGGCATTTCCATTGTAAGGGTTCAATTCTCTTTTCTCTCTAAAATCAAGAGAGTTTGTTGTAACTTTGTGTACATATGTTCTTCAATTTCCATGAATATATAATACAATGATGATGTGTTCCTTTCCTCCTTTTTTTTTTCTTCTCAATGATAAAACTCAACCTTACTATTTTATAATTGAATTATGTTATAAGCATTTCTTGTCTCCCATTCTATATGTGATTCCACAAACGATACTTTATGTTGAATGTTTATGTACATGAAATTTATGTCACATGTATATAGTTATAGGGGTTTTTAATACTTTGTGCCTTTGTTTCTTATTCGCATCTGCTTCTGATGTTGTATTCCTTCATGTCCGAGATTCGAGAGAGTTCTACCCTTTTCTTTACCTAGAGTTATCCGAAAGATTTTTGTTTCTAGTTTTTCACGGGGTTCTACCTTCCTCCTCTACCCTATCCTATTTCCTCTCTTTCTCCTTCACATTTTTATCCTTTGTTAGTTATGCTTAAAATCATAAAAACCTAAATACCCCTATCATACAAGGTAACTACCCCTCTTAAATGAAGAGTAACATCACCACTTCCATAGGTGGTCTTACATAATTGTTTCAAATTTTATACCACCTCTAATGGGCCATATATAAAAATATAAAGTGACACAAAGTCATGCCAACAAGATTAATGTCTTGATAATGATAATTAGTGTGGAGAAAATGAAACAATTTGAAAAGGATCAAGTACACTTGATGGTATACGAACTATTTTTTCACTTCAAATATTATATGGAGACTATTGTGGAACATAGTTCCCCAAGTATCTAAATTATCATTGATATGGAGATTCCCCTATCAACTAGAGAGAGGAAAACTAATACCACTAAAACCATGGAATTTCTCCATGCCACAAAGGTGGGTCCATACTACAATTTTGAAATCAAGAAAGTGTCTTATGTCATAGAGGTAGGAACATATAAAACTAGAAATAACTTCCATGCATGTCCATTAACCTAAATATAATGGATATTTTATCATAATAATACAAACCTTGAAACTAATACAATACTATGAGGTCTATTGTTTAGCTAAATAAATGAACTATAAGTGTTCTTGACATGAAAATTTGATGTCCACCACTTATCTAAGAATGTGAACACATGTGGTCTTAATACAACACATCTTGAAACTACATATCAAACATCAACATGACTAGAATATAAATTACACCATTATGTGAAAATGGAAACTTTTTTATAGAAGAAGGAACCCAAAAAGTGTGAAAATAGTATTCCATTGATCCAAAATGTGATAAGTGGTCCATAGAATGTGGTGAATTGTCCCAAGACTAAATTTTATCTCTTTAAAACCATGTGAAATTTAGTTTAATATGGATATGATTTATGTCAAGTGTCTCTAAATATGGATGAAATCCATATGAAGTGTTTATAAAATTGCACGTTACCGATGTAAAAATGTCTCTTATATGTATGAAGTTACATATTTTTCTTACAATTGATTGAATCTCTAAAATAAGCCAACTATATGCCCCCATTTTAAGGTGAGGGATGTGTTATTGTATCACTCATCTCAAAAGAAAGAGTTAAATGCACAACGTGTAAATTTTATGTTTTTTGTTTGTGTGTGTGTAACGAAGATAAACTTACCATTTAAAGACCATACAAATACATGATATGATATGTCAATAACACAAAAGTGATCATGTAAATGAATTATGTAACATATAGGTTCCCCAATATTTCATGTTAGAGAAAATGTAACATGTATGTGATCGATGACAATACAATTCCCATGATGGGGTTCTAAAAGTATCCATCAAATACTTTGACCATAGCCTTCATACCAATTAAATCACTTTGTGAGTGTACCTAGGCTAGTAAGAAATGGTATAATGCATATTTATTAAATTTAATCATTGTCTACTATAATTCTTTATATCATATTTGAATCAATGAAAGAACATAGGACAAAATATCATCAATGGAGTCATCATCGGGGATCTCATGGTCATAGAATGTAATTTTATGATCTTGTGAGATTTCTTTCATTAGGATACCAATGAGAGAATAAATAAGGTGATCAATGTTAACTCTAAAAACATATGAAATAGGGGAGAATTACATTATATATAACATGAACTTCATCGTTTTTCTTGGTTTCTTCCATAATAGGATCACGCAAAAAGATTTGTATATATCTCTAGGTGTTGATTATACTTTGCAACTCATTTATTTGTTGCTAGAGTAGGTTGTTTACCTTAGCTCATGTTCACCTAGGTACTTTATTTACCTTCTATTTTATTTATCCTCACCCACTTATGTGTGGATATTTCTTTTATCTTATTTAGATATTATGAGGATATTATCTAGTTGTTAGGTATAGTTATTTCCTTGATCTATGGTCTTGACTAGTTATTTCTTGTCTAGTTCTTTCCTTGATTTATGGCTTGATATATGGCCTTGACTAGTTCTTAGATTGATCTTCCTTGCCTATATAAGCAAGGCCTCTTCTCATTGTATTACATAGAGTTCTATGAGATATAATATATTATATTTTTATTCTTTGTTGGCAAAAAAATTGTAAAGTTATTTTTTCGAATTGCTTTCAACTTATTAAATGTGATGATCTATTAGCATCCGATATCTTTATGGCTTGGAATAACCTTCTTATCGTTCCTTTTCTGATATGGGAGTGATAGATGTTGCATTTTTCCATTTGTAAGTTTTATTTTGTAAATAATATTTTTATCTTTATATATTCGAATTGCTTATTATTATGTTTCAAATGCATTTCTATGTAAAACTCGGTCATTGTGAGAGACAAATAGGTGCTGAAGTGTAGACCCCTTCCCATTTTTTCCGGGTGAGTGAAATCTAAAAGAATTGAAATAAATATTAGAGTGGAAAATTGATAAACTTATATGTTTTGATCGGTAACTCAGATTTGAGTGTCACTTTTTTTTTAAATTTATTATGTTTTTGTGTTTGTTCCATTGGAGCTATTTCTTTTGATAGATGTAATAAAATTATAAATTGTATTTTTGTAAAACACTCTCAATTATAAAGTGCCAAATTCGAGGGGCTTGTTGTATTCTTTTATTTTTGCATTCTTTTAGGTGATTTTGAGAATGGATTCTTTATCTTCTTCAGCATTAGATCAATTTGATCCATTAACAACAACATAATTACCACACATGGAAACCAAGAATGAAAATAATCATTAAACGCAAATAATTATAGGTTTTAACTTCTACGAACAATGAGTGTTCACTAGAGAATATGAGAAATTTTAGTACCAATGCAAATTTTATGAGTGTATAGGTTTGATAGGAACTTATGTAAGTTATATTATTTTGTTTCATTTGAAAAATATTACTCTCCTTTCAAAATATGGGAGAATTTATTCGGTAAGGTGGATCACATGAAATCCATGCAACTTGAAATTGAGATCACTTTGCTCTTATTCTTGAAAACATTTCATCAATTATAGACCATCTTACTAAGTTCAAGCACTTGTTGACACAATTGAAGGGGAGTGGAAGAGATAAGAAAGATGAAGAGTGTGTTTACCTAATTCTATCCAAGTTGAGAGGTCCATTCCAAATCTTTGATTCTACCTTTTTCTCTAGCATGGATGCATTATGTGATACATTCCAAATGCCTACCTTAGAAATATTTTGTGAAATACTTACTAGGGAAGAATCCAAATTGTCTAACCTTGATTCTTCCACCTCTCAAAAGGAATTAGTAACATCTAATCCTAAGGGAAAGGGAAAACCAAAAGGTAAATCCAATTTCACCCCTTCTCCATCTCAAAATGCTCCTAAACCTAAAGAAAACAACTCTAAACCCAAGGAGTCTTCTAAATCCAAGAATGATTTGAGCCGTTCATGTTCTTTCTATGGGGGCACTAGTCATGTAGAAACTAGGTGTTGAAGCGTATGCAACCCTTAGAGGATGCAATCAAAAACACAAGATCTTTATCTCTACTCCACCTTTCAATGAGCATGGAAAAACACTTAATGTTATTGGGATATTTCAGTCAACAATTGTAGATTATGGTGCTTCTCATCACATGACTTCTTCTAATAAGTCTTTTGTATCTCTAGGTTTTAGTTTTACTTCCAAAATTGAGGTTGGAGATTTTCCCTTCCTTTCATTAAGGGAAAAGGTGACACACAACTTGATGGTGGAAGCATTCATGATGCACTTGAAGAGAATCGATCCAATAAACAAATAAATGAGAAGTTATACTTAACAAAATGTTCAAGATAAACAGAGAAACAAAAATGGCATACACAAGATTTATCCTGAGAAACCCTTCGGGAAAAAACCCAACGTAGTAACTTCTCTCTCTTATTGCATTAACTTAACTATTTACAATACAATAATGTACTTCCAAGTTCTACTCTACCCTACTACATGTCTAGCTATATGTAAGCACATCAATAGGAAACCGTCAAAGTGGTTTTACAATACAATGGTACCAAAACCATGGGCTAACAAAAAAACCCATAACAGATTCCCCATAAGTCATGGGTTATGACACCACCCATATACACGTATAGATTAAAAAATTGCATATCTATACTCCTAGGAAAATAAGGATCCCAAACAAATTTCTTGGGAGCCAACCCTGGACCCTCACTAACACTCATGACAAAGGTGTACAATACTCCTAGGTATACAATATGCAAAATATATAACATATTCTAACATTATCCCACTTTTTGGATACTTTACAAAAGGGGGCTATACTACCATATAGTCAAAGAGATGAGGGAATTCAAGCCCATCAAATTTTTGCACTAAGAAAAATTTTCAGTACTCACAGCCTTTGTTAAATATTTGGAAACATTATCCTTTGTGTCCACCTTACTTAGGAGGATCTTCTTCTCCTCCACCATTTCTCTTACAAAATGGTATTGAACATCAATATGTTCGTTCTTGAATGATACTCAGGTTTATTTTCCATAAAAACTGCACTTTGACTATCACAATCAATCCTTACAACATTTTAAGTGAGCCCAACAAAGTGAAGATCAATTACCAAATCCAAATTTCTTCTTTACTTGCATGAGTAGCTGACATGTACTCTACACTTTGGTGGATATCACAACACTTTTTGACATTTACTCATCCAACTTATCACTCCACTGAAAAATTTGAACATATACCCACTGGTAGACCTATGCATATCTAAATCTCTACCCTAGTTTGAATCCACAAAACCATAAAGATATAATGCTTTAGTTTCACTAAGTTTACCCGATAACAAATTGCATAGTCGATATCCCACATAGTTACCTAAAGATTCTCCTCACCGCAGATCCAATGTTCCTTTCCAAGATATGGCATGAATTTTCTCACTATTCCCACTGCATGTGGAATATCATCTCTAGTATAAACTATTTCATACATCAAACTACCAACTGCACTAACATATGGCACCCGATACATGTACTCTATTTCTTCTTTATTTTTAGGACATTTTTTAGAAGACAACTTTTGAACAACATGAAAAGGAATACTAACAAGTTTACTTTCATGAATTTGAAACCTTTGCAATATCATCTCAAGATACTTTCCTTGATTTAACACCTGTTACCTATTTACACAATCTCTTTTTTTTCCATGCCCAAAATAAATTTTGTAGCACCAAGATCTTTCATATCAAATTGAGTTGAGAGTTGAGATTTGTAATGACTGACCAATTTCTTATTGTTACCAATTAACAACATGTCATCTACATACAATACAATGATAGCATAATCCTCATCTTCCTATTTAAAATAAACACGGGGTTAGCTTTACTTATTTCAATCCCAAGTTTCAACACATACCTGTCAAATTTTTGGTTCCACATTCTTGGTGATTACTTCAAGCCATGTAATGATTTTTTTAGCCTACATACAAAATATTCCTTTCTTTTGATCTTAAAGCTTTCGGATTCATCATGTAGATTTCCTCCTCAATCTCACCATGCAAAAATATTGTCTTAACATCCATCTACTATATTTCCATATTTAAAGCAAGATAGCAATAGCTAAAATAAATATAATAGAATGTAAGGATAAAAATGTCACCAAAATCGGGGCCTTCCACCTAAGAGAATTCCTTTTCCACAAGATGATATTTATACTTCTCCATTTTCTCATCTGCATTATACTTCTTAAACACCCAATTACAACCAACATGTTTTTCTTCCAGAGGTGACTTCACCAAGTCCCATGTATTATTCATATATAAGGACTCCATTTCTTCCTCTATATCCTTCTTCCAAGACTTAGTTTCTTTTGATCCAAAATCATCCTTTAGAGTCCCTGGCTCATCATCGGTAATAGACAAAAATGATTAAATAAAAGTAGAATGGAAATCGGGTGAAATATACCTCTCATGTACCCTTCTCAAGTGATATGATTTTCTTAAGATAGGATTTTCTGGTTCAGCATTTTTTTCCTCATCGAATCTTCCCCTTGTAACTCTCTTTTTGTAGTTTATCTTTTACAGCTGCATCGAATTTAGACACGATTCACCTTCCTCAATTTTAACATGATCTTTCTCTGGTTTTGCTTCCTACTCGGAATACCATTAAGCTCTCTAAAGATTACATTACGTATAAAAACAACCTTTTGTGTTTCTAAATTCCATAGTTTGTATCCTTTTACACCATTAGAGTATCCAATAAATATGCACTTAGCATATTTATTATCCGACTTGTTCTATTCTCTTTTGGAATATACATATAATCAATACAACCAAATACACATAAATGTCAAGCAGGGTCTCTTTCCAGTCCATGATTCCCGTGAAGTTTTTCAAGTTCGGATGTTGGTGATCTATTAATCAAATAACACACACGGTTGCCGCTTTGTTTCTACCTATATTTTCTTTTCAAATCAGCACCACCGAGCATACTCCACTTATCCATCAATGTTATGTTCATCCTTTTTAAAACTACATTATGTTGTGGCATATATGGATTTGTATTCTTCCTTTTATACCATACTCTTTACAAAATTTATCAAATACATTAGAGAAATACTCCCCACCATTTTCAATTCTCAAAACCTTAATTTTCCTTTTAGTCTAATTTTCTACAAGATCCTAAACTCTTTGAATTTATTGAAAACCTCATACTTATTCCGGATAAAATATAACCACTTCTTTCTTGATAAATCATCTATAAAACTAACATAAAACATAGTTTTTCCTATGATGGAATTATTTACAGAGGCCTAGACACATCATTATGTATCAAATGTATGATTCCTTCGATCTTTTAGCATTACTAGGAAACTTTACTCTAGTTTTCTTTCCAAACACACAATGCTCACAAAAATCAAAATCTAAAGGACACTCAGAAATTCCTTCAACCATACCTTTTACTTTTAAAGTATGAATTCCTTTCTCTCTGATGTTTCCCATCCTTTGATACCACAAGATCGTCTTCATTGCAGCAGATGTAGGAATTCAATCTAAAGCTTTCTTATCCTCTGGAACCACATAGTTTTTGCACTCATCGATAATAATGTTTTCCTCAAGCTTTAACAATGTTCCCGTATAGATGCCTCTTTCCAATATCATTGCACCCCGAACCATCTTGCAACTATATTTATTAAATTCTACTTATACACTCACATCGTTCATCTTACTTACATATATTAGGTTTTTGTTCAAACCTGGAATGTGAAAAACACTTGAGAGGGTTTTAATCCTTCATATTTAAACCTCATCTTGATCCTCTTGCAGTCGATGATCTTACAGATTGAGTTGTATCCTACAAATACATCACCTCCATTGCACTTTTCATATTCATAGAACCACTCCCTATGTGGATTCATATGAAAATATGTGCTTGAGTCAATCAACCATGAACCATCACATGCATGCAAGTTAGAATATGCTAATAACAAATATCTTGAGTATTCATTAGAAGGTTTTGTATATGAAGATCCAGCATCTTCATATGACTTACCATTTTCTTTCTTCTTATATCTATATTATTTCTAGAAATGCCCCATTTTACCACAATTCCAAAATTTCCTCTTATCTTTTTATGTAGTCTTTGATTTACTTATGTACTTTTATCATCCTTATCTCTTCTTGTTTTTCTCTTAGGTATGACCTCTCACATACAAGGCATCCTTGGATTGATAATCCTTAATGGATTTCTGCCTCATTTATTTTGATAGTAAGGTCGTAAATACATCCTCAAATAATAATTTTGTCGTAGTACTAGTAATATCCATAACTAGATTATCCCAAGATTCAGATAAAGAAAACAATAGAGTAATACATTTATCCTCTTATTCCATATTAATATCAATAGATATCAACTAACTTACCATAATATTAAAGATGTTCATATGTTCTAATGAGTCTCCTTCATTCATTCTCAATGAATATAAATTCTTTCAAAGAAACAATTTTTTCAATAGAGATTTTTATGATACAGAGTCCCCAACTTATCCCATAACACTTGAGTGAATTTCTCATTTGACACATTCAACAAAATTGAATCTAATAAACACAATACGATTGAACTCCTTGCCTTCCTATTGATGTGTTCCCACTCATCTACCTTCATACCCATAGGCGTGACTCCGGACACAACATTCCATTGATCTTTATCCACAAGAATATCTTCTATATTGAGCTTCCATAATTTAAAATGTTGTTCATTAAATTTTTTGATATCGATCCTTGCACTTCCCGTGATTTTCTTCTACTTGAAAAATTCACTCCAAGAGCTCCCACTCAAAAATGTTTATTAAATGTTTTAGAAACCTTAACTCTTCACACAAAAGCTAAAACCTAGCTCTAATACCAAATGAAGAGAATCAATCCAATAAAAAATAAATGAGAAGTTATATTTTTAAAAAATCAAGGTAAATAGAGAAATGAAAATTACATACACAATATTTATCCTAGGAAACCCTTTTGGGAAAAAACCCAAATGATAACTTCTCTCTCTTATTGCATTAACTTAACCATTTACAATACAATAATGTACTTCCAAGTTCTTCTCTACCCTATTGCATGTCCAGCTATATGTAAGCACATCAATAGGAAATCGTCAAAGCGATTTTACAATACAATGGATACCAAAACCATGGGCTAATAAAAAAATCATAACGTTTCCCCACAATTCATGCATTATGACACCACCCATATACATGTATAGATAAAAAATCACATATCTATACTCCCAGAAAAATAGGGATCCCAAAAAAAAATTCTCGGGGACCATTACCTGAACCCCGATTAGGGAGCCGGTCCCAGACTTCCCCGCTAATGCTCATCATAGAGGTTTACAAGTACTCATGGGTATACAATATTCAAAATATAAAACATATTCTAACAGCACTTTGTATGTTCCTAACATCACTACAAATTTATTTTTGTCTATCAAAATATATCATTATGGTCAAGGAAAGACAGTGACTTTTACACCACAAGGAGCAGAAGTAGGAACCTTGTTGGGTCATCATTCACTTATTTCTTAGGGTATTTTTTATCATAGTTCTAGACTATATCACTTTGAGGGTTTTAAATACACTTCCTCTATAGGGATAGGTTTAGTTTCTTACGCAGATTCGAGAGTAAACTTTGGCATGAATGATTTGGACATCTTAATTACCGATATTTGAAGGAGTTGAGAACTCATGGTATGGTTAATGTTCTTCCTAGAGTTTCTTGTCTTGAGGGAATTTTCCCTGGCTATGCATTAGGGAAGAAACACCAAGATCCATTTCCCAAGGGTTTGTCCAAGAGAGCTTCTTCACCACTTGAGCTTGTGCATTGTGACTTGATATTTTTTTCTACCCCCTCTTTAAATGGAGTTAAGTATGCACTTGCATTTATTGATAATTTCTAAAGGTTTACTTGGGTTTATTTTCTCAAGTACAAAAGTGATTTTTTTCACACTTCAAATTCTTTAATGCTTTGGTCAAGAAACAATCTTCTAGTTGTATAAAGAACCTTCACATTGATAATAAGCAAGAGTATTTCAATAAAGATTTTTATGATATTTTGGCAACTCATGGAATTATTCACCAACATTATGTTCCTCATACTCCATAAAAAAAGGGCTTAACATAAAGGGAGAACAAAATTTTGACTGAAATTCATAACTACATGATTCATTCTAGAGATTTTCCTCTTAAATACGAGAAAAAAATTATGTTAACTACATTCATAATCACACACCACACAAAGCACTTAAGAATTTGACTCCAAAGGAGGCTTGGTCCAAAACTAAGACCAATGAATCTTTTTTTCAATTATTTGGGAGCCATGTTTGGGCTGTTTACACACTAAAGTGGCACCCTCGAATGTTCACATGTGAACATCAACACTCTAGCATAACATGGGATGATCTCAATAATGTGGGACTTGCAAACTGAGATCAACCTCCAGAGAAGTTTGGTTCCTTCTATTTTAGCCCACCATAACTAACCTACAACTTCAAAATGTAAATAATACTAAAAATAACTACAAATTCATAGGGTTCAAGGTTGAGAGAAAGAAGAGAAATATACAAACTCAAAGAAGGTGACGCACCAAACTAAAACAAGGTCCAAGTCTGACTGTAGAGACACGATTGAAACTATCATGCAAGAAGCTAATGAAAACACATGATTTTTGCAAAGAGAAAGTGAATGAATTCAAAGAGTGACAACAGGGGTGAGGAAACACAAAGTGTATGAAGGAAAAGACCACAATTGCAGGTCATTAAAACGTTCTAACTTATGTTTACAAAAATAGAGGTCTCGAGAACTACTTGTAAAACATAGTTATAGAGATCAAGAGGAATAGAAAAATGAAAAATCCAAAGTAGACTTCCAAATTCCACAAAGAAGAACCATTTTCTTGTGCAAAGGCACTTACATTTATAGAACATGGGAAAAGGAGAAGGTAGAAGATGGGAGGGAAAGAAATCGGACTAAAATTTCAAATTTGCAATGAGTATAGTTGGACTTGTTGCCAATAGCTCTTGTTTCCATTAACTCCATGAGACAAGTAGTTGTTTTCCTTTCTGACATGCCATCGAAATTCACATGAAAATCTTAGGTGTCATTTCAGCTTTTAATTCGGTACATGAGGTAGTTAGATGCTTGACTAACTAGAAATGTGCTTTTCCCATTCAATCCCATGTTTACATTTTTGACCATTCAAACTCCATCACAATACAAATTTATTGATGTCAAAATGAATTACTTGAGGAGAAATTTCCAACGCCATCAATTTATGCAATTTAGACACTTGCTACGAAATATATGACCAAAAACATTACCTCTTGGTCCTGCAGATTCTCTGAATCATACACCTTCACTCCACAGGAATTCTATGTCCCTCTCATGGTTGTGTGAAATTTTAATATTTTGCAAGAATTCCATCATTTGAAAGATTTTTCTAAATGACCCATGGTTTTTCGGATCTGAACACCTTCGTGGATTGAGAAATGCGTGAGACACTAACTTGCACATCCATGAAATCATACCTCTTTCTTTCATGAGTTGTGAAGGCCCAAGATACTTTGTTTTGTTTCCCTTGAAAGAATTCCCGCAACTCTTGTCGTGTGGCACTTGGGACTAGCAGCCCTTTTCCATTGTCCTATGGGTTTGAGAAAACCCACGAGAATCAATGCTTGAGAAACTCGCGAGAACAATGGGATATTGTTTCACAACTACTTACTTTGTCCACCTTTTGGGCTCTTCGCAACATCCAAGTTTGATTACCCTTACATCGCAGAATTTTAAGAACAAAACCCATGTCTTTTTTTCTTTATTTGAACAAATCCTGTAAGGTTTCTCTTAAGTATCCCCTAAGTAAAAAAATTTCCTTTGTTCTACGAGTTCGAGAATACCTGGAACACTATATTCCTAAAGCCTACGAAAGACTAAGTCCCAGGTCTTTTGCGGATTACGAGAAAGGATTTTTCAAATTTTGAGTTCGATTTCATGGGTTATCAAAATAGCAATGGGTTTATTTTGGACAAAAATTTCGTGACTCAATGGGGCTATCTTCCTATTAGAGGGATGATTATATGTTTTTTTGTAATCCATTGGGGCAAGGAGTCAGCTCTAAAACTTGAAAATATGATCATAGATCTTTGAAATTTCACCCCTGGACTGTATGAACTCAAAAAAATGACCTAGAGATTCTCCTGAAGATTGGTTCTTTGGGTTTTATTGGTGACACTTGCAAAGTGTCCCAAAATTCAATTATTGTCAAGGGGATAGCATGAAGAACTTAAGGATGTATCTCATAAATTTGGAGCCACAAGATTATTCGCTAAATAATTCCTCTAGATACCTCATCCCAACTAAAAATCCATTCATTTATGAAAATTGAATTACAACTAAGAGGTACAAACACTATGTACAAAATAAAATATCATAGTGCTCAAATGGAGCATATAGAGTGTGCATGATGTTGGCATCTAAGTTCTTGTTTGTTTTCATTTATGTGAAATTTTTATTAATGAAAAGGATGATGTTAGGAGTGTTAGAAGATACTTGTAATCATGATAACATGGCAAGAAAAAGTGTGACAAAGCAGTGCAAGAGTGAAGAAGATTATGATTGCTTAGTCTAGAAGGCCTAGTCGGCATGGGTGATAGCATATACGGGATAGAGTTTCTTAGAGGATTTATAATCATGGTAGAGGCATAGAGATAATAAGGAAAATTTGTTGAGACACTTATGTGAGTCTCAAAGTGTAGGTACATGTTTGAGCATGGTTTGCGTGATCATCTAGACCTAGTCTAACTGGCTTGGAGGCCTAATTAGGAATGAAAGTGAGTTTTAGAGATATGTAAGCCCATGAGGTAATTAATATGAATGAGAAATGATGTCTCAAGGTTTACAAGTCCTTGTAAAGATGTTTCAAGCTGAGGTGTGAGGCTATCCTACTCTGTTTTGGTTCAAATGAATAATTCTTAAGACCTAGCTATGCAAGTGATGGTGGTTGAGAATATGCAGTCATATTTATGATCAAGTAATCATTGGACATGTTATTAAATGTTGTATTAGTTTTGTGGGAAAAAAATCATGTTGGTATGAAGAATTCTTTGCAAGTTATGGTGTTTTTGGGCCTATCGAGCTCAAGAAAGTGTGTTTTCTAGCTTGAAGTGAAATGTTTTGCATTGGTTGGCACGTGTAAATTTTGTATGGGACCCTAAATCTTTCAAGTATGTTTAGTAATGGAGTTTATAAGATCTCATAGTTGGAATGAGATAAAATGAGTTCCTAAGATTTATGAATGATAGTTAAGAAGGTATGGTGGTCATAAACCCCGGTTAAACTCGAGGTCATGAGTAATAGGAGAAATATTCATGTTGTGAGATATAAATTCACTAAATCATCAATTGTGATGATTGAAGGATGGATAGGACTATCCCATATTTCAGATGGTGGTGGTTTGAGATCATGACTGTAGGTGGAGCCCACTCAAAATTACAAGTTTCTAAGAAAGTTTGTTTTTCTCACATATTTTTCATTAGAAAAATTTAGAAATTCATGTTATAAGTTTTGGGGGAGAAAATCTACATCTTTTGATTGATTTTAGAGCATGTTGAACTGATTTAATGTTCCGCATGGGTCAAAACATGAAGATTGGTTTTTAGGGCGAAAGGCATTTTTGTGATCAAATATGAAGAATGGAAGTGATTGAACACTTGTGGACTTGATGATGGTTGATGGAATTGTAGGTTTTATAAAAATATCATATTATGTGTTTCATGTTTTGGTTGAGCTCTGAAATTGAGTTGAGGTGGCATGAAAAAGGTCACAAATTGACCTAGTTTGATTGGTTCAAGACGGTGATGGTTTCTTGGAGAAATTGGTTTGGAAGACTAATATTTTGGATTGTTTGTTGATGTCTATCAATTGGATATTTAATAGGAATGAAATTTTATCCTATTACATGCATTTAGAGATATTGAAAAGGTATGCAAGGGTGCAAGAAGGTCAATTTTGTAAAATGGGTTTCGGGTAGTTCAATTTGTTTAAAGGGAAAAGTCATCTCGGTTGCTCTATGGTTTGATTCATGATGTATAACATGATTATATGTGTTATTCAGGTAATTTTATTTCCATTCATTGGTTAATGCCATGGTTGAGGTGTTTTTTGGATGCTTGGTCTTCATTTTTGAATATTGGTCAGTTGGAGGTGCCTGGAATGAGTAGGAAACAATCCTACTTTGTGGTGATATGAAGAAAATGAAAGATACAGAGGTTCTTGATCTATTTTATAATGTTTATATGGTTTCCTTGATATGTGTGAAGCCTATGGAGGCTTAAAAAATATGGTTTATGTGAAAATCACTCTGATCTAATACAAAGAATACATGAAATAGCTACATAGACAATAATTAAAATCAACAACACTATATTATTCTCACACTCATTTTTTTATTGATTCACTATTTCATTACACTCCATTATTTAGGAGATGTATAATAACAATCCTCACAACAACCTTTTTCTACATATACAACCATACATGAAATAGCTACATAGACAATAATTAAAATCAGCAACACTATATTATTCTCACACTCATTTTGTTTATTGATTCACTATTTCATTACACTCCATTACATGGGAGATGTATAATAACAATCCTCACAACAACCTTTTCCTGCATATACAACCATACACCCGTATGGTTTCAACCTCTCACCAATATAATAATAAAACAACACTAATTGTTTTATTATTCTAACTTACTAACTTACCACATACTAACCACATTTTACATTTACTATTTACATTTACATAGTAAATGTACTTTCACTAATTTACCATGATATTAATTAGACATGTAATTATTATTCACCCATACATACAAATGGAGCACTAAGATATATTTCCTAACATTTCCACCCTTCGTGCAAACATGGGGAAAACTTACCTTTGTACTTGCACTTACTTTCATGATCTAATGATTTTATAGGATGATCATAAACCTAATAGATGGTTTTTCATAGGGTTGACCATAAACCAAAAATGATGGTTTTGCAACTGGTTTACCACAAACCAAAAGGGTGATGGTTTTGCATAGGGTTTACCAACAACCGAAAAATGGTGGTTTTACAAGTGGTGTACCAAAATCGAAAATGAAGGTTTTCAAGTGGTTTACCTACAACCACATCATGATGTGTCAAATACAATTATCAGCTCTCATCACATTTCACTACATGGAAAAACATAGGAAATATAGTTGCTCACATATAGAAAATACCAAAAATGTAGAAAACTAGAAATGGAACATTGAGATCATGTTCCCCCCTCAATGTGAAATTTCCTTTATTCTGCAAACGACAATAGGAACACTGTAACCAAACACTCTTCCAAACACACAAAGAAACAACAGGAACACACTGTATATAAAAAAATTACCATAGCTGATACGGACCCATCATTGGTGACTGACGAGAGGTCGTTGAATGACCTCCAACCTCCTATGCCTCCTTCCTCCAAGAACTTCACTTAGTATAGAAAGTCTTCAGAATTATAGTCAATTTCATCTATTATTTGTTCTTCATTATCTGAGCCTTCTTCAGTGACTATATTTGCTTCATTTTTAAGATTTCCATTGAGCAAGTCTTTAGCTCGATCTCTACAAAAAGACTTAGTATGACCCTTTTTCTTGCAATAGAAACATTCAATTTCATCCTTTTTTTTCGAGAAATTTTTGTATTTCTTTTTAACATACAAAGCATTTTCCTCTTCTATATCTTCTTTAGTTCTTTTCTCTTCAGCTAGGAGAGCTGAAATCATGCCCTCTAATGACTGAGAAGACATTTGCCCTAGAGTAAAGACAACATTATTGTACTTGGATGGCAAAACTGTTTAATAATATGGCTTTTGCATCTTCATCATCAACAGGAGCTTTAACTTCTGCTAGTTGTCTAAGAAGAGATCTCAATTCATTTATATGACTTGACATTGTGACTTCTTCATTCATTTTCAATTTGAATAATTGCAACTTTAAAGAGAATTTTGCATTATTTGCTTTAGCCCCAAAAGTTTTGTTTAGTAAATCCCATATTTCTGTAGAAGATTTTTCTAAATCTACATGATGTAATTCAGAATCTGAAAGACCAAGTCCAATTATTGCTTTGGCTTTGTCATCTCTAGTTTCCCATTCTACAATTTTGCTTACATCTAGGTTTTTTTTCTTTTCCATCTACTATCCTCCATAGGTTTTTATTCATTAACTGCATCTGGATTTTTACTCTCCATGTATGGAAGTTTAGCCCATTAAATTTATCTAATGGTGTATCCATTTTACTAAATCTAAATATCTAAAAAAATTGAATGTAGATTTGAATTACCTTTGATTCTCTGATTTCTTCAAAAAACAGCAGTGATCAATGTGTTGTATAGTAAATTACACGTTTCTCCCAAATGAAAAATTGGGTTTGGCTGAAATTTTTTCTGTAGCTTCCTATATATTAGATCATTCCACGTGTAAAATTGTGGAGAAACCCAGATCGTGAAACAAAAGTTACGAGATCTTCTTAGAGACAGATTTAACCTGCTCTGGTACCAAATGTGAAAATTACTCTGATCTAATACACATAATACATGAAATAGCTACACAGACAATAATTAAAATCAGCAACACTATATTATTCTCACACTCATTTTTTTATTGATTCACTATTTCATTACACTCCATTATATAGGAGATGTATAATAACAATCCTCACAACAACCTTTGTCTGCATATACAACCATACACTCGTATGGTTTCAACCTCTCACCAATATAATAATAAAACAACACTAATTGTTTTATTATTCTAACTTACTAACTTACCACATACTAACCACATTTTACATTTACATAGTAAATGTACTTTCACTAATTTACCATAATAATAATTACACATGTAATTATTATTCACCCATACATAAAAATGGAGCACTAAGATATATTTCCTAACAGTTTATGCTCTTGGAGTCCATGGAGTGCTCGGTGAAGGAGAAACTAGCCTGTTAGACCTATTTGTGCATTGTGGTTGTCTTGGTGCATTTCCAATCCATATGGGTATTTCATGTTGATGTATATGATGTTGTAGGTTTTATTTATTGTTGGTATTACTAACCTTAATGGTCATGGATGACCTAGTAGTGTTTTAGAGAAATATTCATGTATTTAAGTAAGTGAAATTGGTCATTTGAGTGTGTTAAGTGAGAGGGAAAAGGTGCGACCTAAGAGAGAGAGTGAAGATGGTTTAAGAGCATCAAGAAAGAGATTATATAGGGTATGAATGTTTGAGGATATTTTATAAGAAGATATGCAAGGGAAATTGATCTAATCAACACATGAAGAAGAAAGATTGATCAAAGTAGGAGAGAGTGTGTTAGAAGAGGGTTTTGAGAATGTGGAGCTGAAAATGTGATCACCACCAGTTGTAGGGGCAACATATCTTTAGTGTTATTCATCTTCATGTGGTTGATTTTGTTATCACCTTAGGGAGTTGTAACCTCCTTACGCAAGGTTTGTGCCTTGCTAAGAGGGGGGTTCATACTCCTTGTGGGGTTGGTGCCTCACTAAGCAAATCTTGTGTGATGTGTGATATTCATGTAAATATTTTGGTTTGTGTAATATAATTAAAAGTTTCAGTGATTTTTCTTCCCTTTAAGGATTTCCCACATTATATATTGTGTTATTGTGTACTCTCTTGTTGGATGTTCTTGTGAATGGTTGTTTCATGTTGTTATGTTAATAAGCACACATTAAATCATGGTTGAATGTTAATGGTTTACTCAAGATAAAGTAAATGAACTTATATTTTTAATGACTGATTCACCCGCTCGGTCCATTGTGATTCCAACAATTGGTATCAAATAAGGTCCTTTTGAATAAGTTTAATCAATTGAAGGAGGTAATTTGAAGCACTAAAATGGCGAGTCAACAGAGTGGCACTTCTTCCAAAAATCTCCCTTGTTTGATGGATCAAATTATGATTTTTGGAGCATCGGATGAGGACTCACATCATGTCCTTAGGGTTTGATTTGGAAATCTTTGTTAGATGGGTATATTTTTCCTCGGGCTCCTCTAACCGATATTCCAAATAAGAATTTTAGTAGTGAAAACTCATGGGAAATGAATTTTATCATGTGTGGTGTAGCTAAATCAGAACTTGTGAAGGTCATGCATTGTACATTAGCTAAAGCTATGTGGGAAAAACTTCGGTCATTTATGAAGAGATTCCAAGGTAAGGATACAACTCAACTTCAAACTTTCAGAAATTAGTTTGAAAGCTTAAAATGAGTGAAGAGAATCCATTTCTACATATTTTCTCAAAGTTGATAAAGTTTTTAACACCATGAGAGGGTTAGGAGAAGATGTAAATGAAGAATTAGTTGTGTAAAAGTGTTAAGGTCTCTAATCTCTAAGTTTGATCCTAAAGTGTCATGTTATGGATGAATGCAAATGAAAAATGAGGATTACTGATTCCAAACCCATCAAGACGGAAATTTCTTTTGAGGCTAAGAAGAAGGAAAATGATAAGAAGACTAATAATGATGATGTTGTTCATGAGATTGATGATGATGAACTATTTGCATTGATTTCTAGAATATTGAAGGTTGGTTCAGGTAAGTACAAAGGAAAATTTCCTTTTAAATGCTTCAATTGGGAGAAGTAGGTTGCTTTACTAACAAGTGCTCTCATAAACACAAATATGGGGATGAAGAGAGTGATGAAGATCATGACAAAAGGAATCATGGGTCCGACAAGGGAAAAAATAAGTTCAAGAGGTTTGAGAAAAAGAAAAATTTCAAGAAGAGATTTTATTCAAAGGAGTGATACTCATATAAGGAAAGTAGTTGTGATGATGACTCGATTCGAATCTAAATCGAGTATGAAGAAATAGTTAATGAGTTCTTGTTCATGACTAAAGATACAATGAGATCCATGAGTGAAAATTCCATAGTGGTCTGTAACTCTATACATTCCGAGGAAGAAGGAGAAGGAGATGACATAGAGGCTAAGTTGATGTGTGTTCAAACAGAGTTGAAGCATGTTGAGAAGAGAAACAAGAAGTTGAGAAATCAAATCAAATAATATGAAGAAAAAAATCATGAAATTGAATAAAGAACTGATCTAAGACATATAAGCTAGATGAAACTATCAAGAGGTTAGAAAATCATATGATTTTTATGACCTTATGTCTACAACCAAATATTTGGAAATAATGCATTAAGGCATAAGAAATTATGATTATTATGAGGGTAGAGCTATCTAATGCAGCTAGAAAAGCAAAGGTGTTTCAACAGTTTGAAAATATCTCCAAAGATCTTGATGGTATTTTGGGAAGTCGAGATCTACTAGAGACAAGACCGGTTTGGGATTCAAGGATGACACTAAAATAAAAGGAGTAATGCAAGAATACATTGTTCCAAGCATGGAGATTGAAGAAGAGTAGAAGGAAAAAATTCCAAGATGAAGATAAGTCTGTGATGCATCCTAATTCTTAAAGGTATGAAAAAAATTAATGGCTATTGTTATACTTGTAATGTATTTGGACATAGGGAAAAGGAGTGTAGAAGGTTTTTCAAGAGACGATCATCCATGGAGGGATAACAGAGATGATAGATCAAAGAACATCATTTGACATATCTCATTCATGAGAAGGGCCATATTTCTAGGTACTGGATGCATGAACCATCTAGACAAAAGTGGAAGAATGAAGGTCTCAAAGGTAAGAATGAAATTGTATTCTAAACTACAAGAAGTTTGATCATTTTTCTAGAGATTTTTATGGTTTTACAAGGACAATCAAGAGGTTTCAAGGTCCTAGAATGCAAGATAGGAGACAAGGCAGTCTGTGGGAACCAAAAGTGACTCAAGACAATCAATTCAAATCAGGTGTTGAGGAAAAGTAAGAAGAATCTCATGTTTTAGAATAGAAGAAAGAAGGAAAATGTGTGTTACAGGTGACTAAGAGGGCATGGGACCTCTTTAGTATGTTGTTCAAGACTAGATGTCTCTTATAGGAATTTCTCAATTATCCATATGAAGCATGGTGTTAAGAAGAAGCATGAATGTTTGGAAGGATGATATTGTAGGTTTGTTATCATGGATTCAAGATGAGTATATTGTGCTCTTGAAGGTCCATATACCGCTTAGAAGTTGGATCGAGATTTTGTTATAATGCAAGATAGCATGTTTTAAGAAGAAGTCATTTATTTGTATGATGACTTGATCAAACCATCAAAGGAAAGGAGAAATGATGCTTTCTAGGTATGCTTGAGTTGAATGATGTTAGATGTTGTGTCACAATCCTTGTTTCATGTTTGAGATATCTCAAGAGGGTTTATACAACACCGAGATAATATGATGAAGGATAAAGCATGATTAGATATGTGAGATCCAAAGAGGTAAGTCTTCCGTTGATAATTATGATTACAACTCTATGTGTATACCTTTAGGTATATAGTAGTGACTCCCACAAGTATATGTGAATTCATTATGGTTTGCAAGGATATTTTATCATAGAATGAAGATTTAAGGTTTGATGAAGGTCTTTAGAATCATGCAAAGACATCATAATCTAAGGTATGCTTTGTGAGTTTATTCCTTGATGTAATAGCGATGATTGTAAGGGAAAGTATGTACTAACACATTCTGTACATGAATTTTTTTATGTTTTATATTTTTGCATGAGGTTGAGGGGGAGATAGAGTGTTCATTCCCTTTGTGAATAGAATCTAAGAAAGTTGTAATACATGTTTAGGTTGATCAAATACATCATGATAGGGTACACTGGAATGTTTTGTACTATAATGATGAGCTACATGTCTATGAATGTATCTTGAAGTAGGGGGATCTATCCTTGATCATCAAGAAGGTGTTTAGGTGTCAAGAAGACCTAATCAGAATAATTATGGTTGTTAGTAAGGATAGTTGCAAGGTATCTTTTCATAATCTCAAAAAGGTATGATATCATGGAAGGAAGCAAAGACCACTAAAAATTGTTTCAGACTATGGTGACTATTCTGATCCATCTCCATGGCTTGTATGCAAGGTATATAAGTTTATTATTGCATAGGAAGTTATATGAGGATATTATGTTGCTAGGGGGAGTCATAAGGAAATTTTTCATGTGATGAGTGCACTTTCATAGCTAGAAGAAGTTGGGCATTTTTCTCTAAAGGTTTGCTTACTCAAGGTGTAATGCAAGAACCAAATCAAATTGTGTGAGTCTTTTCAACTAATAAAAGTTGGTAAAGTTTCAATCATGGTGTCTTCATTCATAATCAAGTTAATTGGCATGTGTATGTGTGTTATGCTTCTATCCAGGGGGAGCTATGGTGCTCAAATGCTTTCATGAGGCCAAAAATAGAGTCAAGAAGAAGTATACAGGTTTGTGAGCTTATATGATGATTTTGGTTAATATTTCCAACCAAAGGGTGATTCTAATAGGCTGAAGAAGATGAAGGTCATGTGCTACAGGTTTTCTTTGTCATTAATGTAAAAGGGGACAAGAACTAGGTTGTTTTCCATCAATGACAAAGGGGAGATTGTTGGCATGTGAGTTCTTGTGTGTTTATCATTTATGTAAAATGTTCATTAATGAAAAGGATGATGTTATGAGTATTATAAGATACTTGTAATTATTATGACATGAAAAGAAAAGGTGTGATACATTGCAAGAGTGAAGAAGATGAGGATTTCTTAGTCTAGAAGGCATAATCAGGAGGCCTAGTCAACATGGGTAATAGCATATGCAAGATAGAGTTTCTTGGAAGCTTGAGAAGCATGATAGAGGCATTGAGATAATAAGGAGATTGTGTTGAGACACTCATGTGAGTCTCAGAGTGCATGTATAGGTTTGAGCATGGTTTTTAGGTGATCATCTAGACCTAGTTTAGGTGCTTAGAAACCTAATGAGGCATGAAAGTGAGTTGCAGAGCTATGCAAACTCATAAGCACATGAATATGAATGAGACATGATGTCTCAAGGTTTTTGGGTCCTTTTGAAGATGTTTCAAGCTGAGGTATGAGGCTCTCCTACTTTGTTTTGGTCCAAACATGCCTAATTCCTAGGACCTAGCTATGTAAGTCATAGTGGTTGAGAAGATGCAGAACTATTTATGATCAAGTGAGCATTGGAGATGTTAGAATAGGTTTTCCTAGTGTCATGGGAAAACAATCATGTTGGTATGAAGAATTTTTTGCAAGTTATGATGTTTTTGGTCCTATCGAGCTTAAGCACGTGTGTTTTCTAGGTCGAAGTGAAATATTTTGCATTGGTTGGAATGTGTAAAGTTTTCATGGTACCCTAATCATTTCACATATGTTGAGGCATCGAGTTTATAATATCTCAAATTTGGAATGAGATAAAATGAGGGCCTAAGCTTTATGAATGATTTTCAAGAAGGTATGGTGGTCATAAACCATAGTTAAACCCTAGATCATGAGAGATAAGAGAAATATTCATGGTGTGAGATCTAAATGCACTGAATACTCAAATTTTATGATTGGAAAATGGAATGACTCTCCCATATTTCATATGGTGGTGGTTTGGGATCATGATTGTAGGTGGAGCCCACTCAGAATTACAAGTTTCCGAGAAAATTTTGTTTTTCTCTCATATTTTCAATTAGAAAAAATGTATAAATTAGTGTTCTAAGTTTTTTAGGGAGTAATTCTACATGTTTGGAGTTATTTCAGATCATGGTGAAATGATTTGATGGTCTGCATAGGTCAAAACATGAAGATTGGTTTTTAGGGCTAAAGGCGCTTTAGCAGTCATGAAGAATGGAAGTGCTTGAGCGCTTGTGGACTTGATGGTGATGGTTTATGTACTTTGAGGTGTTATATACATCCCATATGATTTGTTTCATATTTTTTTGAGCTTTGAAATTGAGTTGAGGTGGCATGAAGAAGGTCACAAGTTGACCTAGTTTGACTAGTTCAAGATAAAGATGGTTTCTTGATAAATTGTCCGGAAGACCAATATTTTGACTAGATGTTGATTCCTATCCATTGGATAGTGAATAGGAATGAAATTTAATCTTATTACATTCATTTAGAGAGCTTGAAAAGGTCTAAAAGGGTGCAAGAAGGTCAAGTTTGTAAAACTAGTTTCTAGGTAGTTCAATTTGCTTGAAGGGAAAAGTTGTCTTAGTTGTTCTATGTTTTGAGTCATGATGTCTAACATGGTTATATGTGTTCTTCATGTCATTAAATTTCCATTTAGTGGTTACATGCCATTTTTGATGTGTTTTTGGATGATTTTTCTTTATCTTTGAAGATTGGTCAGTTGGATGTGCCTAGAATGAGTAGGAAACGATCTTACTTGGTGTTGATATGAATAAAATGAATGATGCAAAGGTTCTTGATTTGGTTGATAATGTTGATATGGTTTCCTTGCAATGTGTGAATACTTTTGAGGCTTGAAAAATATGGTTGATTCTTTTGGATTCCATGGAGTGCTCAAGTGAAGGAGAAACTAGCCTTTTAGGCCTAGTTGTGCATTGTGGTTGTCTTGGTGCATTTCCGACCCATATGGGTATTCATGTTGATTTATATGATGTTGTAGGTTTGATTTATTTCTGGTATGACTAACCTTAATGTTCATGTTTGACCTAGTGGTATTTTAGAGCAAAATTTGTGTATTTAAGTAAGTGAAATTGGTCATTTGAATGTGTTGAGTGAGATGGAAAAGGTGTGAGCTAAGAGAGAGAGTGAAAGTGGTTTAAGGGAATAAAGACAAATATGAGAGATGGTATGAATTTTTTTAGAGATTTGAGAAGCAGAGCAACAAGGGCAATTGATCTAATCATCCCATGAAGAATCAAGATTAAGTAAAGTAGGAAAGAGTGTGTTTAAAGAGGGTTTTGAGAGTGTGGAGTTGAAATTGTGATCACTAATAGGTGTAGTGGTATTCATATTTAGGTGGTTGAGTTGGTGCTTAATCACCTTATGGGGTTGTAGCCTCCTTGCAAGGTTGGTGCCTTGTTAAATATGGTTTGGTGCTCCTTGTGGGGTTGGTGCCTCACTAAACAAATCTTGTGTGATGTGTCATATTCATGCAAGTATTTTGGTTTGTGTAATATAATCAAAAGTTTCAGTGGTTTTTCTTCCCTTTAAGGTTTTCCCACATTACATCTTGTGTTCTTGTGTACTCTCTTATTATATGTTCTTATGAATGGTTGTTTCATGTTAATAAGCACACACTAAAGCATGATTGAATGTTAATGGTTTATTCAAGCTAAATTAATTGAAGTTAAAGTTTTGAAGGATTGATTCACCCCCATATTAGTCTATTATGCTTCCAACACATGAAGAACTTATCACAAAACAAACTATGACTACCAACAAAACACATGCTCAACAGCAATTGGAGGAATTAAAGATAAACTACTATGTATAAGGTGGGATTTTCCCTTCAAAGTAATGCTTAAGATAGATCCCATTGATCGAAATCATCAGTTCTTCTCCATCCAATTTTGAAAATTAAAAGCATTGTTTGATTTGAATCTAGAGATCACATAAGGGTGACTCCAAATCATGCCAAGATTTGAATGCTTACCTAGCTTGGATCTATTGTGATCCCATTTAAGGACAATATCACCTTCCTAAAAATTTCTAGCTACTGCTTTCCTATCAAAACATCTCTTCACCTGAGCTTGATTCATTTTCATTGCTTGCATGGCTTGATCCCTCAACTCTTCAAGCTCCATGATCTCTACATATTTGATTTCTATTTCTCTAAATTCAAACTTTTCCAGCTGTTTAATGAGCTATAGTATAGGTTACTTAAGGGATATTGTCAACCTTGTTTCTTTACCATAAACTAGCTTGTAGGGTGAGCTTCATGTTGACGTCTTGGGGGTGATCCTATCATCCCATTAGGTAGATTTCAGTTTTGTGTGCCATGTCCTTTAGTTTTCCTCTAAGGTTATTCTTATGATTGTTAATAAGTTCTTATCGGTCAACTCAGTGTGTACATTTCCTTGGGGATAGTAGTTTGAGGAAGTTCTCAAGTATATTTCGTTATTGCTAGCCCAGCATAAATATTTTTGTGTAAAAGAAATGCCAAAGAATTGTCTAAAATGATCGTAGAAGGAACACCAAAAATGTCGCAATGCCTTCATAGAAATATGTGATGTTGGTTTCATTCACTTCCTTCAATGCAACCACCTTTGTCCACTTGGTGAAATAATTGTGGTTGTCAAGATCCATTTTGTCCCAAACTGAAGTGTGGATTGATCACTCTAATGAAATCCATCCCCACTACATGAATGGTTGATCCACATAGATGGGGTGAAGTGGGAGGGATGCTAAATTCTTTTTATCTGTGAAGAAGGCACATTTCTTACATTTTCTAACCCATACATGGCAGTCCTTGAAGAGATTTGACCAATAATAGCCACCCTTCATGATTCTAAGTGTTTTTGTTCTTGGAGAAAATGCCCTCCTACCTCTCCATCATGAAACTCATGCAAAAATTTCTCAATCTGATTTTCCTTAATACACCTCAAGATAACACCATTTACATCCTTTCTAAACAAAATTCCATCAATAAGAACATAAGGGATGGATTAGAGCTTAAAATACCTTCTTTTGGCCTTATTCAATCCTTGAGGACATTGGCATATTTGTAAAAACTACACAATTTTGTAGGTCCCGCAGCTAGTACGTGAAGAATTCACGGATTCATCTTGGTCATGTTGGAGTAGCAAAACAATCCCTTCTTCCCATCACGGTTTGGAAACTATTTGCTCACATAAACCGTTTCCCCTTGCTAGCTTGGTTACCTTGAAGTCCACATCATACTCCATCACCTTGGTGATCCATCCAGCCCTTTTCTCGTTCAAATCTATGTTTAACAGGAAATCCTTCACATTGGAATGTGATACCATCATGTGGATTTTGTTATTGGACAACAAATGTCTAAAGTTATTTAGGGTTCTTATGATATCCAGAGATGCCTCTTAATGAATGAGTATCTCCTCGTACTCGTTTATCCCTTAGATAAAAAAATGCAATAGATTGTTCCAAACCTTCTTCATTTTGTTGTACTAACATGGCAAATATGGTATATGTGCCTCCAAAGGCATACAAGGTGAAATCCTTGGAGAAATATGGATTGATGAGGGTAGGGGATTGTGTTATTGCTTATTTGATGGCCTCAAAATTGCCCTTCCTTTCCACATTCCATCTGAAGAGCACATTCTTCTTTAGCATAGATGTCAAAAGCTTGACATGGTTGGCAAAATCTGGAATGAACCATGAAAAAATTGATCTTTCCCAGGAAACTTTGCAATGTTTTCTTATAACTAGGAAAAGATAGTGCTAGAATAGCACTTACCCTTTCTAGATCGATTATAACGCCTTGCTTAGAGACAATGTGGCCTAGGAACTTTCCTTCATGTGCTAAGAAGATACATTTCTTGGTGTTGAGAGAAACCTTCAAATGTCTACACCTTTCAAATATTTTCCTGAGTTGAAAGAGGTTGTCATTTGCATTCCTAGAGAATATTGTGATATCATCAAGGTAGATAAGAACAATGCTATTAATCATTCCTTTGAATTCCATATCCATGGCTCTTTGAAATGTTGCTCCCGCATTGGACAAACCAAAAGGCATTTTCTTGTAGGCATAGGTTCCCCATTTGGTGGTAAAGGTGGTTTTGAATTGATCCTCTTCCTTCACCATAATCTAATTATATCCTAAATAGCCATCCAATAGGAAAACCTCTTCAATATTGCTACTAATCATAAAATTTTCTCCATAAAAAGAAATGAATAGTGATCCTTTAAAGATGCCTTGTTCAGTCTATGAAATCAATGCATAGTTTTATTTCTCCATTTCTTTTCCACATTGGGACCAAATTTGCAACCCAATTTGAATATTTGATAGGGAAAATGATTTTTTTTTTTCCACCATTTGTTCAATTCCTTCTTCATGAGAGGTTCAATCTATGATTGACTTGGCAGCCTCTATTTTTGTATGATAGGATTATCCGTGGGATCAAGTTCAATGGTATGTTGTGCCAAATCATGGTCAAAATCTCTAAGGTCTCCATAACTTCAAGCAAAGAAATCAACAAAATCTTGACAAAACTCTACAAAAGCATGTCTTTCTTGTTGGGTACATACCTTGCCAATCTTGAGTAAATTTTCCTTACCAACTGAAATGGGTTCATAGTCCTCACCTTTGATTTTCATGTTCTCTTTTTCTCTTCTTAGTTGCTCATCTAGATGGAAAATGGATTCCAAAGTGACTAGGCCTCTGGGCATCTTGTTTGACCTTAGTTGGACAATTTGATCTCCGTAATGTTGTTCCAACTTGTTCTGATTTCTTAAAGAGAGCTCAACCTCTTCTTGGTTGAATTTGATGATTTGTTGATCATTCTCAAACACTTACCAATTTTTTTGTTTTTCCAGGACTACCATAGCTCTAACCACCACTTGGATATACAATTGATCTGATCTTATTTTGACATCTTCCGCAATATCAAACCTTTCTCCCACCACGCTTAATCCCTCTACGGGTTCATTTTCTCCTCTTGGTATGGCGCAGATATTGAAAGATTCAAAATCCTCTAGAATTTCCCATACTCTATACTTGTAAGCTCTAAAAAGATCATTCTTAGTCGTATTCAGTCCTCTAACTTAGTTTACAACTAACTCGATATCCCCAAAGGTTTGTAATTCTTTGATTTTTCTTATTTCTTTTGCCCATCACAGGCCATGTATGAGAGATTCATACTCTATTGAATTGTTAGAACAGTTTTATTGGAATCTAAAAGAAAAAATATATTTCATATCAATAGGGGCACAAGCACTACACCTCCTACTCCTTGTCTGCTTCTTGAACCATCAAAAACATTTGCCAAATTCCATCATCTTGTTCATCCTTAGACTTCACAACATCAGGCATAGGTGAACTTTCTTTATGCAGACAATAGATGTTGAGTCCAACTTCTTCTTCAATTTGTTTGTATGGATCAAAACCATGACACTCAATTCCCCATTCATCAAGTAGTGAATCTAGGATACCTTCAATTTGAGTATCTACTTCTTGGACACTTGGGTGATCTTCTTGATCAAATATGGTGCAATTTGCATTGATTGGACTGGGTGTATAAGGTTATATGTGATATACGGAAATAGGCTTTGATCTTATAGTGACCTTGGTAACATACTTGGTTTTAAAGAACATATGAGACAAATCTGTGGATAGGTATCCTTTAATCTTGCAATGAAATCCCACGAGAGGCACAAGGTGAAAAATGGGGGAAGATCAATGATGAATACATCTCATGGAATTGAAAAGTTGGGACACACATGGAGGTTGAGGCTTAGATATCTCACCACTCTAATGGTTCCTACCGCAATCCCATCCAATTGCACTACTCCTGTAGAGAGTGACTTATATTCAAGAACAAGTTGGTCTACTATTTGTTTGGGCATCACTCAACTATTTTCGCCCCGAGTCTATCATGCAAATGTGTACCAAATTGATTGCTTATGATGAGAGACACATAAAGGTGGAGGATTTTTGATTTTACATGATTGATCATCCTTTTCCTAAGTGCGTTGATGAGCACAACTTTTCCTTTCTCCTTGGATTCCTCGCATGGTGGTGCGAGAAGGTTAGCCATGGCAGCTTGGAGAAGATATCTTTACCTTAAATGACCAAAGATTCCCATGTTGAGATGCTTACATTGTTATTTTCATTTTCCAAGATGTTGGAAGGAGTAACGGTGGGTTTCTACAATAGAGGAGTGGCATTCTCCTCCTCATTTATTCATTCTGTGGGAATTACTTTAGATGATGGTGGAGATTCTTCATTCCATGGATTCCCTTTGCTCAAAGGTGGATTCACAATATTTTACGTATTTTTCCCGTCTTGTAGACTCACGTTGTTTTGTTGGCTTTCAATGTTGTGTAAATATGTAGTGTAGTGTGATTTCACTACATTCTACGGATTCTGTTGTTAAATCTTAAAATTCTCCCAAGTCTCATGGGTTTCCTTATTTGAGGATGTGGACTTGAAGGGGTAAAGAGTGGAATGTTTTGCTTACACCTTCCTTCTTTTTTTCCCCGGTGCTCGCATCCACGCTTGATGAAGGTACTTGATTTCTCTCCTGTAGTTGATTGATTCTGTAGAATTCTTCCATTTGCCAATTTACAAGTGAAGTATCACTTAACGGCATTTCTTGAGTGACTTCTTGTTGCGGATTTTTCTTCGTGGGTGCATCTTGAGATAAGGAAGCATTATGTATTGTTAATGCTTGGATGAGAATACCATTGGGGCAAGTTGTTTGATTATGGGGAAGGTTACAAGGGAAGCACCATTCATAATCTTGCACAAGATTATTTTGTACTAGAACCAAAGCCTTATATGAACTAGTTGTGCCAAGATTATAGGATTGAAATGGCCTTGCATGATCAATCGATTTGAGAGGGCCGCTTGGAATGGCGCTTTTTTGGTGGATAAGGAAGCTTGTTGGGTTGGTATGGGGGTTGGTAAGGCCTAAAATTTTGATTTTGTTGCCTTTTCAAGGATACCAACTCATTTCCAAAATTTTGCAATCATTTCATAACCTCTTGTATTCACTTGAAGGACTAAGCGGTGGTGAATGTTTGGCTTGAACTTCAGCTTCTTGGGGAATAAGAGATTCAAGAAAAGGTGATGGGTGTCCCTAGCTCTAGAAATATGGGCATTTGGAGGTCTAGGGGAAATCTTCCCAGCATGAATGAGACTATTTTCAAATCTAATAGCAATATCATAAGCATCTGGTAAATTTCTACCCCCATGGACCGAATCATGACTAAAATGTCACTATTTAAAGCCCTTAAATAATAAAGGAATGCATATTGGGGTGTACACCTTACCACTTGTGAGATTTTAACCCAAGTTCTTTGAAATCTGAAATTGAAATCAAATATTGGCTCATTAGGTGCCCTTTTTTTGTTGTAGTTGTTCCACCAAAGATAGATGATCTTATTTATCTTCAAAATGGTTGTAAAGAGCTTCCCCTAACTTGTCCCAAGTGGTAATGGAATTTATTCTCAATCCCTTGTACCATTACGGACCCTTTCCTTTGAAAGAAACCATCAAAAATCTGACTACCACATTGTCTTGTGTCACATGGTATATTGAATAAATGTTAGCAACATCCTTGATGTGTTCAATAGGAGTTGTAGTGTTTTCTCTAGTGAAGAAAGGAACACTTTTCAAAGATGTAACTAGAATGTCATCATATTGAGCTAGAAGTAGAGGACTTCCTCCATTGAACGTGACAAAATCTTGATTCCTTTGATGAGCCATAAATGTAATGGGTCTTAAAACCCTAGAAGATAACAAGAAAGGCCTACCAAGAGGAGGAGTGGAGAGGACTCGATCTAGAGGTGATGTTGATCTTTGACCGCTCTGCCTCTCCTTCTTCTCCTTGGTGACAAGTGCAAGTAAGAAAAGGCTCTCCACTTTCTTTCCTTGACCTTGTTTGAATTCTTCTCATAATATTAAGACACTTTTCTATTTGCACCAAGATATGATAATTGGAATTTCCATATGTGTCATATAGAGACTCCAAAGGCTGATATCACCAAGCGCACATCACTCTTGGAGATATGATATCAAATCTAACACAGCTTGTCCCACTGGGCCTACCAAAACTATTAATGCACAAAAGTGGCACCCTCTAAATGTTCACAGATGAACATCAACACTTTGGAATAACATGGGATAATCTCAACAATGTGGGACTTGTAAATTGAGATAAACCTCCAAAGAAGGTTGGTTCCTTCTCCTAGCCCACCAAAACTAACCTACAACTTAAAAATGCAACTAATACTAAAACTAACTACAAATTCACATGGTTCAAGGTTGAGAGAAAGAAGAAAAGGTTGCAAACTAAAAGAAGGTGATGCACCAAAACTAAAATAGGGCCCAAGTCGACCTTTAGAGACATAACTAAAGCGCCATGTAAGAAGCTAATGAAAACACATGATTTTTTCAAAGAGCAAGCAAATGAATTTAAAGAGTGACAAGAGGGAGAGGAATTCACATCAAACATGAAGTGTATGAAGGAAAAGACCACATTTACATATCATTAAAATTTTCTATCTTGTGTTTACAAAAATAGAGGTCTGAGAACAACTTGTAAAACGTAGTTACAAAGGTCAAGAGGCATGGAAAATAGGAAAACTTCAAAGTTGAGTTCCAAATTCCTTAGAGAAAAACCCATTTCTAGTGCAAAGGCACTTACATTTATAGAACATGGAAAAAAGGAAAAGAGAGAAGATGGGAGGGAAAGAATTGGACTCAAAATTTGAATTTGAAATGAGTAGAGTTGGATTCGCCACCCATAGATCTTATTTCCGTTAACTCCATGAGATAAGCAATCGTTTTCCTCTTGAACATGCCATCGAATTCACGAGGCAAGGCATGCGCACCATCCAAGTTTTAATTTGGGTAGATGAGGTAGTTGGATGCTTAACCGATCGAAAATGGGCTTTTCTCCATTCAATCTCGTGTTTGCATTTATAACCCTTCAAACTCCGTCAAGATCTGAATTTCTTGATGTCAAAATGAAGTACTTGAGGAGCCATTTCCAATGCCATAAATTTTATGCAATTTGGATACCCGTTGTGAAATATATGACCAAAAACATTACCGCTTGGTCCTGCGGCTTCTCTTAATCATACATCTTCACTCTGTGGGGAATTATGTGTCCCTCTCATGGTTGGCAACAATTTGAATATTTTGTGGGAATTCCATCATTCGACGACTTTTGCTAAATGACCCACGTATTTTTATCTCCGAACACCTCGTGGATTGAGAAATCCACGAGACACTAACTTGTTCATTTGCGGAATCATACCTCTTTCTTTCATAATTCACGGAGGCCCAATACCTTATTTTAGGGCCCTTGAAAGAATGCCTCAAACTCTTGTCATGTGTCACTGGGACCGGTGTCCCTTTTCCCTTATCCCATGGGTTTGAGACAACACGCAAAGCACTCGAATGCTTGAAAAATCTGCGTAACACTCGGGATAGTGTTCCACGACTACTTACTTTTTCCGTCTTTTGGACTCTTCACAAAGATCTAATTTTGATTACCCTTGCATCGTGACATCCAAGAACAAAACCCGTGTCTTTGTTTCTTGATTTGACCAACTCCTTATAAGGTTTTCCTAAAGTTTCCCTCGAGTACAAAATTTTTCCATTGTTTTGCGAGTTTGAGAAAACATGCAAAACACTATATTCTAGAAGCCCGTGAAAGACTAAGTCTCGAGTCTTCTATGGCTTTTGAGAAATGATTTTTCCAAGTCCGAGTTCAATTTCATGGGTTGTCAAAATAGCACAGGGGTTATTTTGGACAACGGACCTTTGTGCCAAAGAATACTAGGAAAGCCTTGGATAAGAAAAGCAAACCCTTGATCTTTAAAGGTTATTGTGAGGACATGAGAGCTTATCAACTTTTAGATCCTGATACTCATGAGGCTATTTTTTGAACACATGTTCAATTTGATGAGTGTTTCTCTCCTCGTGATTCTTCATCTTCTTCTATGCCTACTTCTTTATCTCATCTTGAGGATCCCTTCTTTGAGGAGGTAACTCAGGGGGTTATGGATACCAATGAGGATCATATTCCCACTAATGTTATTACTATGCTTAAGTGGGCTCATACTACAGTTTATGAGGCAAAACCATTCATACAGAATCTTCCACCCACTAGGCAGTATCATGCACATTCTATAGGTTCTAGACTTTTGTGTCAAAAAGTTTTTGAGGATCAATGATCTTTTCACGGAGCTCATGGGATACATGAGTGGCATGATGCGGTGATAGATGAGTATTCTTCTTTGATTAAGAATAATACTTGGGATTTGGTCTCTCTTCCTAAGGGAAGAAAGATGGTTAGGTGTAAGTGGGTATATCAAACCAAATATGCAATTGTTGGGTATGTTGACAAGTATAGGGCCCTTTTTGTTGCAAAAAGGATTCTCACAAATTAAAGGTATTAATTGCTCTTAAAATTTTGCAAGCATTTCCAAGATGGATTCAAAGATGTCTTGTACTTAATATTGTTACATCACAGGTGGCTCATATACCGATGGACGTGAAGAGTGCCTTCTTACATGGGGATTTACAGAGAGTAAATCTACATGGAGCAACCTGATGTGTTTGTTCATGACTCTTCTCTTGTTTGTCAACTTTTAAGGTCTCTCTACGATCTCAAACGGTCCCTCGAGCTTGGTATGAGAATATGGATCATTTAATTCTATCTACAGTTTCGTCGCTACCACTCGGATCCTAAAGTATATCTCCAAAGGCATGTTGGTGAGGATATTGTTATACTTGTCTTGTATGTTGATGATCTGCTACTTATTGTTAGCTCTTCTTCGCACATTCGGACTATTTAGTGGGCTCTTTCCAAGTAGTTTAACATGACAGATCTTGGGTTATTGCATTATTTCCTTGGTTTGGAAATTTCTCGAGATGATTCAAGGATTCATTTGAGTCGGCAAAAGTACACCCATGATCTTCTTCAATGTTTTGATATGGTTGATTACAAGCCAATGCCATCTCCTTTTCGAGTCTTCGAAACTAGCTTTGGGGTGAGTTGCTAAATTGATGTATTAGCATCTTTCGCTTTCTCAAATACTAGCATACATTGATTAATTTAGAGTCTTATAGGCCTATTTGTTATGAATATTATCAATATATACAAGTAAAATGTTATTTTAAAAATCTACTCACAATATTGGTCTATCATAAAAATTGATAATACACAAGTTAATAATCCCACGAAAATAAAAACTTTCTTTTTTAAGAAACAAAGTGCATGTAATGCCACTTCAACTACCACTTGAGACCAAGAAAAACAAGGAAAAACTATGGGATAATTTTTTTATAAGAAGAGTCTACAACTAAGTTGCAAGACACTAGTTTGAACTAACAGTTCCGAACAGATTCGATTAACAAAACATAATATTTCCATTTTTAACTTATAAAGCAAGTTCACAAGGTTCCAAAATTAGGGTTACATGTTTTACTTAGGTTCGGGAGTAAATCTCCCTCATGCCTACTCTCAAACAGCCTAGAATTTTAACTATACTTTTCACAAATTTGGAGTTATCAAACCTTTCCTAAACTAAGCTCATTGGATAGGAAATTTCCTCACCTTTCCAACCATATAAAGAAGTCCTCCTAACTCCTTGTAAAACTCAAGTTATGGCCAGTGCAAAGTTTTGGGAAAATTTTCAAAAAAGATAGAGTTTTCAAAAAGTCCGCCCCTCCAAAATGCCACGTGGCATCATCTGATTGGATAAGAGGGTGGCGGGGTGGTGGACATTTTATGGAAATTTTTCCCGCGCTAAAATTTAAAATTTTCTAAGTTATATTAATTCATTTTTTGGTTTTGGATGGCCATTTTGAAGTAAAACTTCAAATGGCCATAACTTTTGATTGGGAACTCCATTTTGGGCAAACGAGGAATTTACTAAAGCTCTCGACTCCTCTTTGCATAGGAATTATCAATTTTGCTTTTTGATAAATTTTGAGGGTCAATTTTAAGGAAATGATCTGCAGGCTTTAAATTCAAAACTAGTAGTTTTTCCAACGGTCAATTTGATTAAATTTGAACTCCTCCTTCCCTCAACATGTTAAATAGACATGGAGGACCAGTCTAGGGGAGGTTTAGAGTGCTTTATTGAAGTCAATTTGTTCATTTATACAAGTTTGCAACTTTACAACAGTTGACGGGAAAAAAACGACCATGCAAGCTTTGAATTGAAATTCTTTGAGTTTTGGAGATTTATTATTAACTGTTTTAGTGAATTTGGATTCTTCAAGTCTTCCTAAGTATAAATTTCAAGTTTCATAATTTATTGTTGAGTATAAAGTCAAACTGCTATTTTATTTAAAAAGGAAGATGCCAGAATTATGAACTTAAAATAGAGTTCTCTTCTCCACGAATTTACAATTTAATATGCAATTTTCAATTAAGGAAAACATATCCATTTCATTTCTAAGACATCCAATTGATTCAACAAGGACATGTATACAGTATGCAATGTTGATTTCTAACTTTTATCAACTCATTTCAAAGATCCAATTCTTTTTTTTTTATACGTTTTCTCTTTCCAAAATAGAATTACAAATTTAACAGTCATGTGATTTCCAAGATAACAATGCAATTGGGAAAGTAATGTATTTCATTCATCTATCTCCAACAACGATATTGCAACAAGGTATATCAAGAGAACTTCGATTCCTTTATTGAATTTAAACAATTTTACAACTGAACTCCTTTCTTTACATCTCAATTTAAAACTCACAAACTGTATCATATTCATATTCTTTTTTTTAAAAAAGAGGAAGGGAAAGTGACTCTTTCTCATTTCAAATACAAAACATAGGATATCATTTACATTTCACAATCAATTACAACTTTCAAATTACAAGGTAAACGTTTCCCATCTCGAATCAATTACATGCATCCACTTGAAGTGGGAAGGATTACATTTAAAATTTACAAAAAGGATGACTGTCAAACTGTTGTCTTTCTTCTCCAAACAGCAACAAGTTGAGTTCTTCATCTTCATTCTTCTAATCACAACAAGGAAGGGGGAAAGGCAACACTCTCCACCCAACCAAGACATCCAATGGGAAAGGAGAAGCCATCTTTCCCCATTGGCCCCCGAGCCCCAACCATATTGGAATGGAACATGATGATACAACACATGGCAACATGGCTTCTTCACATACAAGAATATTTTCACAATCACAAAGAAACACAAAGCAAGAAGATGTAGTTCTCAACTACAACAATCAATTTCAAACAAAACAAAGGCTCCTTCTCCAAGCAAGCAAGCCAAGCAAGAGAAAGAACTATGGAGGTCTCCTTATGCCTCCCAAGTTGAATTTTGGGCATCCACCAAAAGCAAACCACCAAAATCATAGCAATCCCATAAACTTATCCCTCCTCAACCCCTCCTTATCCCTCCTCCAAATTTATCCCTTATACCTCCCCCAAAGTAGGAAATGCAAAATTTCCTTTCCTAGGTGGATCCCAAACCAACATTCCCTCCCAAGAACAAATAACAATGGAAAATCCCTTATCCCTCCTCTGATAAACCTCATAGTCTTCTCTCCACACCATGCCCTAAGCATTCTACCCATCCCTCTAAGAATGTAACCACAAAAACCATTCAATAATTTGCATGCAAGAAGGGGAAAGAAAACAACAATATAAAGGGATAAGACCCTACCTCTCCATAATGGAGATTTGCTTTCAAACAACAGATTCTTTGTTGCACAAATCAGTCCCAAATAGCAAATGCAAAGCATGCAAAACAGTCCAAGCTCCTTCCACAAGAACAAGCTCCCAATGCAAGAGGAAATTCAACCCCAAGAAGCAAATAACAAAATTTCAACAACCTCTAATGAGGAAGCAATTCACATTTTAAAGGGAGAGGGTGGAAGAGGATGATGTGGATTCCAAGTGGGATGCCACATCATTTTTCCTCATCCCAAAATGCAATCAACATCAAGGCAATTAAATCACCATAAATGTGAATGAAAAACTACTAACATACTTCATTTGGCCCATACTCAAAAGGAAAATGCATTAAAATTTTGTAAGACAAGTGCAATCAAATCTTACACAAAAAACATGTCAAAATGAATAAAATAAATTGATTTTGACTCCTAAATAATAATCATGGTTGGTGGAGGTTTTGAGAGGTGTGGGACAAGTTTAACTTGTCCCACAAGCCTCCAAATTTTCCTCCAAGGCCAAATTTTAATTTCAAAAAGGAAGGAGTGTTTGACCTTCCAAAATCAGCCTTACAACTCTTACAAATTCTTACACAATCTATCACTTCACTTACACAACCCTTACATGGTAACTTACACACTCTTTTCATTTCTCTTACACATGCATTAATAACTATGACATTCATTTATTACAATCTTTTATAAAGATTTATTTATTTTACCACATGGTTATACAATATATAAAAATCAAATTCATTATCAACCAAGACAATAACATTTAATTTATATTCCACATCCTAATTAATTTTAATTAAAATTTAACTATATGACTTCACACATTTGACTATCACATTAGAATAATTAAAATAAAGAGCACATTACAAATAAAATACATACAACAATAATTAAAAGGGAACACATAATAAAAACACATATATGCCCCAAGGTCACAATAATGGAAATTCCCCCATGGGAAATCCTAACACAACACAACACATATAGATAATCAAACACAGTTGCCATGGTGACCCTTGTTGATTTCACACTGAATTCCAATATGGTTAGTCTCAATCCCCGACATTGTTGTGATTTTTAACCTGCAAAAATGACAATACCTCCTTCGGCCTCGTGGCCACATCAGAACATCCAAGAAGATATAAATCAACATATAATTATTAAATCTAAATCACAACAATATCAAGAGTTTATCATTATCATTAAATTCAATTGCAACTATATCATCATCCAATAGATCTCTATGCTAGAGCTATTCATAATATCAATGTCACATGTCTAAAATCAACATCAATAACTTGTCCATGTCAACCAGTATATCATCATCCACATAATAATAATAATGTCTCAATGATCATCGAGCAAAATATCTGAGTCCAGATCAATACTAATCCAGGATCTAACATCTAACCATCATATTAATCAAAACACAATAATGTCCATAATAATCCCTGATACATCATACTACATCAAAACATAATAATGTCCAAAATATGATCAATAGAGTCAGGTTCAGTATCAAGACAGTGTCAAAGGAGAGTGGGCACTACATCCCCCTCCCCTTAGACTCAACTTCCTCTTAGAAGTCACTAAAACAAATGTGGAAACTGCACTCATAAAATAGTAGCATCCTCCCAAGTGGTGTAGTCTCATCATATCTATCCCACCGCACCCGTGCACGATCAATCTCTCTCTGCCACAAAGGCCTGGGGTCTTGCGATTAATGATACAGATGGGTTCCACCATCACCTACCCCTAATCTTGCACCTAAAATGATGTCCAATCCAGCACATGAGAAGGATCTGTGATGTATCTCCTAAGAATAGAAACATGAAACACATCATGTATGTGAGACAAGCTGGGTGGCAATGCTTTGAGATGGTAAGCCAATGGGCTGATATGCTCCAGGATCTCAAAAGGTCCAACGAACCGAGGAGCTAACTTAGAACCTTTTCCATAATGGATCGGGCTCTTATGTGGCCTAACACGAAGGAATACCTTCATGCCCACATCAAAATTACGCTCGGTTCTATGTTGATCAGCGTACTTCTTCTTCCTATCATGTGCCTCCTGCAATCTCTACTTGATCAACACTACCTGTTGCTCCATGTCCTACAAAAGAGCTGGTCCTAGGGATACTCTATCCTCCAATTTGTCCTAGCTAAGGGGTGTCCTGCACTCCCTACCATAAAAGGCCTTGAAAAGGAGCCATGCCTATAGAACTCTGAAAGCTATTATTGTAGGAAAACTCCACAAGGTATAGATACTCCTCCCATCTCGCCTGGTGATCCATCACATACATCCTGAGCATGTCCTCCAAAATCTGATTCACCCTCTCGGTTTGTCCATCTGTCTCAGGGTGATAAGTTGTGCTGAAGTTAATCTTTGTCCCGAGAACATACTGCATGGTAGTCCAGAAATGGGAAGTGTACAAAGGATCGCGGTCACAAATGATCTTCCACGAATCCCGTGCAACCTAAAAATCTCATCCAAGTAGACTCGTGCCACTACACTAGCTATATATGTGGTCTTTACCGGTGAAAAGTGAGCTACTTTTGTCAATTTATCAACCGTGACCATGATGGCATCATGGTGATATCTCGACATCGGTAACCCAACAATGAAATCCATGGAAATGGTGTCCCATTTCCACTCCGGTATAGCATGAGGAAAAAGAAGGCCAGCTGGATGCTGATGCTCGGCCTTCACTTTCTGGAACTCTAAGCACCGTGACACAAACTTGAGCCATGTCCCTGCGAAGACCTCTCTAGTGATATAATTGTCTCAAGGTAGTGTGCATCTTCTTCACCCTAGGATGGGCTGAATAGGGTGCATGATGTGCCTTTGTCAAGATGTCCTACCTCAAGCCTCCATCTCTGGGAACATAAATCCGACCTCTTTTTCCTAAGAAGACCATCTACCTCTAGTGAGAAACCATCAAACTTCCCCTCAAGGGGTCTCTGGGACTCAACCTCTACTCGAGCTGCAATGTAGAAACTGTCAAGAGGAAGCTGCTGAAGGATCTGCTCCGCAAATATGTGCTCACTGAAGTAGCCATACTTGAATGTCTCCATCTACTAAGAGTGTCTACAACCACATTCTCTTTCCCCTTCACATGCTCTATCTCCATGTCACTCACAAAGAAACTCCATCCAACACCTCTAGACGAGCGTTTAGATTGGGCTGCGTGAAGAGGTGGCGAAGACTCAAATGATCTGTCCTAAGTATGAATCTCCGACCAAGAAGGAAGTGTCTCCAATGAACTAAAGCATGCACAACCACTACAAGCTCAAGATCATGGGTCAGATAGTTAAGCTCATGATCTTTGAGTTTGCGAGACTCAAAGGCTACTACTCTGCCCTCCTGCATAAGAACACCTCCTAGGCCTGCCAACGAAGCATCTATGCACACAAAGAACTCACCATGTGGATCCAGCACTACAAGGATAGGTGTTGTAGTGAGGCATTCCTTTAGGTCCTGAAGGCCTACTCACACCTATCTAACCAAACAAACTTCTTCCCTTTCTGCTGAAGGGAAGTGATGGGGTGTGCTATCCGAGAGAAGTCCTGCACAAATCTCTTGTAATACCCTACTAACCCCATGAAGTTGTGCACCTCTGTCACTTTGTAGTGGGTGCTGGCCAATCCATAATGGCTCTAATCTTGGAAGGATCGACTACGATACCTTCCCCAGAGATGATATGACCCAAGTATTGTATCTCTGACTGAAAGAAAGCACACTTCTCCAAGTTCCCGTAAAGTTTTGCTCACGAAGACACTAAAGAACCTGATCGAAGGTGCCCCTCGTGCTCCTCACGCGTACGTGAGTAAATCAGAATGTCATCAAGAAAGATGAGCACAAAGCATGAAGTGATCTAAAAGGTCTGAATACCCCATTCATCAAACTCATGAATACTCATGCGGGGCATTTGTCAAACCAAAGGGCACCACTGTGAACTCATAGTGCCCATACCTCATATGAAAAGAAGTCTTATGAATGTCTACCTCCATAATCCTCACACGATGGTACCCGACTTGAGATCAATCTTAGAGAACACCATGGGCTCCCTTCATTTGATCAAACAAGTCATCAATGCGAGGCGGGGATAACGATTCTTGATCGTTACCTTATTCAACCGGTGGTAGTCTATACACAACCGCAATGATCCATCCTTCTTCTTCACAAAAATGACCGGTTGCACCCAAGGGGATACACTAGGATGGATAAGGCCTTTCTCCATAAGGCCCTCTAGCTGTAACTTGAGCTCATAGAGCTCGGGGTGGTCATCCCAAAAGGAGCTCATGAGATAGGCTCTACTCCTAGGAACCAGATCAATATGGAAATCAATCTCACGTGGGGTGGCATCCTCGGTAGCTCCACGGGAAAAACATCTGCATACTCTCTCAAAATGGGATGGTCATCTAGCGATGGCCCACTAGACCCATCCTCTCGTCATGTCACCGACTATGACTACATACATCTTGCAACCCCATCGCACACACCACTTAAGCATAGTGGAGATAGTGTGAATATAAATGGGCCTCCTGACCCCTGAAATCATCGACTCAACTCCAAGATCATCTACACAAGATATAGTCTTGTGATAGCAATCCATCCTGGCCCTATGTGCAGCTAACCAATCCATGCCTAATATGACTCCATACGAGCCCAAAGGAAGTATGCGGAGATCTAAAGTGGTGGTGAAAGGTCCCAAATCTACAACACACTTCTTAACTAAGAAGTCCACAGAGATCTTGGCTCTAGAAGCCATCTCGACATCCCAACTATGACCCTGTCTAATAGCCACCAGCCTACATCGCTCTACTAAGGATGGTGCAATAAATGAATCAGAAGAACCGAGTCAAACAATATAGAAGTAGGAACACCTCCAATACTACCTGTGGTCTCAATGACCGTGCTCTAGTGCTCGGCCTGGTAGTTCTCAACCACTGCATAGATCTTATGACTCCATCCCATGTCTCCGACTATAGGCTCTGAGATGGGTGCCTTACCCTTATTAGGGTTTTGGGGGAATCTCTCCAAAAGTGTCCCACTACTCCACACCCGAAACAACCACCACAACCTCTCCAAACAGAAGCACCTCCAGAAGGTGCCCTAGAGGTAGGTGCCATGTGGATCCTAATGATCTAGCTATAGTTTTTTGTGGCCTCTATGGTCAGCTCCTATTGGTGAGCTCTAGCTCCACCTCAGTGTCTGGTGGGACCCCTAGGAGGCCCCATGCTCCACCTCTCTCGTGCATCGCTCTCGAGGAGGCCTATATGGTGGGCGGGACTGCTGCTGGGGTCTGAAAGATGACTGTGAAGAATGTTGACCACCACGAGGAGGAGGAGCCGACCCCTTGATCTATTATCCTATAACTACTAATACGGCTCCCGACTCGGTCTCTCTGCTCTGGGGTTTTACCCTAAGTCTCCTCTATGAATGTAGGCCTTCTCAACGGCCTCTACTAAAGTTTGTGGGCATAGTGGATTCGAACCGCACCTCCAATGTCTATATTAAGGCCTCGATGAACCTGTGGATCTGCACACCGCTCATCCTGCATGTAATCAACATATTGAAATAGGTCCATGAACCTACTCTCATACTCGGCCACATTGTAAGGGAAGTCTGTCGAAGGTCGTGGAACTCATCGATCCTCTCACTTGTATGAATCTCGTGGCAAGTATCTGCCTCCCGATCTCTCCTCAAATAGCTCCCAAGTGACTATCTCTAAATCTATATGGAGCTTCTTCTCCTCTATCCTCCACCAAACACTAGCTCCATCCTTCAGTAGATGGATCGCAACACGAGATTTCATGTTGCTAGAACAAGGACAAAGCTTGAAGCAACCGCTCAAGCTAACCAGCCAAGCCTCTACTTGGAATCCACCTGTATCACCTGAGTAATGTGAGGGTCTAAGCTTTAGGATCTCCCTGATGTGATCCACAGTTGTGGTCTAATGGCCTCTAGGTCTCTCCATAAGCTCATCCCTAAGCCTAGGGCTCTGAGACCTCTCTTTATGCTCCAGAACTCTGTCATCCTACCTCCTAGGTGGTGAATCTTCTCTGACTAACTCTGCATGAAAATTCTCTCATCCATCCTCCTCACTGAGTGGAGGAGGTGCATGTCCCTCTATGGAAGTATCTTTGTCCTACCTACCTGAGTGCCCTCCTACTGATCCTCCACGTAGGGCAACATTTACATCCTGGAGGGTCTACAAAATCTGTGGTAGGATAGCAGCTAAACCCTGGTCTAGTGGTGGTGGTGGCAGGTGGTGGAGGTGGTGGTGGTGGTGACTCTGGGTCTCGGTGCATGTTTCTCCTACTCCGTCCGAGCTCCCTGCATAGACCAAAGTGGGAGTTAGTTCGTTAATTCGAGTTCCTTTAGTTTCTAAGTTTACTAACATGAACAATTTTCAAACAGTCTTGTTTTCTTAGATTAACAAGTTTGTTAGTTTTAAGTTTCAAGTCTCGATTTTCTAGTGTGCCCAATGGTCCAAGCTTTTGAACCTCGCTCTGATACCAAGTGTAATGTCCAGCTTCAACTACCACTTGAGACCAAGAAACAAACTAGGAAAAATTATGGGATAATTTTTTTATAAGAAGAGTCTACAACTAAGTTGCAAGACACTAGTTTGAACTAACAGGTTCCGGAATAGATTCTGATTAACCAAACACAAGATTTCCATTTTTAACTTATAACAAGTTCACAAGGTTCCAAAATTAGGGTTACATGTTTTACTTAGGTTCAGGGAGCAAATCTCCCTCATGCCTACTCTCAAACAGGCCTAGAAGTTCAACTATATTTTCACACATTTAGAGTTATCAAAACTTTCCTAAACTAGGCTCATTGGATAGGAAATTTCCTCACCTTTCCAACCATATAAAGAAGTCCTCCTAACTCCTTGTAAAACTCAAGTTATAGCCGAGCGGAGTTTTAGGGAAAAATTTTCCTTGGAGGTCCAGAGGTTAGGGAGAAAATGCTTTCGCACCCCGTCGACGCCCTCCCACGTGTCATCATGTGATTGGTCATCTGGTGGGTCATGGGGAAAAGGTTTTTTTCCCAAAACCAAGTTTTAATTTTCAAGGAAAATTTTCATCCGTGGCTCCACACTTAAAATGGCCAAAACCTTTTCTAAGTTATATTAATTCATGGATTTTTTGGATGGCCATTTTAAAGTAAACTTCATGTAATGGGGACATAACTACCCCATTGGCTATGGGGGTGTGGGGGAGAAAAATAAGATTTTTCCAATGGGCAAAAAGTTAAAGTAAATTTGAACTCGCACAGCTCTCGAGTCCTCGTGATTGGTTGGGCAGGGGGTTGTTACATGAAAATTATCAAAATTTTCCCAAGGAAAATTTTTCAAAAATTAGAGTTTTCAAAAAATTTTGCCATGTGGCATCATCTGATTAGATAAGATTTTAAGGAACTTTTCATGAAATTTTTCCGCTTTAAAATTCTAAGTTATATTAATTCATTTTTGTTTTAGATGTCCATTTTGATTAAAACTTCAAATGGCCATAACTTTTGATCAACTCCATTTTGGGAAAACAAGGACTTTCTAGAAATCTCTCGAGTCCTCTTTGACTAGTCATAAATTTTGGTTTAGATGCTTTTTGAAGTCAATTTTAAGTTCATTTATACAAGTTTGATTAAATTAACTCCAATCAATTTGATTAAATTTTAACTTCCTTCTCAACTTTAAATAGACATGGAGGACCAGTCTAGGGAAAAAAGTGAAGTCAATTTGTTCATTTATACAAGCTTTGAATTTTTCTGAATTCTTTGAGTTTTGGAGAAATTTATTATTAACTTTTTTAGTGAATTTAGATTCTTCAAGTCTTCCTAAGTATAAATTTCAAGTTTCGTAATTTATTGTTGAGTATAAAGTCGAACTGCTATTTTTATTTAAAAAGGAAGATGTCAAAATTATGAACTTAAAACAAAGTTCTCTTCTCCACGAATTTACAATTTAATATGCAATTTTCAATTAAGGAAAACATATCCATTTCATTTCTAAGACATCCAATTGATTCAAAAGGACATGTATATAATATGCAATGTTGATTTCTAACTTTTATCAACTCATTTCAAAGATCCAATTCTTTTTTATATATATTTATTATATATATTTTTCTCTTTCCAAAATAAATTGCAAATTTAATACGATCATGTGATTTCCAAGATAACAATGCAATTGGGAAAGTAATGTATTTCATTCATCTATCTCCAACAACGATATTTCAACAAGGTATATCAAGAGAACTTTGATTCCTTTATTGAATTTAAACAATTTTACAACTGAACTCCTTTCTTTACATCTCAATTTGAAACTCACAAACTGTATCATATTCTTCTTTTTTAAAAGAGAGGAAGGGAAAGTGACTCTTTCTCATTTCAAATACAAAACATAGAATATCATTTATACATTTCACAATCAATTACAACTTTCAAATTACAAGGTAAACGTTTCCCATCTCAAATCAATTACATGCATCCACTTGAAGTGGGAAGGATTACATTTAAAATTTACAAAAAGGATGATCAAGTGAAACTGTTGTCTTTCTTCTCCAAATAGTAGCAAGCTGAGTTCTTCATCTTCATTCTTCTAATCACAACAAGGGGGGGAAAGGACAATTCTCTCCACCCAACCAAGACATCCAATGGGAAAGGAGAAGCCATCTTTTCCCATTGGCCCCCGAGCCCCAACCATATTGGAATGGAACATGATGATACAACACATGGCAACATGGCTTCTTCACATACAAGAATATTTTCACAATCACAAAGAAACACAAAGAAATAAGATGTAGTTCTCAACTACAACAATCAATTTCAAACAAAACAAAGGCTCCTTCTCCAAGCAAGCAAGCCAAGCAAGAGAAAGAACTATGGAGGTCTCCTTATGCCTCCCAAGTTGAATTTTGGGCATCCACCAAAAGAAAACCGCCAAAATCATAGCAATCCCATAAACCTTATCCCTCCTCAACCCCTCCTTATCCCTCCTCCAAATTTATCCCTTATACCTCCCCCAAAGTAGGAAATGCAAGCAATTTCCTTTCCTAGGTGGATCCCAAACCAACATTCCCTCCCAAGAACAAATAACAATGGAAAATCCCTTATCCCTCCTCTTATAAACCTCATAGTCTTCTCTCCACACCATGCCCTAAGCATTCTACCCATCCCTCTAAGAATGTAACCACAAAAACCATTCAATAATTTGCATGCAAGAAGGGGAAAGAAAACAACAATATAAAGGGATAAGACCCTACCTCTCCATAATGGAGATTTGCTTTCAAACAATAGATTCTTTGTTGCACAAATCAGTCCCAAACAGCAAATGCAAAGCATGCAAAATAGTCCAAGCTCCTTCCACAAGAACAAGCTCCCAATGCAAGAGGAAATTTGACCCCAAGAAGCAAATAACAAAATTCCAACAACTAATGAGGAAGCAATTCACATTTTAAAGGGAGAGGGTGGAAGAGGATGATGTGGATTCCAAGTGAGATGCCACATCATTTTTCCTCATCCCAAAATGCAATCAACATCAAGGCAATTAAATCACCATAAAAGTGAATGACAAACTACTAACATACTTCATTTGGCCCATACTCAAAAGGAAAAAGCATTAAAATTTTGTAAGACAAGTGCAATCAAATCTTACACAAAATCATGTCAAAATGCAATAAAATAAATTGATTTTGACTCCTAAATAATAATCATGGTTGGTGGAGGTTTTTGAGAGGTGTGGGACAAGTTTAACTTGTCCCACAAGCCTCCAAATTTGTCCTCCAAGGCCAAATTCGAATTTCAAAAAGGAGGAGTGTTTGACCTTCCAAAATCAGCCTTACAACTCTTACAAATTCTTACACAATCTATCACTTCACTTACACAACCCTTACATGGTAACTTACACACTCTTTTCATTTCTCTTACACATGCATTAATAACTATGACATTCATTTATTACAATCTTTTATAAAGATTTATTTAGTTTACCACATGGTTATACAATATATAAAAATCAAATTCATTATCAATCAAGATAATAACATTTAATTTATATTCAACATCCTAATTAATTTTAATTAAAATTTAACTATATGACTTCACACATTTGACTATCACATTAGAATAATTAAAATAAAGAGCACATTACAAATAAAATACATACAACAATAATTAAAAGGGAACACATAATAAAACACACATATATGCCCCAGGTCACAATAATGGAAATTCCCCCATGGGAAATCCTAACACAACACAACACACATATCAAACACAGTTGCCACCATGGTGACCCTTGTTGATTTCACACTAAATTCTAATATGGTTAGTCTCCATCCCCCGACATTGTTGTGATTTTAACTGCGCAAAATGACAATACCTCCTTCGCCTCGTGGCCACATCGAACATCCAAGAAGATATAAATCAACATATAATTATTAAATCCAAATCACAACAATATCAAGAGTTTATCATTATCATTAAATTTAATTGCAACTATATCATCATCAAATAGATCTCTATGCTAGAGCTATTCATAATATCAATGTCACATGTCTAAAATCAACATCAATAGCTTGTCCATGTCAACCAGTATATCATCATCAACACAATAATAATAATGTCTCAATGATCATCGAGCAAAATATCTCGAGTCCATATCAATACTAATCCAGGATCTAACATCTAACAATCATATTAATCAAAACACAATAATATCCATAATAATCCTTGATACATTATACTACATCAAAACATAATAATGTCCAAAATATGATCAATAGAGTCGGGTTTAATATCAAGACACTGTCAAAGGAGAGTGGGCACTGTGATGTTGAAGAACAAGGTCATTTATCTTTTTATAAGTGTTTAAATGCCTCAATTTAAAATATTTACTTTTGAATATATTAATTTTCTCAAGTGTTGCTTGTGGGGGACAAGTGAATCTACATTGGAGTTTCTCATCATTTATATCCTACTTTTCATCTTGAAACATTCAAACACCTCTCTTAATTTTACTTGCATGCTCAATTTGCTTGTAGATAGATTATCACCCTCTTTCAATCATTTATTTCAGTCTTTCACCTAGAAAATAGTCCTCCAAAATTCGACATAGTTGCGTGAAAAAAAAAAAAACAAATTTGGCATATCTTTCACATTCAAATTCTTTTTCAGCATTGAAAAGAAAGATAAAATGCAGCCTTTAATAAAGTTTCTCTTAAATAACAATTTTTCGTTACTAACAGAGTATTAGTCATTTCTAATGCTATGTTTCAATGACACATGCACTTAAAAAAGTATGGAGATGAAACATTCACCAACCATCTTGGACCATTGGGGAAGTGCCCCATCTACTTTTTCGTTACTAACGAAGTATTAGTCATTTCTAATGCTATGTTTCAACGACACGTGCACTTAAAAAAAAAATGTAGATGAAATATTCTCTAACCGTCTTGGACCATTGGAGAAGTGCCCCGTCTATTTTAATGCGAGGGCCACTAGATTCTTCTTGCCATTGATGACCTTCACACATTTTTATGGAGCTCATGGTAGACATCACTCACAGAACCAACAAAGCTTCTCGCTGCACTTTTAGCGGCCCTCTCTAACTGCAGCGAAGGTAGTAGGTTCGAAAAAATCGATACAAGAACTAGTGGACGGATGATATCACTACTAGGAACATTCCATTAACTAGCCCTCGACGTTTCTCCTACCCCGCAATATAATAAAAATGAAAAGACAAGCCAACCAATGATAACATATGGGAGCCCATACCTGATGTGGATCCTCCTCATTGTAGTAGTTGGGGTGAAAAGTTGGATGATCACCCACCACCTCTTGTTGTCTTGTGCATCATTACTCCAATTAGTTAATGAATTGCATTGTGCTTTGGTCTCTGCCCAAAGGGCTTTATATATTTCTATGATACTATGTCTTCTTTTGGTTGAAAATTACTTGAAAGAATGTTTTCTATTAAATAACGTTACATTTAATTATGCTAATGAAAATGATTTTTTTTTTTAAATTGTAATGTCTTCTCACAAGGTGTAATTCCAGTCCTACTTTTTGAAAGACTACTTAAAAGTGTCTTTTAAAATCTTACTTCTAAAAATGTTTTATCAAAATGATGAGTTTTTTTTTTCTCGGGTGTTATTTCAGTCCGCTTGGTTTTTTGTATAACTAGTCATGTATTATATATTATTAATTGGAGATGTTTTTCCAAAACATACGCTTGCCATGGGAACATATGCACCCCCTTAATATAAGATACTAAACATTTTAATTTAAAAGTGAATGTAATGTATTTGTTGAACTAAACGATTATGGAAGAAAAGTGTTGTGGGTTAAATTGTGAAGAGTGCAACCAAGTAAAATCCTTCAGAGAAAAAAGAAACAAGATTCAGTTGCAGAAGCATAACTACCAAGAAACTCCAATATAAGGGTCGCCACATCTACGTTTATATACAGTACAGTTTATCCTTATTCAATCACCCACGTACCCTGGTTTGAATGGCATCTCCGTCCCAGTACTAGTATCATACCTCCCTGTCTCCAGGTAACGATGTGCAGCAAAAGAGAACAGAATTCAATGGATACAAAAGAAAATTTGTTTTAAATGTGGTTATTACAAGGACGAGACAATTGTTGTGTCAGTGTGATGTTGAAGATCCATTACATATTACTGTTCTTCTACATTAAAAGCATTGATGAAATGTATGACAACTCGGTAGTTTCTTGTCAAGGTTAATGTTATGCTATTCAACTAGCTCCACCACCAAAATGTCAGTATAAAATGAGATGGCAGGTCAAGAGTTGACCAAAGACCTGCTGACCACTTTAAAGATTAACTGAAGAGCAATTAGCTTATCCAGCCACCTTCATGCAAATTCATTCTCTAATAATGCCTTCAGATCTCACCACTTAATCCAGCTTTGATTCTATAACTGAAAATTTGGATCTTGCTGCAACAACAGTTTTAGACCAAGTTGTGAAAAAAATATGTGGAATCTTTGATAAGAAGCAATCAGTTAGCCCAAATACGACGCATAATGGAGAATTCTTCACCCCCAGTGATCTGACTACATGCATAAGGCATCATGCCAGCCCATATCATCATGAGATTATGCCACATAAACCCATCAGAAGCGATGAAAGATTCTCCAACATAATCCAAATTGAAATCAGACTTTGAGTTGGTGCTTAACGAAATACATGAAAAAGAAAAATGGCACCGCAATAATGCTAAGATAAAGAAAGAAATATCAAAGACACTTGGAGGGTCAACAAAATTCCTTAAATCTTAATCACTGTCGAATCTTGTACTACTACTAAAAAAGTAGACAAACAATGCAATGGTGACTGTCGAAAGTTTGTTTTCCTTATTTATGTTTTTCCTTCAGTTAGAGAGTGCAGTGCCTTTTTCCCCATTGAATAACCTATTTTTCCATGAGTAGTCGCCACATTTTAGTAAAATATTATTTAGTACTTTACTACATAGATTTGTAAATGAACATTTGTCAGATTTTTTAGTTGGTTCTTTATAAGTATTAACAAGTGTCATTGATAATTTTGCCGGCTAACACAATATGGTAATCAAATCACGCCTTGAAAATGTGAATGAAAAAGTACAAATTAACTCTTGTAAATAACTGGTACGTGTGTGTTTGCACGCTGCGTGTGTGAGTGTGATAAAGAGTTGCAAGAATTTTGCACCAGTATAGCTGCAAAGAAACTCCTTTACCAGTTAAATCAAAAATGCAAACCAACACCTAGACAAGGGAGAACCACCAATTTAAAAAGTTGTATCTTTGAGAGAAGAGGGATTGGTCTATACTAATATTGTTAGATGGGTATTATCATGGCAACTATTCCAAAAGCTTTGTACCTGAAACCCAGTTTTATAACATTCATGAACAGCTTTAACTTAACAGTCACAAACCTTAGGACATTAAATCTTGAACACACAAGAGTTGCCACAGAGAAAAGATGGTCATTATTCTACATGCAAATTATCCCAGCCAGGTGACACAAAAAACAGACAATATATACTGAATGGCCATGTAACATAGAGACACAATCATACATTTATCTCAAACTAAAGGAATTCAAGACCACACAAAGCCAATTTCTTATTTGTCGTATGCATGGTATCAGAGTAATACACACACACACAACCAGCACAAATAGGCAACCACATTAGATTCCCAAAAATTAGTTTCTAAAATACCCCTTTCAAGATCCAAATAGACCCCAGTTGTGAATTTTGAATGTTGCAAGGCATAATCTGAAAGCATCCATAACAGGCATGCAACTAACAGCTGCTGCAGGAACTGCAGCTCCAGATCCAACGGTTCTAGCGCTCTCACTCAGCTCACTACAAACAAGGTGTTACATGTCAAAACCTTCTCATCATTACTTGATAAGTTATATGCTGAATTGAAAGACACAATCTAAAATAACTTCATCTATACTACAAATATTTCGCAAGTTCCCTATGGAACTATTTCTTACCGTAATTCTTCGATAAACATGAAGAAGAAAATAGAGATGATTGAAGCTACCAGTAAGCATCAATGTAATGGATAGTGAATGCTCATGAAAATAAAGGGTCTACGGGTGCAAATGTTCAGTCATCCAATCCTCAAAATATGAATATAATCGCTGCCAAAATACATATTAACCAAATACCATGGTGACTAGGCAATGCAGTTTTATATTTCTCATGTTGTATCTACTAAAATTGTCTCCAAATGAATGTAAAAGCAGTTAAAATTCATTAAGACTAAGGGTTCAAAACATGCTCACAATTTCTAGTTTGTACCTTGTGCTGAATCATCATGGATTTAATTCAATAACTATAGATGGGTTTGCTGTTATAACTGTTGGTATATTTGTTGATTAGTCAGTTATGTGATTTTTAGTTTTTAAAATTTGATTGGTAAGTGTGGGATTCTATTGGGGCCCACACCCTTTGAGAAATCATGAAAGAACAATGAAAGGAACAGGAAGAAAAGAAAGAGGGGAGAGAGGAAAGGAAAGGGGAGGGAAATACACAGCCTATGAACAGGCGAGCATAACATTTTCTCCAAACACGGCAATAACATTTCCCTTGAACCGCCAATACAGAAACAGCAAGGAACTTAGCATCAAGCATCAAAACCCATGAACAGGTGAGCATAGAGAGCTCCAGGAGAAACCTCAATAGAGCCCGCAGACAGGCAAGAGAAGAACTCTGCATAATCAGGCCTGCAATTGTTGTCCACTGCTGCAAAACACTCCAACAAATGCAGAGCAGCACCAAGAAGAAAGAAATGTATGCCCTTTGGAACAAACACCATCCAGACCAGAAGCAAATAACCCATCTCAGAACTACAGGGAGCGTGCTCGAAACAACAATTACTGCAAACCCGGACACCCTTGAGCCAAATTCCTGAAAGACGTGCATTTTTATGACTACAACCACCAACAGCAAAAGACTAGCTGTAACAGGTAAAGCAGCCCCATAGATGAAAACGAGACCAGACGACAAATGGAAGAAACTGGAGCCTTACCCCGAAAGAGAAGAAAACAGCTCAAGAGTGTCCAAGAAGCAGAATAATACCAAGAATCATGACCCCAAATTCAACCAGAACCAAGGCGCAGCTAGAAGACAAGATAATGACCTCAATGCAACCCTCCAAATGCACCCCAACATACTTCAAGAGCCAAAGCCCAGAAAAGGGAAAAGAGGAAGAACGATAAGTCTTTCCTTTGCAGCATCGCCCACATGAAGAAGCCAGACCATAAAAATCAAGGGATAACAGAGAACCGAATTCTTGAAGAAACCCACCAGATGAAAGAATATTGACCTCAACACAGTCCTCCGAACACAGTGCATCGTCCTTCAAGAGCAAACCCAACAATGGGAAAAAGAAGAGACAAAAGAAGCTTTCCCTTTGCAGCTTCACCCACAGGAAGAAACCAGACCATAGAAAAAAATGACAAACAAAGAGGGCCGAATCTGTGTAAACACTAAGAAAAAGCTACATTCCCAGGAGCCAAGATGGAGGGAGCACATCAGCTGCCACAAAAAACAGGCAGCACGTAAAGCCCAGGTAGGAGGAATAAGGAAAGCCACGACTCCTTCCATATCCCAGCAACAACTACAATCAAGGTTCTGCAGAAAGAAAGAGGTTTCGCCCCTGAGACGGCACATTGCCCAAGCATCCGCAACCAGCAGCCTCTTCCCTAGAACACCTAGCAAGAAGAGAAGCAGGCTTGAGACCAGTGGAAATGGGGCAGCTCGAACTGCACAAAGCAGAAGAAGCCACCAGGACTACTATAATAAGCCCAATCGCAGCAACAGGGGCAGCCGCAAGAAAAAAGCAAAAAAATGGCACCAAAAGGAAAGCCCAGAGTGCAGCGTCCACAGCAGAAGACATGAGGGGGAGAACAGCCTATTCCTCAAGCCATTCCTCAATAGATAACACATTGCAATGGTTATGTGGATTAACAAATGCATCTATTTGTATTATTAAGATTATCTTTTTCATTTTAATTTTAGGATAAGATGACAACTATAGTCGATTCTCCATCATTAGAGATACTCTTGATTGGACTAGCTCCCGTCTCTATCATAATTATCACCTTCCCACAAGTAAATTGATTGCATCACTGGTTCAAGTTTTGGCTTAACTGGGTGAGAATGTTATATTTTGGGCATATTGTCTAAGTTAGCTTTTTCATGCATTTCTTTTTGTAAAATTACACTATGAGATTACAGGCAACACATGAGAGATAGATGTTTGATTGTATTTTTCCTCTGAGATTTTCATTAAAAATAGATGGTGCAATTGTGTATCAGCTCTATGTCTTGGCGAGCTAGTATATTGGTTGTTTGACTTTGAATCATGTTCATCCAAAAGGATTTTAAATTCTAACATGGTATCCAAACAGAACTAGCCTCTCTTGTGATGAAAATTGGACTGCACCCTCGCATCTAGAGTTGTCAAGATAACCAGGATAGCCTCTTTTCTTGCACAAATCAAGCCTTCATAAACTCCAAAACCAACACATAGGTTTTGCTAGTTTGGCCTCCTTGGTAAAGTTATTCTATTTCATCTTTTCTGTGAGAATTTTTGTGTACCCTTGTAAATTTCTACATATCTCTGCACAAGTTATTTTCAAAAAAAATGGAAAAAATAGAACTTAATTTTTTGGAGAGCCTTCATCGTAGGAGTTTCTTTATTTTTTGGAAACTCGCAATGGAAATGGTATAGAAGAGAGGGTTAAAAATCCTTTATGTACATGGAAACCCCATTTGAGTCTGTCTGTCAACTTCACAGCATGCAGTCCAAAGTTTCAGGTGATTTTTCTGAAAAAAGGTCAGTCCTGCTTTGCCTGATTTTCTAACTGTGGCAGTTACAGACTAACACTCCAAAAAGAAACGTTTTACTTTGACAATTCATGACCCTCCACTATAGTCATGTTTTAATATTTTATTTTTTGGTTATTTAGAATTAAAAACAAACCTTCTCCACAATTTTTATCTGAAAAAGAAGAGGCAGATTTTTGACTTGTGGAATCCTCTGCAAAAGTCTTGTAATAACTAATAACTCTCGTCTATCCAATGACCGGGCTTGAGGCTCAGGGAGCTTCATTGTACCACAGTTGTTAGTGATATTGCATCCTTTTAGTGCATGGTGTGCAAGTTTTGACTTGATTCGCTATTTAGTGCTATGATTCCTTTTTGCCTCTATGGAATTTCCCAAAATGCACGACTCACAGAGCACTTTTCAACATTTGTCCTTCGCTCAGAGCACCTCTAGATTCTCGACACTTTTGTCAACCTCACCTGATATTAGAAGCTTTCTCAAGTAGTTTATCTCATGTCCATTGTATTATCACCTTCACCCAAGTAGACTGATTGTATCACTAGTTCAAATATAAGCTTAACTAGGCTTAAAATCTTATTTTTCTGGCATCTTCTCTCACTTAGCCTTCTCATGAACTCATATAAAAGGCCATTATGAAATCATAAACAACGCACGAGAGATCGTTGATAGTGTTTTTCCTCTGAATTTTTCATGAAAAATGGACGGTGCAATTTTCTATCAGATCCATTTCTTCATGAGCTAGTTTATTTGGAGGTTCTTTGAATCATGTGCATTTGAAAAGATTTCAAATTCTAATAATTAGTGGAGTTGGCAATGACAATAAGATGGTGATTAATGGGAAGGGATGATTCTCTCACATGAGAGGCAGTTGTGAAAACATTTACATATATATAAGCCCACACCTAGTCTAATGTTTATTGTGTCTTTGTATGAATGAATCCAAAGCTAGGTATCCAATATGGGTACGAGGGTCTGGTATGCCAGTACAGCGATTTGTTTTGGGGGCTCAAGTATGTCTTTAAATGCAGCTGTATAGAAAATATTAAAAATATTAAAAAAATAGCCAAATAAGAAAAAATAACCGTATACTATGCACGGAGTGAATAAAATAAGTTAAATAACGAAAAACATACAAATAGTTTAATGCCAAATGTCATGCTATTCATCAGTCGAACTTAGAGCAAGTACATTGTGCAAAATGTTACAACATTTTCACAAAAATCAAGATAAATAAGCATATTCAGTATCACAGTCATATTGCTCTCCAATGTCTTCATTAAGAGCATCAACACCATCATGTGGTTCATTAGAAGTAGAACTACACACAGTAGCAGTGCTGCTCCCACTAGCTCCATCATTCAGATTATGCGTAACACCCTCACAGGAGTGTCTTTTAGGGTTTAGTTTTTTAAAATATTTTTAAAGTAGTTTTTGTCTTTTTATCAAAAATAAAACAAAATCTTTTTTAGACAGAGGGTTTGATGCGTAAATGTGCAGGGTATGGCATAACATACCCAAGTACTTCCTTGGACGTACCTAAGTACATTCTGTCGCGCCCTGCGTGTTTCCCCAGCGAACCCATAGTCATACCAGTACCCATACTTGCCCCATGTACCGACGTACACAGTAACATAGATTTAGAGATCCTGGCTGTCACAGGAATGCTTTGCATTAGGTCAATTGGAATAACTGTGATTGAAGAAGGGGTTATACATTTCACTTCATGTATGAGCATTGAGAATTAATCAAAACACGTCAAACTCTAAGATTTGTAATGCACTAAGGCTTTCAAACATCTGCGAAGATGACATAACAATGTTGTAGGACTCATGTATAATGGTTGATAAAAATAAACAAGAAAGAATATTTCTAAACGAGATACATGGTACTAACGATTCAAGTTTAAAAACAAATTTTCCCTTTGTAAGTGTTTGATGGCCGGAAGAGCATCAGGATCGTATCATTAGCACATGTTGACATGGTTACAAAACATACAAAATGAAATATACAACCGTAAGAGTGTCTACACAAACGTGTGACACATAATCTTTGCCACAAAACACTACGGACTTCATTAACTTGCTTAATATGCTACATAGTTTGTATAGGACTTCACAAATCCCTAGAATTACAGAACTTGCTAATCTCTAGAATTATGGATTTTCACTAGTCTTTTTGTTGGATGCACTAATGAGTGAAATGGGAAACAGAAAATATATCTCTAACTAATAGGGTAAAATACATCCCTAAATAATAGGGTATGCAAACAAATATCATCCTATGCTAACTTAGGGTAACGACTAGAGTAAATCTATAAGTGACTTTTTTTTACTTTTTACAAGGAGTGAAAACATAGCCTATATACAAACTATAGATTACACAAATAATCCTAATCACCCCATGTATTCGAGGAATCCTTATCATTCCTCCCAACAGAGAAGCGTTGGGCTCCAATGCTCTCAATAGAGAAGGAAAACTATGACATTTGATGTCGAGAAATCCATGGGGCATGATGTGGAAGCTGACCTTGCTTTGCAACAAGGTATGAAGAAGTCAACCCCTAACGGGTATGGCAAGTCTTCATGTCAAAAACTAGGCCTGCATCCAATGGAAGCTGAAAATTAAGAACATCTGCAAAATGGCTGATACAAAGCTCAAACTCTGATGTTGACTCATGGTAGTGCTTGAGGAGATTGACATTAACAACATCGTGAATGTCCAGCTATGTTGGAAGATCTGGTTGAAAAACATTTTCTGACACCTATTGAAGAATAATGTAAGGTCCATAGCAAAAGAGGCTTGACCTTACAATGTGCTTTCTCCTGAAAAACAATGTCCAAGTGCAACCTAACTTTTTCCTCAACCTGAAAATGATAAGGGACATAGGGACGTTCCATGTGTTCTTTCTACTTCTCTTGAGTCTTCTGAAGAATATGTACAACTTTGGACTGAAGAGATTGCAAATGTTGGATGAAAAGTTGGCCTTATCTTGCTCTTTCTAAATGCGTTTTGCACCGAGGAAAGTCGAGGATAAAAGTAACTCATATGGAGCCAAATGCTGAAAACCAAGACAAACTTCAAATGGTGAATGTGATGTGGAGTGGATAGCTCAGTTGTATGCTAAGTCACCAGGTTCGAGTTCGAGTTCAAGTTCGACAAGGATAAAATTCGGTTCAAGTTCGTCCAGTGGATAAAGTTCGAAAAAAATTCAACATTAAGTTCGACCAAAAATAAAATAAAAAATAATAATTATATATTTATATATAAATAAATAAATAATAATATAAATAAATATATATATATATATATATATATTTAAATAAATAATATAATATAAATATAATAAAGATTATAAACAAATAAATTTTCAAATAAAAAAGATAAAATATTAATACATATTAAATATGTATTTAGAAAAGATATATAAAAAATCAAATAAAAACTAAACTTTATAAACTTTATAAAGATCTAACCATTATCTAAAATAAAATTAGGATAATCAAAAGAATAAAAACAAAACAAAAAACAGCGATGAAAAGCCCCTTTCAGTGGACTCGTGGAGTATTGATGAATTCGTTTTTTGCGTTGTTTTTTTGCAGAGGTGATGCTGGTCGCAGATTCGCAGTGTGAGCTCCTCCCAGTCGTGTACAGCCTGCCATGCCATGCTCGAATCTCCTGTGGCGAACTGTTTTGCGTTGTTTTTTCTTTATAGTCTGTGACGGGACGTATAGGAAAAAGAAACCCTTCCCGCAAACGTGAGACATGGCTACCTCGTTGTTATGCAGCCCACACATCAGCAGAAACCCTAACCGAACTCCAATGAACTTGGCCGAATTTTTCATTGTCGGATTTTAATCGCCGAATTTTGAATTTTTAGGTAAAAATTCGGCGAACCTTGTGACATAGGTTGTATGCATGCTCAATGTGGGCGAGGCTCGAATTGCACATGGCAGGAGAGGTATGGCGGTAAATCCTCGTGCTATGCCCTACATTGTGGTTGACAACTATGGTCTGACCATCTAATTGCAGATGGAATGCCATGGAAAAGTTAAGGGAAACCCCAATCCAAGAATGGCCCACAAATCACAAGTCACAATTTGAAACAATATTGGTGGACAGACCAAAAGAACTTCAAACGGAATGAAAGAATAATCCAGCTAAGTCACTCATGAAAACTGGTCTTGTGGCATGAAACAAACTTGCCATTTTGTTGAATATATCAACAATCACAACAACACAATCATGGTGTTGAACAATCATTGTAGAATCACTAAACAAGTTCATGGAAATGCTTTCCCATGGACGTGAAGAAATAGGAAAAGGAACACTCAAGCCAAGCTTGTGGTTAGCTGGTTTGGAGCAGCAACAGCATTCACAATGCCTCAAGAAGTGAAGAACATCTGTTGCATATGTGACCAGGAGAAGAACACAGCTAATAATGGAGTGTTTTTACTTTCCAAAGTGACTATGGTAAAGATTAGAGTGTGCCTCCTTCATAAGAGAAAGGAGGTGATCATGAGGAACACAAAGCTCATCCAACTTGTACAATAACTCTTCCATGATACTAGTGAAGATCTTCCCAAAGTCCGAATGAGTTGCATACCAATAATCCCAAGTCTGGAATCACAAATGCAAAGTGGTGACAGTAGTGGGTGTGAGCCGTTGGAGGACTCGAGCAATCCACAACAGTGTTAGCAGTTCCCATATTGTACTTGATCACCAAATGGAACTGCTCAGGATTGGAAACCCCTAAATATGCCTAGCTTCTTTAACTTTGTTCTGCGATTAAGAAGAAACCACAAAGGGAAATGATCCAAAACCAATTGTTTCCTTGCCAAGAGGATAATGTCTTCAATACTTGATGCCTTGAACCAATGCATATGATTATGTCATATGTTGAGCAGTTCCTTCTTGCAGCAGAGAGTTTCTGAGTGATAAGCCCCTGGATGGCCATTCTGATTCAGAGATGCGCCAAGTACGAACTATGAGGCATCTGTCTCGATCTAGAAAGGTTGTGAGAGATCGGGCAATGCTAGAATAGGTGAAGAACAACAATTTCTTCTTCAATGTGTTGAAGGCAGGGTCATGGTTATCTATCCATAGGAACAATGCATTAATCTTCGTTAATTGATGCAATGACGAGGCAATATCTGAATATCCAAGGATGAACTTGTGATAGAAGTTCTCGAGTCCAAGAAAACTTTGTAAGTCTGTGATGGTTGAAGGAGTCATCCACTTGAGAAGAACTTCAACTTTTGCAAGATCCACCCTGATTCCATGAGAATCAATTATGAAACCTGGATATGAGATTGATATCTGACCAAAAGAACACTTATATTGACTGGCATACAACTTGTTATGCTGCAGCGTGCAAAGAAAATGTTCCAAATATTGAAGGTGTGCATTCCAAGTGTTTGAGAAGAAAAGAATATCATTTAAATAGATGGTTATAAATTGGTCAAGACAGTTCCTGAAAACATCACTCATCAATCTCATAAAAGGGGCAGGCCCATTAGTGAGCCCAAAAGAATCAGTTAAATAGATGATTACAAATTGGTCCAGACACTTCCTGAAAATATCATTCATCAATCTCATAAAAGTGGCATGTCCATTAGTGAGCCCAAAAGGCATCACTAGCCACTTACAAAGTTGACAAGTTTCATCTTTCTTGAGTATAAGCAGAATTGGAAAAGCATAAGGAGATGCACTTGGTTCGATGAAACCTTTGGACAAATCCTAAATTTGTCTTTTGATATCATCACTTTGTACAGAAGTACAACGCAAAGAAGCATTAGGAAGAGGAACGACAGGGAGAATATCGATTGTGTGATTGATCAATCTTTTAGGAGGAAGTGTTTGAGGCTCCTGAAATACATCTGAATAAGACTGCATTAAATAATCAAGAATTCCATCCTTTGAATAAACATTGAATTTTGTTCCAATCATATTATGTTGCATACTTATGAAGATTAAAGGCAATTGCGTTGCTTGATTGACGGCTTTAGGTGCTTTTCTGCAACTAGCTACTAGATTTGTTGTTCATGCAATGCATCTTATTAAGCACTTTTTATTGTCTTGTTGAATTATGTCTATGTTGTATGCATCATAATGAACTTTCCTATCATGTTGATAGGGTTTACCAAGCAACAAACCACAACAATCCATTTTGGTCACATCACATGTGACCTTATCCACAAATTTGGGACCAAAAGCAAAATAAATGGTGCAAGTGTGTGTGATCTGTGAGGGTGATCCGCTATCCTTCAATTTAAGTGGATATGGATGCAAATGCGGGTCCATCAACAAATATAGTTAGTCAACACCACAGTCAAATTCTTTTGCAAACCATTGCTAATGATACAATAAATTGAAAATTCATGTAAGGTGAGCATAAGTGACAAACAAACTGTCACAACTCCCTTGTGAAGTATGATGGTGGATTAGGGCAACTTTGTTACCTTTCAACTCATCATATATCATCTCATCTCTAGAAGTCTCGATGGACTAGTTATGTGTTTCATCATCATTATACTCGATGTGTTTTTCTTCCACCGAAAAACATTCAGACTTATCATCTCCTCTTTCCTTACAATATGTACACAATTTTCAGAGCTCTTGGCATCATAAAAAGGATGATGAGAATTGTAAGATGTAGAAGAGAGAGGTCTTTTCTTCCTAGAAGAAGACTGCTGATGATGATGAAACAATGGAGTTGTTAGTTTGGAATTGCCAAATGAAGACAATGGCCGAGAGACTCTTAAGTAAGCAGCAAGTTTCTCTTTCACCATTAAGCTTGATTGAATGCTACATCGAGTGTCGTAATAGGAGTGAATTTCAATTTTATGGACATTCGTTCTTGTAGACTATTAAATTTGTGAATAAGAGTGGCTGCATCATCTGTTGCCTTGAGTATGAAGCATGGATGATTGAACTAGAAAATGTAGTCCTGAATGGATATATATGACTTCCTTGACGTAGAAGTACTTGACACCCATGTCCTGCCCATAATTAGCCGGGCAAAAGGTTTTTTTATGAGCTGTAACAAGCTTTGCCCAAGTGTTTGACTAGGTTCCAAGCAGCTTTGCGACCCTTGAAATCTCGAGCTTTGCAAAAGGGCCTTCGGCGATATTTAAGTAAGAGAACCACATCTACATGTCAAGGATCCAAGTTCCAACTAGCTAGAACCTCAGGGTCGTGGGAGCCATCATAGAGTCTTGACTTCACATTTTTCTGTAGTACGAGTGGCAAGCTTCGAGACAGATATGTCATTGACTTTGTCCATCAAGCTGGCAACCAAAGCAGCAAGCTAGACCATTTTTTCGACAATCGTGGAATTCATAGTGATGCGAGTATCGGCCAGCTGATCTCAAAAGGAGCTCCCACTCCCAACAATAAAAACAGCAAAATAATGATTGTACTAAAATTGGAACAATTCTGACTGTATATCTGAAATCTACTCAAAAGATTATGCACGTTCAAAAAAGCACTGAAAAAGGAATTTCAATGAGTGAGAAAAGTGCTAGGAAAGTTCCAGAAGCACAAATGAGGCACTAAAGAACAAAGAAAACTGCAAATTCCAAGAACAAGAAGCACAATTACTAAAAATGGAGGTTACCACTGCGTTGCCATCAAAAAATAGCCAAATTCATGAAAATTTATCTCAATTGGAGTCTAGATCAATGAGAACGGGCCTGTCAACGTTTGAGGGTCAGATTGAAAAACACAACTGTCTAAGCATGGAGTAAGCCCAAGTATGTGTTGACAGCATGATGATGTCATGTCAATGTCACGTAAGTAGCTTGCAGCAGGATGACGTAGCACTAACATTGAAGGTGATGTGGCACTGATGTGGCATTTTAGGCTACAAATATTTAATGAAATTCGTCTCTGTATCTGCAGAAGACCAGCAACATAATGCGAAAGAAGTAAACCCAGGAAACTTCAAACAGAAATAACTTGAGCCTCAGGTATCTGTTTTAGGTGAAACAAACATCTACCTGTACTAAGTAGAATGTTCCAAATGTGTTGGTGCTATAAGAATTAGCCCAAAGACTATCTAACCAAAAATTCAAAAAGGAACCCAGATACACAAATCCTAACTAGAATGGAAACTACCAAAATCCAAGGATTGGAAATTACTCTTATACCTGTGATATGCTTACAAACCATGCGGAATGACATATGCAACAATCAAAGTGTTTACACAAATGTGTGAAGAATAATCTCTGCCACAGAACGCTACAAACTTCACTAACTTGTTGATATGTTACATAGTTAATATAGGACTTCACTAACCCAGAATTAAGGATTCTAACTAATCTTTAGAATTAAGGATTCCTACTAATTTTTGTTGGATCCATCTGCATGAAAGAGATGAAATAGAAAACACATCCCTAACTATTGGGGCAAACACATCCCTAAATAATAGTGTGTGCAGAATCCAGATAAATATCACCTAAGATGCATCAGCGTGAGCAAGGTTTTAAAATCGGAACCGCCGAGGGTCGGACCGGTTCAAACTTTATGAACCGGTTTACTAATAAATACATAAAATTTTATATTTTTAATGAAAACAATATATTTGAAAGGTTAAAAACTACGTTGCCAAGATACGGGTACGGGTACGATACGCGGATACATCAATTTTTAAAAACCCTTGGGTATGATACGTCTTGGATACGTCCGAACATATTTATTTTAAAATTTAAATATGTATGTACATCTACTCATTTTACTCATTTTTTAGTCCATAAAAAACTGAAATAGTAATACAAAACTTGAATCAATGTTCAAAACATTTAATACACTTAAGACTTTGCATTTTTATTGATCATGTGGCTGCCATACATATGATATACAAATATCATGTCAACATGAATATGAACAAAACTAGAAATTTGAAAAATATACTAGGATCCATGTTCAAATTTTCAAAACATACAATATAGTAATATACTTAAGATTTTACATTTCATTGTTCATGTGGCTGCCATACATATGATATAGGAATACAAACAAATCTAGAATATATCATCTAGATTTTCCTCAAAATCAAATTCTTGTGTGCCACTTGCACTTGCACTAGCTCCACTCTCATTAACTCCACTCTCCGCTCCTTGCGAACACCCTTGAATGTCATCTTCGCCATCAAATAATGAAAGTTGGGCAAGCGTGGCTGCAGAGGCATCCAAGTCTATGGTCTCTGGAATAAGATCCCAAAGTTTGTGAGGCCCTTTAGCATAGTCCTCAGACTTGTGTGACAAGAGGTACAAATTGGAGTGCACATATACCAAATCCTCAGCTTTTTTAGATGCCAACTTGTTTCTTTTAGCTGAGTGGATAAAGCTATAAGTACTCCAATTCCGCTCTGCGGAAGAATTACTAGCCACCTATTACAACAAAGTTAGAAAATTGAAATTCAAAGACAAATTAGTAACATACTAAGAATGTGTGAAAAATAAATTAAAATTTAAATAATCCTAAATAAAATTTAAAATATTCAAAATGATTATAAATTTTAAAATTTATAAATGTTATACCTGTGAAAGAACTTTTATAGCAATAGGACGTGAGTGCTTGGCATCATGGCCATGTACACACCACCATGTGGTTGGAGTCAAGCTACTCTTGTCAAAAAGAGCCTCAATCAATCCCATGTGGCTTTCTAAACCAGTAAACATGCCCATTTCACTTCTGCCCATTTAGATGGATCGGGAAAAATCCTTCTAAATGATGTCGTGGTTCCAATTCCAACTTCGGAGCCAGAGAATGGTGCTTTCCTGTTTGGTAGCCCAAGTACATCAGAGTTATAGTACTTTGGGGTCAGTGCATAAACAAGTAGATGTAATGGGGTGGTCATTTTATTCCACCTTTTCATGACCACACTCTTGACCTCATTGTAGAAGGTCTCTTCTGGATCTTGCTCTTTTTTTGTATTACATGTTTGATATGCTCAAGCATAGAATCTATGCCATCATATATCTCTCCCAAGCATGCTTCATCAGTATCTACATATCGATCATAGAGAGAATGGGCTATGTAAAACTCAACAAGTACTCAACCTTGGCCCACCAATCCTCATCAAGGACCCATGATTTTACCTTTGTAGCTTTCTCTGCATTTGATTGCCTCCACACCGACCAAACATTGTTGATCGCCATACTGCTCAAAGCCTCTCTCACCTTCACAAGTCGTCTCAAAACAAGCGTGTGAGATGCAAATCTAGTTTCTAGAACCTTCAACAACTCTAACCTTGAGAATTTCCTGAAAATGGCTTGTGACATATGATCGTTTGTGATAAACATTTGAATGTTATTTGCCTCGGTATAAATTTGCTTAATCCATGGGATTTTCCCAATCTTTTGAGCATCAAATTAAGGGAGTGGACAGCACAAGGGTCCAAAAATATGCTCGTATCTACCCTCTATGATCATTCTTGTTGCTTTACAATTTTTAGCGTTGTCCGTGATGACTTGGTCAACATTATGGGGGCCACGACTCAATTGCCTCTATTAAAATGTCGACAATAAATTGTGCACCTTGACTACCCCTTCACAATCAATGGCTTTAAGGAACATTGCCCCTTTAGGGCATACTACAACAACATTTATGAGGGGTCTATTTCTAGCATCTTTCCATCCATCTAAAATGATGGAAACCCATGTTTCCTTCCATAAGTCTCTGATTGGCTGCAAAGTCTTGTGAATGTGTTCCACTTCCTTTCCCAAGAGTGTGATTCGAACTTTTTCATAACTTGGGGATTTGTACCCTTGTGGAGCTTCATTGATACTCTTCACCATTTGATGTCAATATGGAGATCTCAATACATTAAAGGGCGGCCCACATGCATAAATGCATCGAGCAACAACCTCATCAGCAATCTCCCTCTTTTCAATATTAAATGCTTTCTCCAATGCTCCTTTTGGCCTTTTTTGTGAGCTCTTTGGACTCTCAGTCTCTTCATCAAAAGGGGAATCACGTGGTTGACTTTGAGTTTGAATGAAAGGATGAGAAGTAGGTCTAGGTGCGGATGGTCGTGATGAAGGCCTTCTTTGCAAAGGAATTATTCTAGTTCTATTTCTTTCTTCATCTTGTTTATCACCTCCTCTTGCTCTCTTAGGTATTCTACCATTTTTTCATTTGTTATTTTTGGGCACCTCTTTATCCCCACACCTCCAACACCAGTCAAATGGATTTTCAATCGGCTATATGAGGATTTGTACTGAGTTTGGCAGCCATGACATATCCAAATCCGACCCCCACCACCAACAATGTTGTCTACCACTGTCACATGTCTCCAAAGAGGGGAATTAGGATCATGTCTCATAGAAACTGATGTGTTTTCATCTTGGCCTTGCACTCCACCTGAAGCAGAACTTGATGCCATCCTAATATGTTTTTGATCACCAAGATCACCATAACGGCGCGAGGTGAGAGCATACACAGAATTAGGATGTTTAAAAAATTAAAAACATTTTGCCTTAACATAAATAAATTAGTTATGTCATCTTAATCTGTTTTTGATCACCAAGATCGCCATAAAGGCGCGAGGTGAGAGCATACAAAGGTTTAGGATGTTTAAAAAATTAAAAAACAATTTTCCTTAACATAAATAAATTAGTTATGTCATCGCAATTTGTTTTTGATCACCAAGATCGCCATAAAGGCACAAGGTGAGAGCATACACAGATTTAGGAAGCTAAAAAAATAAAAAACAAATACATTAACATTAGACAATGCATTTATTTAAAAAAATGATTTTTTACCAATTATTAAATTAAATAACCCTAAACTATGTCATCCTAATCTGTTTTTGATCACCAAGATCACCATAAAGGCGCGGGGTGAGAGCATACACAGATTTAGAATGCGTTTAAACTTTAAAAAAAATGCAACATAATAAAATTATAAATAAGTAAATAACCGTAAAAAAATAAAACAAAAGGATGAATTAAAAAAATATATATTAAATTAAAATACGGTATACCTGTAGTGTAGAATCGTATATCCTTGTTGCTTCTCTACTCTTCTAGTTTTGATTCTTGAATGAACAATAAATTTCGAACAAGCTCTTCCTCTCAAGTCTCAACAATGACTTCCTCTCCTTCTCCTCGTAATGGTGGACTCCAAACAAAAGAAGCAATGGTTGCCCCTCCTTCAAATCTTTTCCTCCTCTAAGCTCTTTGCAAAACTTCCTTCCAATATTTGCCTCCACTAAACTCTTCACAACTCTTCTTTGGCTCTTTGCTCGTTCACTTGCAAAAAGACAATGAAATTGTTTGTGTGATTTCAAATGAGAGGGGTGGGTGCGGTGCTTTTATAACTTTTAGTGGGGTGAGGGTGTGTTATTTTATTCATTTAGTATTTAGGGTTCGCTTTTAGGAAATAGAATAGTAAAAAAAAATTTAAATGAATTAATGCTTTAAAAACGTTTTTACAAAGGGGTACGACGGGATACATACGAGTGCAAATCACGGATCGTCACGGCGATATCATGATATCATCCGTGATGTACAATGGAGTACCTCAGACGTCACTCGCACGTACTGCACTGGATCACGACGTATCCGAACCTAATACATGTTAGGGTGAATTCTTCAGGCGGTTGGGCGTACTGCAACATATAGGTTAAAACCATAATTCTAACAATTACACACAAAATATGCAAAGTTTGCTCTTATATATATGTAAGAAAGGTGTTTATAGCAGAAATGGCACAAACTCCAAGTCCAATACACAATACATATATCATATATGAGATTCCAAAACAAAATACATAAACAATGAGACTCTAAATGGCCTCCATAGTCCGAGACTCCTAAAAACAACATACTATGATATGATCATTGATACATTACAAATACTACAAGTTACAAAACTCTAGAATAAACTAGATATCATGACATCAATGATCAATCATCAAACTTTGTACCGCTTACTCGGAAATGGGATCCTCAAGGTCATCATCAATATCATCACCAAAGCTTTGGCTCGACTCGACTGACCCATCCAAATCCTCAGGTACATCTGCAACAACTGTATTGACACGGGGAGTAGCACGAGTGCGACTAGTGCTTGCTATGTCTCATGACGGTGGCAACGAAGTGTTGCTAATGGCTCATCATCCTGATCCAAACCCATCCACCCCAAGTCATCGGGATCAAACTCTGTTGGCTGACTCTCCTCTACCCAATCTAAGGTTGGATCTATATCATCCAAGACAATGGGATCAATAGAAGTCTTTGGTTCAACAATTGGTTGCACCTTAGCCGAAGGTTGTACTGCACAAAGACAAGATCATTCAAATGTAGTTGTTCCAAATGGTTTCTCTTCTTCGTGTGAATCCGCTCAAAGATGGACCAATTGTGCTCGCACCCAAAAGCACTACAAGTTTGGCTTAGGATCCTAATTGCAAACTTTTGCAATTGAGGACACTGACTACCAAATGAATCCCACCAATGTGTTGCGATAAAAAATGTAAATGTTTAATTAGTAAACAATGATAATAAAAACACAAAGTTAAAAATCAAAAGTAAAACTTTTAACTTAAAGGCTAAAGCATAATTCAACAAATTATATTATCTTATGCTTATGCTAAAATTAATAATTATTCATTAAAAAGTTTAATCAAATGAACTTCAAAAAACTTAGAATTGCTTACCCGGTTGGTCCACATCCTCGTAATCTTTGCGAAGGTTTTTCCAAAGGTACTTGTGGCTTTGCTGAAGAAATTGATCTATCGGTGAACCTCAAGTTGTTGCATCTCATCGGGGACCATGTGCTCTGTGCACTCGTGACAAACCATCTTTTACTTCTCTTATTTGATCTTCTCAAGTGAGCTTTGTAATGATATTTCGGCTTCAAGAAATACCCAGCTGCATGTATAGGTCGGTGAAGTTGATTGTTCCATCTATTCTCTATAATCTCTCATATAGGTCCATACTTAATTACCCCATCTTTGTATGTTGCCCTTATCTCGCTCCTTTGTCTCGATCCATAGCCTCATAAATATAGCACATGGCTAATTTTTCTCCATCCACCAACCGCAACACCTTAACAAGAGGCTCTCGCTGAACTTTCACAATCTCTACTTTTTTTTCCAAAATAAATTATCAAAAATTCTTCTCATGTGTCTTTCCCATCTTGTTTGCTACTCCACTTCGATGCATCCATTCATCACTTGAAAACATCTTTTTCAAGTTCTCATTGTTGGAAAGGAAGAGATTGCAACGTGAGGAAGTTTGTTGCAAATCTCGTGATGGTTGGCCTAACAAGTTCTATGCCCTCGTGTTCTTCCTCATTGGGTTCAATACCCATGAGTGATTGTAGATGTATTTGGTGATGCTTTTGCCATGCTCTCTACAGTGTTCTTGATCCAATCTTTTTTTCCTATATCCTCAAGCATGAGGTCTATGCAATGTGCAACACATGGAGTCCAAAATATTGTTTTATGTTTTAGCCTCTAACATCTTACCAAAGAAGAACATAGTTAAGAGGCATTATCTCTGTATGATTTGTACAACATTTTCCCCCACCTCTACAACAATCTCATCCAAAAGCTCAAACAACAAATTTGCATCTTTCACCCTATCAAATGCATCAATGATTTCAAAAACATAGTACCTTGTGGACAAGAGGCAAGAAAATTATTATGGTGCGGTTCTTTCCATCACTCCACCCATCTGACATAATAGTACATCCAATTTTGGCCCATGATGCTTTACAACTCTTCAAATATTCATCTATGGATGCAACTTCTTTCTTCAAAAGTGATCCTCTCAAGTCATGCATACTAGGGCCTTTGAAGCCCTTACTAGTAGCAACAATGGAATCAAACATACGCTGGTAATAAGGTGAGCAAGCAACATTGAAAGGGATATTTGCATCATACCACCATCTAACAATGTATTCAAAAGTTGCTTCTTTGTATTGTTTCTTCCAATGGTTATCCAAAGTGGGATGATTTTCTGTTGGCATGGAGGCACTAGAAGGTGTGGAAGATGAAAAAAAACTATGAATGGTCTTTCTTTTTTTTTGAGGTCGGTTTTCTTGACTATGAGTGGATGGGGGAGGCATATACCGGAAGGGGTCTCTAACATGGACAAAAGGGTCAAAGATCCTTCAACACTCAAGGTATGTTCCCTCCTCCCTATTTCGCTTCCATCTCTTTTGCCTAGCCTTCTCTTCTCTATGTTTTTCAAGCAAGTTTTCCATTTCCAACCTAATAAAGCATCAATATCGTGTGCATCACATGGGGTAACTTGGCCTCTTTGACCAGCCAAGTATTGTTTCAACCTATGAATCCCCCTTAATGTGTTTCTTACAATATTTACAAAAAACTTGATTATCAATTACGTCTGCATGGGTCCATGTAGGGTCTTATGTTTTGGGGGCCATTGCAAATGCAAAGAAATCTAAAAATGCAAATAAAATCAAAATAAATTTCAGATTTCTTATTTAATAAAATTTACAAATAATGGGCAAGTTTAAAATGTAACATATCTTTCAATGTGCACACAAATGAGGTGAAGAAACACTCCAAGCTTGTATATGGGTTGCACCCTCCAAATGTAGATGTGAAGCCCACCACAAAGACCCCACACTTGATGCCAAACAACCCCCAAACTCACTCCAAATGAACACTCTTCAATGCTGCCCCAAGCCTCCAAATAACAAAGGTGCTCACAAATAGAGGTGAGGTTCTCACAAATGGATGCCAATATCACCACAAATAGCCCACAAGAAATGTCAAACAAGCTCCAAGCCTCCAACTTCCAAGCTCACTCCAAAACTAAACTCTTCAATCTTATGCTCACAAATGCTCAATGAGAGAGGTGTGAAGTGAATAGAGGGGGTGTATTTATAACACCAAATTAGGGTTTAGAGCAAATAAAAAATAGAAATTGTATTAAAAAAGACATTTTTTATTAAAATCGCCAGTATACGGTCACAGCAGAGACCAAACCGGCTGGTTTGGGTTGAAACCGGACCGGTTTGAGGCCAAATCGCCGGTTCTGTATAAAACCGGCTGGTTTGGCCTTGGCAACAGTCAACCGATCCGGTTCTTTGATCGTTCATGCAAAAATTATTAAACCAATCGAACCAGCCGGTTCCGGTTCCGGTTCGACCAGTTTTAAAACAATGAGCGTGAGATAGAAGAAATACAAAATACATCCCTAACTATAGGGGTAAATACATCCCAAAATAATAGGGTGTGCAAATAGATATCATCTTATGCTAGCTTAGGCTAACCGTCGAACAACTAGAGTAAATGTAGGAGTGAGAAAATCTCCAATTTCACATGAAGTGAAAACATAGGGTAGAATACAAACTATGGAATAAAAAAATATTTCAAAATACCATATGTATGCGAGAAATCTTCATCGCATGTAGACGCGAGATGATCAAAATCCTAATGATATGCTAGCAACCACATAGTGAATGAGAATTTGAGGCATAAGCCATAATATGCACCATGAGCACACAATAATCAAATCACATAGCACACAAGCAAATAATTACTATAGGCAACTAAGTTTGGTATATTATCACTTGATGATGTCAATTTTTGAGCTAAATTTCCAATCCTTAGTCCTATTGCATGACGTGTTATCCTCATTTGCATTGCTCGGTCGCGCACATAATTGCTTACATTATTCCACAATAGTCTATCACCTCCAAGTGGTGTGCCCAAAACTTTCTAGCACCTCACTCCCTATCCGTAGGAAACTGCCAAACAAGGACCAAGCTGCTAAATGGTTTTGTCCAAAAGCGGTGGATTCGTCCCCAACCACCCAATAGTCATTTTCTCAATTTGATATTTTTTATGGGTCAATACTTTCCTCATGGGTTGGCCTTAATGCGAAATTATACCTATAAACCCCTATATAAGCAAGTCAAATACACTCATTTACTCACCTAACACTTTCAAAAGCACTACAAGCAAATATCATTCCAAAAGCACTCCAAGCTCTCCTAAATCTCCCTAAAGCAATAGCACACTCTAGGAGCAACCCCTACATAGGTATGAAGCACACTCAACTAGGTTTTAGAGTCAAGCTTCCAAGGTTATAGACCATCCAAGCCAAGTTAAGCAACACATACCAAACCATGGCCTACATTATCAAGTGATCAAATTGCCTAAGTTGCATCCATATAGATATCACATGTTAGGTGGAGAACTATGTGCGGTTTGAGGCCTCTTCGAAGTATTGCCAACATAAGCGGTGCACGGATTACACTTCAACCCAACCACTAACCTTTTTGTAGGGTCTCCTACTTGTGGTTAGGGTTTGAAGTTATTTGGGTCATACAAAGGGTTTCACCCATTTGCGAAACCTAAGGTTTTACAAGGAAGCATTTTTCGAGGCTCGCATAAGTATAGGAAGTTATAGAACACCAACAACTCACCGTATGGAACCACCAAACAATTCCATACACATTCAACGATTTCGTCCCTGCTCAATATGTACTCCAAATCCAAAAACAGAGCAATTGCAGATCAGTCCTAACCTATTTACCTTTTTGTCACAACCAGATCAGCCTTCTGAGCATCCAATCAGCTAAGTACAACTCCCTCTTATGCTTTTTCACATTTAACATTTGTTTTGATTGTTTTATCTTAATAAATAAGTATATTCTAATTTGAATATTGATATTAAATCAATTAATCTAAATAGATCTCACGTTTCTAACCCTAATCTGAAAGTGAATAAGTAAAACTCTCCCCTACACACTTTATTCATTAGTTGTGTTAAATCATTTGGTGAACCCGTTGGTTGATTGAATCCTTAGCCTTAATCAAACCCTAGATACCCTCAGGCTTCCATTTCTACCTAGGTGCATAATCCTTTTCCTTGCCCTCGAGCTTGTTCTCTTTTGTGCTTTCTTGGCTTACTCTACTCATGTTGTGTCTTTCTCTTATACTTATACCAATGAGCCAACCTCCATTTCTCTAGCCAATATGGCATTATCCGACGACATTATTGATAATCCTAATGATTTTTTTCAATAGGAATGTGATGATACAAGTGAGGCATATTACACTGATTATGGATATGATGGCTGCAATGAAGCTCTCACCCCTTTTGGCATAAACAATATTGCAAGTGCATACTCTAATGCTTCTATCTTTGCTAATACTATTATGTTTGCTTTTGTCAATCCGTCTCAAGAGGAAGGTTCTCTGATGGATCCAATCCTAATACCAACCCCCTCACTGAAGAGGATGGGCATGAATTTACAGAATTTCTAAAGAAAAATCCTCTATATATAGATGCACTTCTCTATTTTCTCAAGATGAATAGACTACTTGGTTGCATCTAAGATTCCTGTATCTAATATTCCCCGAATCTTTGTTTTTCCTTCTCCTATTTCTACATCTACCATTGCCACGTCTATTGTGCCTATATCTATGGGGCATCCCATATTCCCCTTCAAAATATTACAATGTCTATTCTTATGTCTACTACTATTCCTACATCTTTTGTGCATACCCAAGGGGCTTCCCGCTCTTCTTCACTAGACATCCACTAGAGCATCTTGTTTATGATTTACAAGCTAAAGTTTTACAATTATAGCAAGGTGCCTCTAAGCCTTATAATGTTATGGATTCTACTCAATTGCTTCACAATCCACTTGCACCTAAAATAGCATCTTATCCTTTAAACCTCGAGTTTGAGGGCAAACGTGATCTTGAACAACATCTTCGCTCTTTTCGTGCCACTTGCTTAGACTATGCTTACAATGATCAATTCCTTATCACGTTTTTTCCTATAAGCCTCAAAGACTATGCTTTACAATGGTTATATGATCTACCCATGCATTACATAGGGGCCCTTAGTCCTTTGGCTAATCAATTCCTTGCACACTTTTCTATCAACATTGGTGACAAGATTTCATATTCTCAAATGGCTAAGATGCAACAAGGCTCCAATGAACCAATTAATGACTATTTTTACAGCATAAGACTGCTTACCAAGATGAACAATATACTTGCAAACAATGAGCTTCAAGATTTATTTACTCAAAGTCTTCTATCTCCTTTACAAGAATCAATTATGTTTGACAAATTCCGAGCTTTTGATGAACTGTGTCACACTTTAAAAGAATGAGAGGCCAACCTCCTTACATTGAACAAGTTTAAGTATGCATCTACCACTCCTAATACATTTGCATCCAAATCTCAAGACAAATCTAATTATAGAGGCAAACCTAATGATGAAAAGATTGATGCTAAAGTTATTGTTGTCACTGTTACCATATTTTTCCATGCAAGAACGAACAAAGCTATTTTTTGGTGAAACGGCTATTTTTAGCATTTTTGCTATTTTAGCATTCGCTAAAAATAAAGTGTGTTAAATGGAAATTGGTGAGTGGTGAAAGTTGCTATTTTTAGCATTCACTAAAAATAGCGAGTTTCCAAAATAGAGTGCAAAAGCATGCACAAAAGCTAAGCAGACTTGGAATGAAAGGCAACTCTAAAAATAGCGAAGGAAGTCAAAGATAACAGCAGCTAAGAATAGGGAAGTTAGCGCCAAGGAAAGGAGAAGCTAATGCTAAAATTAGCAAAAACAGCTGGGTCTATTTTTTAATCATAAAAGCAGCAGTTAGCAGTTGTTTTTTATGCTAAAAATAAGAGTTAAAGTGGCTGTTAAAACAGTGAATCTGTGGTTATAATCATTGCATGCCTAAAGTCTACGTAGCAAGCACAAAAAGCAAACGCAACATGCAAAAAGTAAAAGCAGAAAAGACAAAAAACAGAAAAAGACAAAAGAATAAAAGGTAAAAGCAAAAAAGCAGCTGCTAAACCCAAGTTTGGACGCCACATTGGAGGGATAAGGGTTTGTTTTATTTATTGCAGCATGCCTAAGTTCCCACGTAGCAGCGTAAAAGGGCAAAATTAATTGTTTTAATACCCGGCAGCATGTCAATTTTCAACGCTGCAGGGTATTAGAGGGATTTATTTATTATTCCAAGGCACTTGCATGCTTCCAAAGAGTCAAGGGGTGAATAAAATATTACTTTTATCCTTGCATGCACAGTTTCGGCACTAAAATGGAGAATGGTGTGTGTACTCTCTCTCCTGTTGACAAAATTGGAACACCTCAAGGTTGTGGGTAACCTATGTCTGAGATGAACCTCCAGAGAGGGTTGGTTCCCTTGTGAATCACCTAAAAACGAAAACTTTGACAAGGAAAAGGGAAGAGGAATGCGGAAATGGGAAATAAGGGTGATACACCAAAAGTTTGACACTTGCATGTAACTCTAGCACACAAAGAAATCAAATATCCACACACTGCACAACTCTAAACTATTTTGCATAATAAATTCAAGGATTTTAGGAAAAGGACAGCGGTAGAGGGAATGAATTCCACACTAAAGCAAACACAATACCCTATAGCAAATACAATGAAAAATCTGAAAACGGCCACATGAGAGGGCAAAAATAAAACTTTTATTCAGGGGTGCAAGTACAAGGTTAAAAAATGACAGAGCAAATCAGCCCAAGCGTGTCTGATTTTTACAATAAAATTAGCCCATATAGACTGTTGGCATCCAGAACAGACTGTTGTTTTATTATATTTTATTCTTTTGTTGGCGCATGCTTTAAAGTTTAGAATAGCAGTTCTATTTTTATTTTTATCTCTCCTTCATGCTTGGCACATGGGACAAAAGTTCCTTTGTTTTATTCATTTATTATGCACCTTGGATTGGAGCTGCTTTTTATTTATTTATTTTTGTCTTATCCTATCTTTAGCACATGCCCTTAACTTGGAACAACAGTCCCTTTTTGTATTTATTACCTAAGTTATCAAACGTTTTGGATACGGGAGCGGGAGCGGGGTATCCGATACGCGGAAACGGCAAATTTTTTTTTGACCCCGGATACGGCGTAGGATACGGCAGTACAAAAACTATATAAAAATTAAAAAATATATAAATCTCAACCTTCTAAATAGGAATTTAATTATAAACCACATATGTATATGAAAAACAAGATAAAAGACAAGTTATACTATTAACTATAAATTTATAATAATGTACAGTATATACAAAACGAATAAAATTAAATTCAGAAGATTCTTTCAGAAGATTGCAAGAAGTTGCTTGGTCCAAAAAGGTGCAAAAATGGATTTTATGAAAATAAGAAAAATATCGCCATCAATGCATAGAGCTCGAGAAAATATACACTTTTAAAGAAAACGACACCTGCAACGGAGCCACAGAATGAAAGTTATGGCTCATCCAAGTTTTTGCTGCTACATCTTCCCGGACCCTTTCCAAAAATGGCAAATTTTTTTCCATACTTGCGTTTTTTTCACCGAAAATCCAAAAACGGAAAAAATTGCCAAAACAGGAAAAAAACGAAATCGCGCCAAAAAAGGAAAAAAACATGGAAAAAATTAAAAACGCATCGCCCGCTCCCTGGCCGCTCCCGCGCGCGCTCCCGCTCCGGCCGCCTAAACCGGCGTTTCCGGTAACGTAGTTTATTACCTTATACCCCTTGCGCCAATCTCTAATAGCAATTGTTATTTTTATATTAATTTATCCTTGTCTTTACTTGGTGCATGGAACAACTCTCCTTTTATTTATTTGTTTTACTCTCATGCACCTTATCTCTCCCTTTGGCGCCAGCTCCAGACTGAACAACAGTTTGCTACTTTTTATTTTTTTTTTATTTAACTCATGCAACCAAACCTTGGCACCAAGTATAAACAGCAGTGCTATTTTATATAATTTCCATCTTCATGCTATCCTTCTTCCTCTTGCACCAACTATAGGAGGTTCCTTTATTTATTTTATTTATTTCATGCCTCCATGCACCTTCCTTGGTATTTGCACAAAGATAGAACAGCAGTTCTATTTAATTAATTTCTTTCATGCACCATCATACCAGGTCTTTTTCTGGCGCAAACTTCTTTGGCTTGAAAATATGGTAAAAGTTACAATTAATGTCATATCTCAAATTACAATGCTTCAGTTACAAGCTGCTCCTCGGAAGCAATTCACACAAATACCCTCCTCACCACAAGTGCTCTTAGTAAAGTTGCTAGTGTGTAACCTTGTATCTCTCCCTCCCCTTGTTGAGGTTGATACAAACAGGCTTCACGGTAAAACTTTTGATTCTAATGCCTATTGTGACTTCCATATATGTATTGGACACTCTACTAATAAATGTTTCAAGCTTTGTTATGTCATACAAGACCTCATTGATGCTAATGCAATTGAATTTGACTCTCCTCCTAAGCAATCTAAGCCTATCAATGATAACTCTAAGCTCAAAATATTCAATGATCCATTTCCCAATCATAACAATGTTGAATCTAAGAGCACTTCAAAGGTGCATCATGTTTATAGGCCCCAGCCTCCTCCTGCTACATATGATCATCCACTTGATTCTCTGATTGGTACAGTTACCTCTGTTATGCCTCCTAGGCCTACTATTACATTTGATGATGTTGATATTGTTGATGATGATGTTTCTCATGCACTTTACATTCAAGCCTTTGTTGGTCTAAGTCCTATCCATAGTGTCTTGGTTGATAGTGGCTCTAAACACAATATGTGCATTTTACTAACTTACATATGCGCTTTGATCCTAATTTTTGGACACATTGTTCTCCTTCTTAGTGTGGGATTTTCTGCGCTCGCTATACCTTTCATGGTAATTGCTTCTCTTGGTTCAAGTGACATGTTTCTAGGATGCCCTTGGCTTTGTCAACTTAAGGTTAACCCTTTTGTGATAGATCAATGTGTTAAAGATACCAATGAAAATCAAGTTGTTACGATTAAGGGTATCCCATATGAGACTCCTTTACCTAATCCCTTTAATAAGAACGCACCAAATTTTGCATCCATGCCTAGTGCACCTATTCATGGTACACCTAAAGGACCTATCCCTTGCAAGCGTTATCCTAGGCCTCCTATTACAAGTAACAAAACTCCTAAGAATGTTCTATAGCCTGGGGTTGACACGATACATCCTACTCCTAGTGTGCACAATGCAAATTTGAGGTCCAAGCCTCCCACACCTATATGTTTCTCTCCTCGCCCTCTTGACAATATCTTAGGGCAGCACTTGTTTTTACACATACAAAATATTCTCAAAATACAAAAACATTCAAACAATCTCATAAGCACAAAAACATTCAAATATTTTCAAAATACAAAATTAGGACCTGCATATGACTTGATTTGCTAGTTCTTTACTTTGCACATGCTGTTTGCTATATGGTTTGATAAAGCATATTCTATATGCTTTTACACACGTGTTTCACGAGGCATTTGAGCATAATACAGGACATACATTGGACTCTACAATGCTGTGATGTTCCCTTTCTGGACAAAATAGAAAAATATGGATTTTCCAGCAAACCGTTTTCTGAAAATATATTATAATATGAATTTTTCAAGTAAAACCCTTATAGGAAAAATACAAAATTCTGAGATCTGATTTTTATATAAAACCCTTATAAAAAAATAACAGAATTCTGGAAATTTCTGATTTTTATCAAACCCTAGATCTGAAAATATATAATTCTGATTTTTGCAATTCTGATTTTGATAAAGATCTGAAAATAGCAATTTTATGGAAATAAATTGCAGAATAAAGTGCAGAAATTGTATTTTATTTCAATGCAACAGTTGAATACAAAAATTGGAGATTTGACCCGGAAAATGATTGCAAATAACGATATCCAGGCCTGGAAGTGTCACGCCAGCCCGAGGGCGATGACGCGTCAACCCTGAAATGATACCCAAAAGTGTGACACTAATCCTAGAATTGTCTGAAATGATGCCGAAAGTGTGACGCCAATTCTAGAATAGCAATTTTATGGAAATAAATTGTAGAATAAAGTGCAGAAATTGTATTTTATTTCAATGCAACAGTTGAATACAAAAATTGGAGATTTGACCCGGAAAATGATTGCAAATGATGATATCCAGGCCTGGAAGTGTGACACCAGCCCTAGGGTGATGACATCAACCCTGAAATGATGCCCAAAAGTGTGACACTAATCCTGGAATTGCCTGAAATGATGCCCAAAGTGTGACGCCAATTCTGGAATAGCCTGAAATGATGCCCTAGCTGATTTTCAATGTAGATCTGGAATTTTCCTTGGTTGAATTTGATTAAAAACATATCTGAAGTGCAATTGTAGTTCCTGGATGGAACCACCACAAAGAACTGGAGGGTTTTATCCCCAAGTCTCAATCCACCAGAGGGTTTCTGTCCTCTAATGCTGAAAGCTGAAGCAAATGCTCAAACTCCACAATATGAAAAGATGAATGGCCAAATAGAATGCTTTCCAAATGAGCCCCAATGTCCTTTTATAATTTTCCTTTCACTTTTTCCAATGAAAAGCCCCCAAAAGCAACATCCCATCTTTTAATTTGATGTTGACTTGCTTTATTAAAAAGTCACCTTTATTTTTTAATAATAAAACATAAGTTGCCTTTTATAATATAACATAAAGTTACTTTTTGGCCAACTTAGTTAAATTATTAATTTTATTCCCCTTTTACCACCCCATTAGCCTACAAGAAATAATGGATAGGCTAAGGGTCTTCTAGCTGAATTATTTTTGAGAAGGGGACATGACAAATGCTTAGATGTTAGATCTCTCCTCTTACCCAAAGGTGGCCATTTGAGCATGATGCAATACATATACTGAGGACTCTACAATGCTTAGATGTTAGATATCTCCTTTTACCCAATGGCCAACCAACATCTAGGGGCATCTCTTACAATATCAAGTGCAATTGTTTCATTACATAGTGTTATTTCACATTCTCATTATGCTCATTTTCTATATTGTGTTATATGTTATTTATTTGGACTAATGCGATTAACACGTGCCTTGTGTAGAGATAATATCTCTTGATCTATGTGCCTCTAGACTACTATCTACTATTGTATTTACTTGCTTGTTTGTATGTTTGTTTTCATGTATGCGGCCTATGGCTTTTTTATGCATGTTTGTGTGACACTTTGGTGTCCCTAATTTGTGCCCTCGATTGTCTTTGCTCATGCTTGTTTGTGTGTGTGACACTCTTGTGTCTCTTGTTATGGGGTTCTTTCCCTTTGCTATAACTAACATATGTGACATTGCCTCACCGTACTTGTCAGACGCTTATATGCTTGTATACTTGTTTCCTATTGTGCTCATTATCTCTTTGTGCCATGGTTTCTACCATGCACTCTTATCAGGAACAAAATCTCTATGTTGGCCACCTACAACCTTCAATGTGATCCAACACTAACTATATGCTACATCTGACATGGACACGCATCGTTTCTTTTGAGTCGAGAGATCTATTGCACATCTCACTCACCTCAAAAGAGGGGGCATTCAGTGGGGTTACCACATGGATATCTATGTAATTCAAGCACAAGAATATAGAACTCGAGAACAAAATGGAACAAGGTACAAATACGCTTGGGAACATGAACGGATATAGATCAAGATCATAATTCACAAGTACGAAACTGGCCAATAGGGGACGAAAACGTCAGATGTTACTGTCCAGAATGGACAGTTTTGCCTTGAGCAGTTTTTCAGTAACAAATTCAGAATTTTCTAGAACATACATATTTTTACAAGTTTTTGATATAAGTTCAAGGACAATTGGCACAATCCAAGGCAAAGTTTACTACCTTTCGGTACAAAATGTTCGGGCATGAACACTTTATTCCCTTTCGAATTTGCATATATTGAGCACCTTTACACTACAAAATATGGGTGCATAGGCCTCTTATATTCAGCAAAGTGCATACATGATACATTGTGACATCGCACTATATAAGGGTGTAGACACAAAATCACGCACTTGGGTACATTTCTAGGTCCAAAAGAATATTAATGTATATATGATTCCTAAGCAAGAAAACTAGTGGTTGACAACTATCTTTGGCCTCTTTTCTTTGTTTCTTGTTTTCTCTTTGGTCTTACACACCCTATAGCCCTGACGGAACTTGATGATTTATTCTTTATGGCCTCAGACACTAGCACCTAGTTAAGACATCAACGCCCATGCACTCTTGTCCATACTAGGTGCTCTTAACCCTTTCTTACCTTTACTCACTCTTTTTGGGTCTCTTTTATCTTTTGGGCATCTTTTTCACTTATGGGTCAAGGCGTTATTTCTTATGCTTGTCAATTACTGAAAATTCAAACAAGGGAATCATATATATACTTAATTACTTCTCAAAAATAAGAACCAAGCGTTACTTATTACCACCTAAGCTTGCATCCAAAGGCACAAAAGCACTTCAAAGGCATCCATCTAACATCCATACAAGGGACAAGGGTTGCATCACTTCTACATACACTACATAGGAGGGGAAGTCTATTCTATTCCATCCACACATACTATACATTGCTACATTCTAGATCTAGCCCGCTATCATTGTGTAACTTGCACAAGGGCATCCTAGGGCATCATTTCTACACACACACACAAGAACTACATGGGGTCTAAGATGTAGTGCAACACTTGCAGTATAAGTTCACTCTTCGGGTGACCGCCAAAGTCATTCCGTCTCCACATTCTGCATCTTTTTATTAGATTTGATGTGGTTTGTGGACATGTGCAGGTAATTATTTATGTTTTGTAGAGGTTACAAGAAATACCTTCGGCAATCAAAGATTGAATATCAAGCGACATGCAATGATCAACAACGAAACCCTTGCGGCCTGAAAAGAAATCATTTCCCGAGCATCCGCATGACCCACCATTAAGACCTGCGCCACTGACCTCCCGTGTAGGCGCTCAATCTGCGTCGTTCCCGATTCCCGGAATTTATAAATACTAGAGCATTAACGACGTTGTCTACAATGCGTTCAACACTTTCATCCGCCTGAGATCACCTCCAGTCTGCTTTGAAATCAACTAAGTCTTCCTATCTCTCCTTTTTGGTTAGGGTTTAGAAATGTACATGCTTGTGCCATTACTATATTTTATCATTTATACGTTATTTGTTACGAAAGTTACTTAGCAAATATAGATTTAATTCAAATTAAATTAAATCATTTGGTGAACCCCACTCGTGATCATACACTTGGATCCTTATTTTTCTTCTTTCATGGCTCCTAAAATTCCTCAAATCTCCTTGCATGACTTACTTCAAATCATAGTTCAAAAAATCGTTAGCGGCAATTAATCGGCAAGCCAAATTTTGACTCGGATATCGGAATCGACAGGCCAAATTTTGACTCAGAAATCGGGAATCAACAATTTATCGGCATTAATCGGAAACTTTATCACTACTTTTAAAAACATTTAAATTTATAAAATAAACTTAAATTAAATGTAAAAACAGTGTTAAATGATGTGAGAAGTGACTCCATAGAATGCCATAGGCCCATATGCATATTTTTTATTAATTTTTGACCAAAAAAGAGTACAAAGTTTGCAAACAATGCTCATAGAGTCATGTGACTTTTGAAGTATCACTATCAAATATCAATAATATTCCATTTCATCAAGCACGCCTAAAATAAGTCTATTGTGGTTGCCTCGTGGAAGTGGAAGGTAAATATTCCTCCTCTGCAACACCAACATTGTCATCTACAAACATATCATCTGGATCATCACCAACTTCTAATGTCCCTGATGGTATTGCTTCTTTAGTCTCCTCTCCAAATCTGTTATCTCCTCTGCGAATAAACATAGGCTCCACATCATCAACAATCCAGTCATCATATGGATCAATGTCAGCCAAGTCAATTGCATCATAACTTTGTGCCCCCTCCACTTGTCTCACATGAAGACAAAGATTGTATCGCACGAAGACAAGGTCATTGAGGCATTGTGTTGTCAACTGTTACGCTTCTTTGTGTGAACAGCTTTTCAAATATGCTCCACTTACGTTCGCATCCGGAAGCACTATATGGTGACACAAAATGCGGATGGCTAGCTTTTGAAGATTTGGTGTTTTTGCACCATAATCTTCTCACCACAAATCTGCAAATAAAACATTTATATTTTTTTAAGTTAACTAGGCTTGAATAAATAAATAAAATTATAGACTTCTAGTATCTAGTTCTACGTGTAACGAGACTAAATACAAATGACTCAATTTGTTTTTAACTGACTGAGAAGTGTTTCTTCTTTTCACACAGGGCCGAAGAAAAGAGCCTCCCCTCTGCAGTCTTGTAAATTTGTATCTCACAACAATTGTATCTCTAATATCTTCGCCCATGAGATATTAATGCCACCCATAACCTCCTCATCAACCTTAAATGATGGGGAAAAGAAAAACTTTGGGTTCAGGTAGTACGCCGCTACATGTATATGTCGATGGAGTGTCTTGTTCCATCTCCATTAATTATGCGCCAAATGGGTTCATATTTTTTCGTTGATTGTGCCCATAATATTTAGCTATGGCCTCTTTGGCCACATCCATAGCCTCATATAAATAACTCATTGGGTTTTTTTCACCATCCACCATCCGTAGAACTCAAACCAAAGGCTCGACACCTAAAACAAAACAACATATATATTTAAAATCAAAATTAATAAAAATTATACAACAAACAAATAATAAATAAACAAATATTAGAGTTTAGGTTACCTTCATGATTTCTTCCATTTGTTTTTCAAACATGTCATCAAAAACGGTCTTTAGGACCCTTTCCCCTTTGGTCTTCCTAAAGCATAGGAAACTCCAACCATCACGTGCTCTACTGATGTAATGAAGTTTGTAGCAAATTGTGTGACCCCGATCACACAAGCTCCTTTCCATTGGTGTGCTCTCTCATCAAGTTTAGCACTCAAATGTGATTGTAGATGAAATTTGTAATATTTCTTACGTCCTCAACCACATTTTTCACCCATGAGAGTTTTCCTATGTCCTCCATAAGAGATCAAAACAATGGGCTGCCTGAGGGGTTCAAAAAAGTGTAGGGTGCCTCTCCTCAAGAAGTCTCCTTGTTCTTTACATATGCCACCGCATTGTCTATCACAACTTGGGACGACATTCTCCACGCCCACCTCATCTAACATATCACATATCACAGTGAATGCGGTTTTCACTTGGTGAGAGGCATCAATTGATTTTAAGAAGACCAACTACCCACTTGAAGCCACCAGAAAGTTAATCAATGTGCGGTTTTTCCCATCTCATTCACCCATCAAACAAAATGGTGCATCCTTTTGTTTTGCATATACCTTTTTTGCTCTTCTGAGAGTTTTGGTATGTTTGACAAAATCTTCCAACAATGGGCCACTCAAATCATGGGGAGTAGGAGCCTTGAACCCCTTCCCACAACAACGATAATCGCATGACCAAATTCTCCCAATATGAACTTTTTGCCACATTGAAAGGAATGTTGTAGTAAAAGTTTATCCATGACTACTCTTGTTTCATTGTGCATTTCTTTATTCCAAGTGGTACCTTCGAGTGAAGGTGGTGAACCAGGACTACTTTGAGGAACAAAAAACATCGTTGAACTACTATCAGTGGATGAGCCTCATCCTTATGTCTGACCTCGTGGAGTTGGGGCAATAAAAGATGCCCCAATGTCAAAATCTTCCCTCGCTGCCCTCCTATTTGCTAGGGCTGCAAGTGCATCAGCTTTCCTCTTCTTTTCTTCTTTTTCTCCACATAAGTTGCGCAAGGAAAGCAGACAACTCTCTTTGAGCCTCAGGTGGTGCTTGATTGCACACTGTCACTTCATTCCCTGGTATCCATGCAATGTGGAACTTAAGGCGATAAACACCTCCACTCATCTTCATTCCACAATAATTGCATACAACACAATTGTCTTCTGCTCATTCACAATGCTTCCAACAGGGGTCATTTGAGTTAGGCTTACTACGAGCAACTAAACCTGAACCAGATCCTGATGCCATTCTAGTATTCAACAAAACAAAACAAAACAAAATTGTCTTAGATTTACAAGCCTTAGAGAAATAAAATTGTATGACGAAATTAAGAATAATATTGCTATTGCATGAAGAAAAATTACAACAAAGCTATATTAAAAATGTATGATTCTCAATTTTTATACAATATATTGTATTATATTATGATAACTGCATAGATAATATTTTTAAAATCGTTATACAATATACTATTATAAATTTATAGTGTATACTGTAACAGTTAACTATAAATTTATAATAGTGTATACTGATTGTATACTATTATAATAAATGTATAATTTATAAATTTATTACTGTTATAAATTATATAAAAAATATCATTGTATTCATGTTAACAATGAATATATTACTATTATTGTCACGAATTATATTACTCGTCTTACTACTAATAAATTATAAATTATAACAAAGAATATATAAATTATAATAGTAATATATAATATATATCATTGTTAATAATAAATATAATACTCGTAAATGTATAGTATAGCTAATATGTAAATCTGTAATGTATGAATTTAAATATATGTAATACTATTAATTTAAATATATATATATTACGTAATATGTAAATCTATAAATGTATACTTATTAAATTATTACTATTAATATATAGTATAGTATTAGGAAAAAAACTATACCATAAATGAATTTATAGTTATTCGAATGCCCACGAATCTGTCTTTAGGGCCACGAGTTGGTTCTTGTAATGTTGCCCACGAGCCACGAGCCACCACGAATGCTGGAAACCACCACAAATGCTCCCAAATGGAGAAAATATGAGTCGCGAGAGCAAAACCAAGTCGCGTAAGAGAAAATACGAGTCGATTTGGGGTTTTTTTGCATTTAAAACTAAACAACAAATTTACCTCACGATTTTCCACGATTTTTGCAGGGTTTTTATCGCCAAAAATTACTGATTTATTGGCACCTCACAAATCGCGATTTTTGAAAAAAGATTAATCGTTTTCCCACCTTAAACGATTTATCGTGATAATCGGCAGATTAATCGCAATTTTTTATTCTATGCTTCAAATGTACCCACCTTGCGCAAAGATGTTCTCCAAAAAGCCCTGACACATGTATGTATCTACCTCGCAATACACCACCGCGCATGGTAAGTGCCATCTTGATCGTCTCTCTAATGACCCTATTGATCATGATACCACAACCAATCAATCCATTTACAAATCAATTCAAGCTTTACATTGTTTATTTCAAGATAAAATTCAAGCTATGGAAACCATGATTACATCTCTCAACCGTTGTTAAAATCCAACATCTCAAGGATGCTTCTCAAGCCCATGCTAGTTCTTCTTCTACACCTCATCCCAATCCTATGTCTTCTACATGTGCTCATATAAGTGAACCTCAAGTCTTACTCATTACCAACACCTCTCAAGTTTGATCTAAATGCTAAGCAACATGATATTCTTCCTAAGCTCCTCAATCACCAATTGATCAACTTGTCAACTACTCATTTGTTACCCTCCTTATCGGCTTACCAAATACATCAATCTCCCATTTTGCAATTATCATCGACTTAAAGGACACTATGACAAAGAATATCATGCTTTAAAACGCAGAACTAAGCACCTTGAGCATCAGGGTTTTATTTCATTTGCTTCACAACATTATACTGCATGTTCATCTCCAATTGCTAAATCTCAATGGGCTCCTAAATCCAATCCCTATATGTCCAATGCACATTATTCCATAGTCACTAATGTTCTTCGATCAGTCAAGAGCCGCCTATCCAACCCATTCCAACTAACTAGCCTCCTCTACAAATTCGTACCCCATCACCTCCTCTCAAGTCTTCTATAATGTTACCAATTCTAACTAAAGAACCACCTCTCAAAATCCGTACCCCATCATCTCCTCCTACTAAGTCATCTACAACGTGTTATCAATCCCAAATAAGCCACCACCATTCAAGATCCCTCTCCAACCTCTCGCCATTAAGCATATAATTCCTTTTATCAATCACGCTCATGCTATATCGATGGTCGTGACACATTTCAAATGCATCCATAGATCTCCATCTTCGAACATTGGGGGGGGCACGTTTTCTTCCCCCTTTCCATTCCTATCAATCGTCTCTAGTATTTACTACTACACTTTGCGCTTCATGCATCATAACTAACTATCTTACGCACTCTCACACCTTTTGATCACACACTTGTATCGTCATTACCCTATGACGCACTCTAGTTCCACAATTCATACTCAACTGCTAAGGGCCTACTAAAATGAACCTCACATCCTCCACATTTCACGATATGTGCTTCATGGTACATCTTTCTAGCATCTATTCACACATTACTTGATGACACACTTTTGTTCTATGGTTCATTCTTGATTGTTGAGGGTTCCTATAAATGAACCTCATCTCATACACATCCGTTGGGGGGCACACTTGCTCCTATCATCTTCACATTTTGCATACCACACCATCACACTCATACATAGCATTTGCATATCTTGGTTGCATTTACTCTTGCTTAGCTTATTCTATTTACATGTTACACTTTGTTTTCCATGCTAGACAGGATTCTTAGTATGTCATCATCTTTCTATATATGCACATGCACGTTCACTTGGTCTTTTGAGGTGAATGCAAATCTCTTACAACTCCTTACACGATGCATGATGCTCGGCATTGTACCTTTTACCAGTCCCACCGAGGTTCCTAGGGGCATCTACTTTTACTACTATCACATTCTACACACTTCAGTTCTATTGCTACATTATTCACTATTTCTCATTACAAGTTACTCTACTTTTTTGCTGATTTATACATACCTTGACATACTATTTATCTTTCTAACATGCTAATGGGTGCTTCATGTGTAGCATTTGCCTTGCAGGACTATATACAACCATGGCTATCTGTCACATTTTGCTTGTTATTGTTTTATTGTATTATTGTTTGTGAGCTATGCCCTATGTCTTGTATGATCATTGTATGCTTTTGGCAGCTTTTGTGACATTGATGTCCCATGTTTGAAACCCACTTTTGCAGGTCTATCTTGTTTGCACACTTGCTTGTTACATTGTCTTCTTTTACATGCTAGCTACTTTTACTACTAACATTGTTACTAGCCTCTATTATTTTCATGTGCCTTGATTTCTACCATGCACATCTCCTACCCCCTGCAGGTATCCACTTCAGAACAACATCATGTCCTCTCCTTTGGGCCGCATTCTCCTACTATCATCGCATGCACCCCAAACGAGAGGGGCATACATAGGGAGGATAAATCGCCCCCTACAACAAACTTAGAGCTACGGTTCAAATCAACACAATACGAAAAAAGACAAGAACACGGTCACAGAACGGCCCAAAATCTAACTTTTTGTCCAAAACACATATGAGACACTAGTGTGTCCCAGACAATAGCGCACCTAGCGCTTGTGTCCTCCACAGGCACTAATGTAAATGGGGGCAAAACAATCAATGACTTAGTACAACACAGTCTTGGCAGTTTACAGAGCAATTTATAAGTAACAAGCACTGACCTTTTCATCACAAATGCATTCTATCCTACAATTAGTACAATCGGAACAAATTGAGACTTACCATCTACACCATAGTGATGCTTATCGGGCGAGTCATGGAAGGAGAGTAAAACCAGACCTCTCTCCCCAACACTTGCTCTTTGGCGTGAGATCGCCCAAAAACTCACACTTGGCGTGAGATCGCCCAAAAAACTTGCTCTTGGCATGAGATCGCCCAAAAACCTCACCTTCAGCATTCAAATCAGCAACTTTCAAGCAACAAGACACTTTTCTATCTTTTACTCTCTTACATATTAGGTGCACACTTTCCTTTTTACACATTTACACTCTTTACATACTTATACACATGTTTCTCTGATTTATCATATACAAAACTTTGACTACTTTCTTTCTCTTCTTTTGTAGGTTTGTCCTTACAAGAAGCAACTCACACAAGCTACAACAACACACTCTACAACACATACGCTTCACCCCTAGGGTCCACTTCCCTTTCCTAGTCTCCACGCTTCACTTTCACCACTCACTTGTCCACTCGGCACACTATCGGCAAATGCTTTTCTCTACATGATCATAAGGTACGCATCTCTTATCTACTTTATGTTATCAAATATTCACTCAACAACATAAAGTGGGGGCAAATGTAGACACAAAATCATGCACTTAGGTACATTTCTAGGTCCTAAAAGCATATTAATGTATATATGATTCCTAAGCAAGAAAACTAGTGGTTAAAACTATCTTTGGTCTCTTTTCTTGGTTTCTTATTTTCTCTTTGGTCTTACACACCCTACAGCCCTTGACAGAACTTGACTGATTTATCCTTTATGGCCTCATACACTGGCGCCCAGTTAGGACACCAACGCCTAGGCGCTCCTATCCATATTGGGCGCTCTGACCCTTTATTACCTTTACTCGCTCTTTTTGGGTCTCTTTTATCTTTTGGGCATCTTTTTCACTTATGGGTCGGCCTTCCAGTTGTCAATTACGAAATTCAAACAAGGGAATCATATATATACTTAATTACTTCTCAAAAATAAGGACCAAGCACTAAGCATTACTATTACCACCTAAGCTTGCATCCAAAGGCACAAAAGCACTTCAAAGCATCTAGCATCCATACAAGGGACAAGGGTTGCATCACTTCTGCATACACTGCATAGGAGGGGAAGTCTATTCTATTCCATCCACACATATTATACATTGCTACATTCTAGATCTAGCCCGTTATCATTTGTGCAACTTGCACAAGGGCATCTTAGGGCATCATTTCTACACACACACACTAGAACTACATGGGGTCTGAGATGTAGTGCAACGCTCGACAGTAAGTTCACTCTTCGAGTGACTGTCGAGGTCAATCCGACTCTATATGTCTATCTTTCTTTTTATTAGATTTGATGTGGTTTGTGGACATGTGCAGGTAGTTATTTCTGTTTTGCAGGTTACAGGTACCTTTGACAATCAAAGATCGAATATCAAGCGACTGACAGGATCAACGGCGAAAACCCTTGCGACACGAAGAAATCAGGTTCTGGGCATTTTGCACGTCACCGGTGCCTAGATCTAGTCATCAGGCCCCAGGCGCCTCGACCTCCCATTGGCACCTCTGTCTGCGTCTTCCTAAGTCCTAAATTTACAGCAAGCATTAATGACATTATCTATAGTTTGTTCAGACACTTTCACCTGCCCAGATCACCTCCAAGTATGCTTCAAATCAACTAAGTCTTCATATCTCTCCTTCTTGCTTAGGGTTTCATATTGTACATGCTTGTTTGCTTGTGTCATTACTATATTTTATCATTTATACATTATTTGTTACAATAGTTACTCTGCAATATAGATTTAATTCAAATTAAACTAATCGGGGGTTGTACGATGGGCAAATATAGGTTCCCAACTAGCTTCTCAAATATATGGATCAAATTTAAGTCCTAACATACGATGTAGATACCAAAGGTGCTCAAGGAGCACTAATGTCATAATTCTAGAGGATAGTGACCTAACCCTAGGATAGCTATAGGTTTCAAAGTGTATACCCAAGATAACGATAGGTATCCTCTGGGATTCATAATAAGAAAGAGTCAATAGAAGGAGAAAGCCAAGGGACGTAATATAATGAGACAAAGCAATAGATCAAAGCAAACATACATCTACCTAATTTATAGCAATGAATGACCAACCAACAACATACAAGCACAAAATAAAGGACTAAGAAGGGTTAGAAATACTTACCTACATTGTGACCATTGATGCATGATCTCCTGAGACAACAATACCAAGAGAGAATCGCTATAAGTGTAGAACAAGAAAGCTCAAAAAGAAGATCTCCAATCCTAACTCACTATGGTGACCCAAATACAAGGGAGTAAGCTCCAAATCCTCAATTCAAACAAATAAGTGCCAAATAATGTGAAAATACACCAAGTGATAACAAGTATTGCCTTTGTGATTGATTGATTAATTAATGGTGTTCTAAATGAAAAAGGCGGTGGGGTATATATACCATAGGGCATGGTGTCACTATGGAAAACCAAATCTGACACTATTGCCCATGGGCAATGCGTCACTTTGGAAAACCAAATCGCACTATTGCCCATGGGCGATGGCATCAACTTTGGGGAACCCTAAGGACATCGATGTAAAACAATGAGGGATGGATGCCGAAGATAAATGGGGGTAATGAAGAAGGCCTCGGTGACCAAAAACGGGATAATAACATGCAATGAGCATAAACAAGTGAACATAATGAGACAAGTAAGCATAATAGGTGTAGTGTGTGAACGAAAATAAGAAACGAGGCAAGGGTAGGCGAACTATGGCATAATAGTGGCATCTCTCAAATGTTGTGTATAACCCGTGTGACCAAGTTTGATCGCACCCCAATCCCAACAAACCCTCGAGGTGCCCGCTCAAGAGGAAAATGCATCAGCAGCCCTTGCACAAGAGAAACGGTTAGCAAGTGTCAAAAATGAGGTGTATATAAGAGCGTAAGTATATTTTATTCCCTTTCAAAGGTGCATTGTTTAACATATTTGGGCCTAGATTTGTCTCCCAAGCAAAGTGTGGTCCTTGATAGAAGATTTTTAGAGTGACTACAAAGCCTTGCGACATTCTTCTTCTTGTTTTTTGGGATGCCTAGACATCTTGTGACACACTTCCTCTTTTCAAGGTACTTTGGGGCTACTTGAAATGGCTCCAACATGTCCATCAACAAATTGTGCAATGGACTGATCACCCCTAATCCTCCAACAGCTTAGTTCCATATATCTCTCCAAGCAGTCAAAAGGGTTTCTCCTTCAGCAAGCCAACAAGTGTGCTCCTTGCTTCATTCAATCCAAAAATTAGATCTCAATAGTACCCAATTAATGTAATTCGTACTGGAAGCACTTATAGTAGACTTTCTTGTAAAAACACATCAAACCTATATGTAACAATGGCTGAATTTGTATGGGGAGTGATGTGGACCTCCTTCAATGAAGTTGGTCAAGAGTTTTAGTGCCTAAAACTAAGGGATTTTGCCTCCAAGATGAAACCGTTTGGAGCTTTTAAAAGGGGGTGGTTGTGTAGCCATTAACCATCAATGTATGCGAAGGAAAATGCGGAACTGTTGCAGCAATTCTGTCATGCTTCAAAAATACATGTGGAAAGAAATGGTTGCAAATGTTTCGCCTTCTTTTGCGTCGATTAAAGGAGTCAGATTCCCATGGGCAATAGGCATGAGTACGGGTCTAGAAGATGTCAGCAATCATTTAGAATGCATAGAAAAATTATGAATGGGAGATTCTCCATTGGAATTAAGCAATGAGGGTCTAGTTTTCAAACTCAGTTAGTTCCTAGCTAGCAATGACAGATTCCAGTGTTGTCGTGAGAGAGTGACAAGGTTTGTAAAGTGTTAAAAACAGTATTGTACAAGCTTTGGAGAGTGAGAATTGAAATCCTATCCATGAAGGCCAAAAATATGGCAGTACGTTGTACAGTTTGTGAATTGCATAGTTGAAGGGGAGTGGTAGATTTTTTCCTTCTTGGGTTTCTCTAGGGTAAATCTTGTGTACATGTGTGCTTTTAGTTGTTCTCATTTCTTTGTTGTGTGTTATGTGAGTAGCACATTCATTTCCAATACATCATAGCTCTATTTGTATGCTAATTTGAGTCTATTCTTTGACACTAGTTGAGATGGAATTACAAGTATCGATGTTGATGAAACCTAGTGTGGATGATCTGTAAACTCTTCAACTTTGGAATTATCCACATAATCACAAATTAACGTTGTTGTTCTACTTTCTATTAGAAAATGACAGAGATAGCTAGTGAATGAATTATGCTTATGCTTAGAATCCACAATTGCAGGAAAGGAAAGAATTTAAGCTCATAAACACCAACAAATTTTATCCTGGAAACCTCCAGAGGAGGAAAACCAGTCGGGAAGGGCAATTGCTCTTTCTTCCCACTTTTATTGGCCAATTCAAAATAACAAGTACAGAATTTACAATAAGTATGAAAGAGAAGTAGATAATATCTCACACTTCCTCCCAAATACTTGTTTGCTCTGTCTCAACACTCCTTTCTTCTATAAAACACAATTCCAACACTAAGAACTTCTTGCTCACTTGCTTTCATGCTTCGATGATCCTATTCTCTTATACAAACATGTATTTATAGCCTTTCTCATGTCCTCCCGTGCACTGGAGAATGGGAAAGGTCATGGAGGAGAAGAGACACGGACAACCTTCTAAATTTTGGGTTGTTTGTTTCATATTTTTTTGTTTTCTCTGTCCGAAGAGTTAGATATGGGACCGCCGCCATACCTTGGGGCGGCATTTTTCTGTAACCGCCGCTCAACATAGAGCGGCGGTCCTGTTACTAAAAAGACAAAACCTCGGTGTGTTGTTTTCCTTCTTCGTCTGGCCGTGATTTGATGAACTAGAATTATTTTGGATCCCTATGGATCAATGGAATATCCATCCAGTTTTACCGAAAATTCACTTTTCGAATTTGCAAGTTATAATTTAAAATTATAAGTTTCAAATACATTTTCAAATCTGAGTTACACTCAGTGTTGTAGGTTTCACTATGGAGATCGTGTCAACACTCATGCGAATCAAGCATCTCGAGTGAAGACAAAGTGTGTTTACACTCTCAAATATATTTTCATTTAAGCAAGTGAATTTAATTTCCTAGCTTAAAGGAGAGGTAAATGTAAACACCTAAATTTGGTAATTTATCACTTGATAATGTCGGTATTGGCTTAATCCTCTAAATCATGACTTGCACACATTTTGAGCTCAATTGCCTATCCTTAGTCCTATTGCATGACGTGCTCTACTCATTTGAACTGCTCTTTGATCGCTCACATAATTACTTGCATTAGTTCATTGCAATCTATCACCCCCAAGTGTAGTGCCTAGAACTTTCCAAAGACCTCGCTTCTCCCCCCGTATGGGGCCACCAAAGAAGGAGCAAACTACCAAATGATTTGGTCGAAACTAATGGTTTCATTCCCAACCACCCAATGGTCATTTTCTCAATTTGTTATATTTCTATGGGTTGGTAATTTTCCTATGGGACGGCCTTAATGTGAAATTATACCTACAAACCCCTATATAAGCAAGTAAAATGCACTCATTTACTCACCTAGTGCTTTCAAATGTACTACAAGAAAATATCATTCCAAAGGCACTCCAAACTCTCCTAAATCTCCCTAAACCAGCAGTACACTCTAGGAACAACCCCCGCATAGGTCTAAGGCACACTCAACGAAGTGTTAGAGTCACACTTCCCAAGCTATAGACCATCCAAGCCAAGTCAAGCAAAACACGCCAAGCCATTGCCTACATTATCAAGTGATCAGATTGTTAAAGCTAGTTGCATCCATATAGATATCACATGCCAGGTGGACAACTACGTGTAGTTTTAGGCCTCTTTGGAGTATTGCCAGCGTAGGTGGTGTACGGATTGCACTTCAACCCAACCACTAACCTTTTTGTAGGGTCTCCTACTCGTGGTTAGGGTTTGACGTTATTAAAGGTTCTATAGAGGTTTCGCACATTTGTGAAACCTAGGGTTTTATAGAGAAGCATATTTCAGAGGCTCGCACAAGTATAATACGTTACAAAACACCAACAGCTCGACGTATGGAACCACAGACTGGTATGAAACTGCCAAACGGTTTTGTATGCATTCAACGGTTTCATCCCTGTTCATTTTGCACTCCTAGATCCAGAAACAAAGCACTTGCAGATCAGTCCCAGCCCGTTTACGTTTCTGTCACTGCTAGAGTAATCTTCTGAGAATCTAATCAGCTAAGCACATCTCCCTTCTTGTGTCTTGTCGCATTTAGCATTTGTTTCAATTGCTTTATCTTGCTAAATAGCATATTCAGATCTGAATATTGACATTAAATTAATTAATCTGAATATATCTCTTGTTTCCAACCCTAATCTGAAAGTGAATAGATAAAACACTGCCTTACACACTTTATTCATTTTTCAGGTTAAATCAGCTACATAGATAAGCACAACAATCCCTATATGAAGAAGAACATGAATATTACAAGAGAAACTCTAAACTACCTTATGTACATCCATATTTAAAGTCCATGTGGTGCAGATGAAGAAGGCAGTGCAGATGGGAAGTTCAAACATTCAACTTCCATCCGTTACTAGAACCGGATTTACAATTGATGTGGGTCTTGCAAAGATGTATAACTCCAGCACCAACAAATATTTGACGTTGAAGAGGGCTGGCACCAAATAAAGTTGGGATCAATTGAATCATGGGACTCTTATTTGGGGTTGAAAAAGTTCAGAATCAAGCAAGATCAGCATTGGTGCCAATGTCATGTTCGGTGCTGTCAGCACTAGTGGAAACAAATAAATTAGATGTTTCTGGTGTTGGCAGTTGATTGATGTTAGCACATTAGTTGGTGCTGAATTGTTGTTGGTATGAAAACTGGTGCCAAAATGGTTGCAGGTGCAAAAGTTAATGATGGCACTGGAAATGGCATTAGTTGCAGAACATAGGATTGATGATGAGCTTGACGTTAAAAGCATAGTCACAATATTCGCAAGTTTTCCCGTTTGGCTTCCAAATGATCTGATCTGACTCGGAATCACTAGACTGCCAAATGTTAGCATATGCAAAGAGAAGAAAGAATTAGAGAAGGCAAACTGCACTGCTCAAATGATACAGGCAGGGTGAATTTATTATAGGAAGAGGTAGTTACATTTGGTTGTTTGGTTACAACCTCTTCAACTGCCTAGAACCGCATTACATTCTATATAATGCTCTATAGCTCTATATTTTAACACCCCCTCTTAATGACTAAACCAGAAACAATACCAAGTTTATCCCGAAATTTTACAAATTTCCTAAAGCCCATATGTTTAGTCATTACATCTACAGACTGTGCCATAGGTTGGACTTCAAAATCAGCAGTCCATGATTGTGTTGCGGTTGTCGAATGAAGAAGAACCGCAAAACAAAAATTGGTCCCATGAACAAAGGATATGGCAAGTGGTCCATTGGTTCTTTGTTACGTGATTCATTGACTAGTGATGAATCACCAATGGCTGAGAGTGTCAGCCCCATCTCCAGTGTTGAAATCAGAACCTTGGAGAAGTGGATTGAAAAATTTGTTCCAAGCTTGTGTAGCCTACTGGAGTCTGTATAGAGACTCAGTTATCCTACAATCGAAGTCACCTCAATCATGTCCTTGCAACACCGTGTAGTGCTCATCCAACTTTCTCAATAAGAGAAATGTGACCATCTATGCAGTAGGAGTTAGAACCAACTCCGCAATAGTAGGAGAAATAACCATCTCGTCTCAAGCAGTGGTCTCCGTCTCAGCAGTGGTAGGAGTGAGAATCAACTCCTCATCTATTTGCTCATTTATCCCCCTCTGTTGGGAAAGATCCTTCACAACACAATGAGCAAATTGTTCATGCTCTATTGTCCTTCGAGCAAGGACCTCTGAGTGAGTGGCTTGGGCATGCCATCTCACCATGCACCATCAGTGCATCTGGAATAGTGGAGTCTCCATCCACAACAAACTATTCTTTAGAATGAGGAAATCCATCCTCCCAAGTATGTACATCCGGTATAGTGGATACTCCCTCCACAATAGGTGCATGTAGGTTGACTGTATCCAAGTCAACAGATTTGTGAGGAATGGCTTCCTCCCAAGGCATTGCAGCCTCCTGCACATCCTGAATGGTGGAGTTGTCCTCCACATGTGCATTCATGTTGATCGCAGCCGGATCAACAAGCCGATATTGACCACCTTCCCCAATACCAAGGGCAATTATCCATCTCTGTTTAACATCAGAGTCAACACACTTCTTTCCACAGAAATCCAAAAATATTGGGATGTTCATCAATTGTGAATAGATAGAAGATTTTTTTGTAAAGAAGGTACATATCTAACATTTCGTACCAACAATTTATGAGCATTATTCAATACAATGCATATATCTCCTATCCCTTCTACTGCAAGTGATTCTCCATCAGCTAGTACTACTGATTCAAAACATATATTTGCAGTAAATGAAACATACCAATCCCTACGACATGAAAAGTGTGCAGACGCACCAGAGTCAATGATCCAACAACTGGTACCACTGTCATTCGAGCATGATGTCATAAGACAATAAAGAGCATGCCCGTCATCCAAATCCCGTTCTTCTGCAACTGCTGCCACATGTTCCTCATCACATGGCTTTTTGTTCTACTTTGCGAAAGATCATACTTCTGCTTCCGACAATCCTTCTTGAGGTGCCCAACCTTGTGACAATAATAGCATGTGACTTGATACCGAGTGGAAGACTCACCAGATTGACGTTTCCACTTTCCCTTTGACTGAGTGACAAGAGCACTCTCTGAATGGTCACAATTAGATTTTGCCTGAAGTTGTCTCCGCTCCTTTTGCAACAGGTAGGAACTCACCTTGTCAAACGTGAGTGTTTGACTTTCAGCCATTAAATGGAGTGCCTCCACAAATGACTCATACGAAGAAGGTAAGTTGTTCAAAACCAGAGCCACCATATCATCACCGTCCACCTTTTTTGTTTATGGAATTGATCTCGGAGGTCTTTCATCCGAAGTAGGTGCTCAGACAACGATCCACCTTCTTGTAACTTTACGGAAAAGAGCATATTCTTCAGGTATAAAACCCAACTCTTTTTTGACGTCTAATATTTATCCCTTAGACTGGTCCACAACGTGTTTGCCACAGTGGCATTCTCGCACTTCCGGTATCATATCATCCGACACCAACAACTTGAGAAGCAATAACGCTTCCTTATGACATTTGTCATAATCCACGAAGTTAGTCATTGGTCGACTTTCACTACCCGTGATTATTTTATCACAATCACGAAACTCCGCAAGCGTTAAAATCTTATGACTCCATACATTAAAATTAGTGCCCGTTAATTTTTGTGTCTCCGGCAAAGTCAAGTGTGAAATATTTGCCATTTTATTATTTATGTTACTTTGGAATAATAAAATAAAATTTTGCCCCACACTTGATAAAATATTACTTTTTCCAGCAAATAATATTAAAAATTAATTAGTCCAAAGCGTGCGAATACCTTTGTGGGCTGAAGAAATAATATTTGCCCAAATCAGATTTACTCTGCCTTCGAACCCTTTATATTTAACTCACCACGTTTTTCTTGTTAATCGACTATTCTTCTGCCTTTAATGACATAAAGCACGTCTTCACGACTGCCCACGATTTTGCTGGTGATGGCCCACACGACTTCACCTTTTCCACATGCCACGAATGGTCAATTTTAGTTTTGAGCAGAGGCCACAACTTGAACTGGATTTGTGTCAAGGCTTTCCTCTTATTTGTGGCACCACGATTTCTTCCCACACAACAGGTTCACGTGTCGTGTCTCCTTTCTCCCTCCAAGAACCCACGATTTTGTGCAAAACCGACTGTATTGTCCTTGTTTTTCTTTGCTCTGCCCACAATTTCTCCTAGCGACTAGATCTGCCACAAATGGCTTCACGACTCTGCATATACACGACCCACGATTTTCCCCTTTTCAGTTTGTGCCCTACTAGGGCTTCCCCAAACTTCCAGTTCGTACTTGTTGACAAGGCTTCCTCGAACTGCGAACCGACCGCTCTGATACCAATGTTAGCATATGCAAAGAGAAGAAAGAATTAGAGAAGGCAAACTGCACTGCTCAAATGATACAGGCAAGGTGAATTTATTATAGGAAGAGGTAGTTACATTTAGTTACATTTGGTTGTTTGGTTACAACCTCTTCAACTGCCTAGAACCGCATTACATTCTATATAATGCTCTATAGCTCTATATTTTAATACCAAGCTTGTCAAATCTTGGTCAAATTTCAATCAAACTCACACGTCAGATTATTAAGTCTGCAATTAACTAGTGAGTCAATCAAAAACTCATGAAACTTTTCATTTTGACTTTTAGTTATTTTGCATGTTTTTCTCAAGTAATATCCCGAATTTGACTTGGCCCATGTCAACTCAATGTCAAGTAAGAGTTGTGGGACTGTGGTTGACAGGGACCTGGTATCTTCATCATTTGTCCACTTGGGAAGGAATGGTCACTGTTATGTCAACTATTTCAAGCATTTATAGAAAAATAAAATTCTTTCAAATATGCTACCTTGAAAAGCACTTAGCCTGAACTAGCAACTGGCTCGCTTTGGCGGTGAGGAACAATGTAAAGGCCTTGTTGCAAGTGTTTTTCAACCTGTTTTCAATAATCTGATCACACTCAAATGGAACCATTCAGCCCGAACTAAATTTTGTTGGACGCCCAATCTGGTGAAAGTGGGTTTCTCTAGTAGAGATGGAAGATAGGACCACAGTATGTGGATGTTTAAGACTACGTGAAGACCAAGGTAAGGCAGAAGATCAAGTTCAAATACCATCTCCAACCTCCTTGATGATAGTGGAGAGGCCATAACACAGGCTTAAGTTTGCATCTTTGACCAGTAAACTGCCCCTTCAAGATGATGAAGGGAGAGGGGACAAGCAAACAACGGATACAATCTGCTACAAGATTGGCACTGATCAAGATGTGGAATTTGAATTTGGTTGTGTATGGTCACGCCTAATTTTGTGTTGCTTTTGGCATCAAAACTTGTGCTTAAGCCCTTAATGACTTTGGCAATTGTTTTCACACCACCCCAGAGTGACAGATTCCACACAATTGACTGCACCAATGTTTGTTTCTGCATGCCCTTGCTCCAAAGTTCACTGTAGAGCCATCCACACCAATTTCAACTCTGGTGCCAAACTCAACCTTGGATCTAGACTTGATCCCATTTTGACTGCACCAAGGTTGCCCCAAAATCAATGCCAAAGATGCCAAAATCTTACAGTGGAATCAGTGCTGATTTAAGCGATCAATGGCAATCATCAACATCTCAATTCGTACCATTTTTTATAGCTAGTGTCAAAAACTTGGCATCAATTCATTACAACACTTCTCTACCTGATTTGCAGCATCACTTCCATTACAATTCCAGTTTCTTGTAACGGTCGAAGCTGAAGGATTCAACTTCATAACCATCCACTTTTCTTCAATTCAAACTTGTGTATTATATTATTAGATTCATGCAGATAGTTTAGGGAGCTCTCTTAAATTCTTCAAAGTTCAAAAGCTCTTCTCTTCCACAGAAGGCTGTACATCTCTTCTCACTGACATCTGTATAGAACTCTTATAAGTTAAATGGAATTATAGTTCTAATATCTCTATTATGGCTTGTGTGTCTTCTCTTGCTGTGTACTGTAAGCCTGTTTTGCTAACATTGTACGTCTTAGTTACTTACACTTGCTTCTGCCATTATAACATAGCAGAATTCACATTCCCTATGTTATCATCCCAGACATTTCAAGGATTCATATCTGTAGTATGAAGGAATGAAACCTACAATATCCAAGTACAGGAAGCATTAAATTCCTACTCACCATCCCTCCGTCTGCTCTCCTAAATATTGCACGGTCTCAATAGGCATCACCTGACTCTAATTCTCCTGGCCCTACTCATGAAATAATTGACACTGCACTATGAAAATGGAAACATGAACATTGTGACCATGTTGTACAGATTCTCTGAAAAATCACTTCTTCTGCGAAGTCATCAACTTCAACTAGACCCATGTTCAGTGTTCACAACCCTTTCAAGGTTCAATGCAACTTGGACGTTCTTTAGTTTGAATGCAAGCTCAACATGATGCCCAATTTTTTACTTTAAAATATTAAAAATTCATCCTAAATACAATGATGATTTCATAATGAGGTCATCAATGGGTTGTGATGATGTCGCCTCCTTCTTGGGTCTACTTTGGATTCTTTGTTGTGTCTTAGTCATAAACTCACCTCTCTTAGTTTCAATGATAGTTCCTCTTGTTTTAGAAACATTCTCAAGGGTGTAATAGACCCACCTCCTCCATTGTGTATGAAAACCCTCTCAAGCTCCTTGGGCATAACCCACTTTATTTTCAAAAGGAGAAAAGGTGGCTACAGTTTGTGCGCACAGTGCAGTTAGTATGCCTTCAATCTATCAATGTTGATAGTCGATCAAAAACAAAGTTTCTGATCAATGTATTTTCTGGAGTGGCCTTACAACAAAAACAATCTTTACAATACTAAGACCCCACTTTAGTTACCTAGCCCTAAGGTCAAGGTTGATCACGCAGTTCATGAGTTAGAAGCCTATGCCATTCAGGAAACCCAGATTTGCATATAGAACATGGAACAAGATTTGCCATATCATGTCTCAAAGGGTTACACATAATTTTCTATAAAATTGCACAATTTGAAGGAACAAGTCAGAAGAATATAGTGTGGTCCACAGAGATTCTCAATTTGAGCCATTGTAGCCACCCAAACCTAAATTTGGTTGGTTCTCAAGCAAGCTGAATAGAGAAACTTTCAACCTTTGAAGGGTCTGATAATAAGGAATACCAGTCGCTTCTCACTAGAAGATGTTGTTTTCACTAAGACTGCGCTTCTAATGTACTCGAGGATTTGCAATAACAATGTATTGATGGGGAAATCTAAACCATGAACAGTAATTATGTCTTAGACATACCCAGTTTAACTAGCCTCAATAACCTTGGAATCACCAATCCTCAAGGAAGAGAGGGAAAATCATGTTTTCTCCATTCCCTTTTCTTTTCAGCATTAACTCCAACAATTTTTAGAAGGGAACCTTTGACAAGCTTCATTTTACCAGATAGTTAATGTCCTGCCTTTTGGCCTAATGGGAACAGCTTGATCTGCCTAAGAAGTTAAGGAGAATCATCTGCCCACAAGATATCAAGTTTGAAGCCTCCTTAAATTTTCACACGTAGTGAGATTTGTAATTTTGTTTGCATCTTTCATTTGCAAAGTTTGGAAGATGGTGATTACAAGACCCTCAATTCTAGATTTGTAAAAGTTTTACTTAATATGAACCCCTGTAGCTTACTGGATAGTAAGCTACAATCCAAATATGCTTTAACACTAGGGATGGATTTTCTAGGATTTCCAAAGTGTACAGCTAACCCAAATATAACTAATATCTCCTTTTTCATGTTGCTTCCACTACTTGAAATGGTGAGCATTTGACAAGGGAAATATTTTGGGTACTCCCATCATACTGCAAGGAAACTAGCCATTTGTCCAGTTATGAAGAATAGCCCAACGGTAGAGAAACTAACTTGGCCTCCAAAATTCTACCACAAGCTTAAAAATAACTCTGTAAGTTATAGAAGTTGCATGCTTTGTATGTGGTACGTTAAATATTAATTAGAGCTAGACTTATCATCTCAATCTGTGTCAATTTTGTTTCTTCCTCTATATCCCTGTCAAGATGCATGCACACTTGCATTGTAACCATGGAGAGCTACATCTAATTTCTATTTTTCTGGGGAAAAGGGTCATTTGGCCTTTCAGAAAAAATAAATTGTATGCAACCTCTTTACTTCATAGACCATTCAACAAGCAAAGAATACTCTCAAGACACTAGTACCAATCATTATGCCTCCTCTGTTTACGCATTTCAACTTGGTTGTTAGCAATAGAACTTAAACACCCTAAAATGTACTGAACTGGCATGGTCATAAGAGATATAGAGGCACTGTTTTGCAAATGCGTTGTTTTGTAAATGTTACCCAAAAGAATAAATCCCCAAGGCAGGGGTCCCATGGAGGGGGCTGCTGCTCCTATTTTTATTCAGCGGGTGGTCTCATGACAAAATAAATTTAGGGAAACAGGAAATTTTAGAATCTTTTCCTAAAAATAAGGAGCACCACTTTTGTAGGAGGAGAGTTTAAGGGGAAGGTAAAAAGGGGGCTAAAAGTTTCCCCCACCCACTTCTATTTTGTAGGAACATATTATGCCAAATGTCAATTTATAAATGAGCAGATTTAATTTTAAATTTTATTGCAAATTAAAATATAATATTTTTAAATATCTTCCCTAAAAAATTGCAGCATACTCTCAAAAAACTTTTATACCATGAGACCGCATTTACTATAAATACTCCTAAAATTACTCTCCACACCAGCTAAGAAAATTTAGGAGCCCCCTCCCATGGGACCACTTCCTAAGCATAATTAGTACGCCCATCATGTAAGAAGAGGAAAATTGCAAGAGAAATTTTTAAAGAGTTGCACTATAAACAATGAAATACCATTGCAATATCTGAACATAATTTTGGAAAGCAATTACTGCATTTTTTTCACAAAATGAGACACACCAGAAGGCAGACTCCATCTTTAAAGTTATTATAATAAAAGTTTAATTTTCCCTATAGATAGGATGAGTTTAAAACAAATAGCAAGTGTAACTAATATAACTCAAAATCAGGAAGTGCCTTACAGACAAACCTGATCATTAATGGTTCATATGCAGTAATGAGTACATCAGTGCCAACTCCTTCAGGCGCAAGTTTGCTACATAAACCTGAACATGAAGACAAACATTATGATCATACAACTATCTTACACTGAAATTTAATCTACCAAAAAGAAACACTATAGAGGAAAAACAACATACCCTTACTATATTTTGTGCCTCCCTCCCTTGCCTACCCTTTGATATTCCCTGCATAACTTGTACTAATTAGAATCAATTACAAATCACAGGCAAAACAAGTATTTTCAGAATCATAAGAGAGCTTGATAAACAACATATTAACAATTTTCTTGCCTCTCACCTAAAATTCACCTTTTAAGTTATTCTTAACAAAGGGCACAAAAGTGAACTCTCGAGTGCAGGATACTGAACATGGAAACTAAATGCTAAAAAAGTAGTCTATTCCCACAACAGCAGACCTACAGAATTCAAAATACAATATCCTGTAGAACTCAAAAATTTATAAGAAAATTGGTGTATTACAGATATGACATGATTGCTCATTTAATTGTCAAAGCTATCTTAAACAAGTGTAAACACACACTCTGAAACTAAGTATAACAGTGCAAGCCCCAGCGAAAATTTACATTTTTGATATTTTGAATGAATAACTGAAAATAGATGAAAATGATCAGCACAGACTAGTATTAGTTGAGGGTACATTGCTACTCATCGACTGCGAAAATTTAAAAAGTAACTAGAAAAGGCCGATTAATTATTACAAAGACAATGCTAGAATAGGTTGCTGATACAATATCCTGTGAAATTGAAGAAGAGGCAGCAGCTGATCACAATTAAAGGACTAAAACCTAGTGCCAATAAATGAATTTCAATGCACTAAATGCTCAAACAGTCCATTAATGCTGAATCATGTTTTATATTCAGTGTAGGGGTATATGAAGCAACCACACTCTAAAGTAAATGTGCAGGAATAACAAAAGCAAAAGGAAGTGCAGCAGCTGATTGAGTTTGCACACACATTTTGGGCTTATCACATGGGCTGAATCCAGATAACATGTCAGAAATACTTCAGCATTCAGAACTGTAGTTGTTTTGGGGGCAAAGAATTCGAGAAGGGGGCATGGTTATGATCAAGATTGTGTACCATGTCTAGTTAAGTATTCAAAGAATTAAAAAAAGATATGTGGGAAACAAAAACACCCAATTGTATTGGAAGGGATAGCATAGGTAGAAAAGATATTAAAAGGATTATATTTTATTAAATAGCTTAACAACATTAAGTTATTTACTTCAAATGTAAAGGGATTTTACCCATAAAGGTCAAGGAACTGTAAGTGGGACCATAAGACAAGTAACATTAAACATAAGTATCCCACATGCACATGACTTCTGTGTTGCCAGGAAATGGAAACGGAAACGGATACGAAACGCGAAACGACAATTTTTAAAAAACCTTGGATACGAAACGTTACCAGAAACATCCTTACAATATATATATATATATGTAGTACTCATTTAATAATTGTAGACCATAAGAGATAATTGATAAAGCACTTAAAATATTTTGTATTCATTGAAATTTGAACTTCTAAAGAGTCATGACTCATCATTCAACATGGTTACAATTTCAATGATTCACATATACATGATAATAATCTAGATTCTAGAATATATCATCCAGATTTTCCTCATAATCATCTCCACGAAAACTGAATTTAGCAAGAGAAAAATGAGAGTGTGATTTAGAATGGACCCAAGATGTCATTATATAGCTTTTAGGAAGTGTCTTTAGCAAGTCTAGGTAGGTAGATTAGGTTTAGGTTCATTAAATGCAGTTATTTTTTTTTTTTAAAAAATTGATGCTTTAAAATTTAAAAAAACCTTGGAAACGTGGCAGACGTTTCCGGAAACACCTGTAATGTTTCCGGAAACGTCACAATTAAAAAAACATTGGAAATGTGGCAGACGTTTCCGGATACGTCTGCCACGTTTCCCCACCGTTTCCCCCCACGTTTCCGTTTCCGAAACGTTTCTGGGGTGAAATGCCACCCTCCTAGGCATTTCTTGGCATCACGGTATGACTTTTATCCCTTTGTGGAAATAGCTATCACGACTTAAAATAGATATTATGTTTGGAACGTTTATGCAGCTAGTCTGTGACACTGAGTTTGGCCAAGGGCAGCAACGAAAAATGCTCTTTGAGGATCTTAGAACTGAGTTAGCATCAAATACATTCTTAAGAAAGTTTCTTGCCATCTTATGTACTTATTAAAATTGTTATTTTTCATGATAGCACTTGATATCGTATGGTATCAGTTGTTTTCAAGTTTGTTTTTCTTTTAAAGATTTTTCCACATGTCCATAATATTTGAACACGCTAATTTTAAAAACAACTTTGCAAAGATTTTAAATCGACATTTTGGATCTTGCCACTAGATCCATCCTTTTTTTATTGTTTTTTTATTTTGAATATCTTAGATTAGTTTTCCTAAATTCCATATTCAATGAAAAGAGGCAAAGGGAGATAAGATCGCATTCCAGCCTTTCATCATCTGTGTTCAAACAATGTTGTGTTCTGTGCAGTTAAGATTTCATTTGTATCGGCAAATATGGTAGTAGATCCCTGTTATGAGCAAGTTTCAGGTTCATATTCAGATTTTTTTAACCTTGTATGCCTCAGATTGTTATGAGCAATGAAGCATGGGAGATGAGAAAGATCTTATGCGACCAAGATGCAAAACAATGTGTCATGTCTGCAAGGCTTGAGCTAGATGAACCAACAGCATCATCGTCAACCACTGTGAAATGGCCAATGGAAGACCTGAATGTCCATCACATAATTTTGGCTAATGTGGCCAGCTTAGAAAATCCTAGAAAAAGCAAGGGAACTCCCTATAGAACCTTTCCCACTAGCATCCAACCGCACCTAATGGCAGAGAACAAATGGTAATGTGCAGCCACATCCACTAACAAGGCATCCCAATGTGGATCTCTAGAACCCTAAAAAAATTCTTGTATCCATGTAATGAATGTTTGAACTTCAAGTAGTGGGACCTTAGCGTATGACAGTTTCATGCACTCAAACTCCTAAAGAAAGCATGGGGCAAAGAAAAAAGTTATAAGAAAACATTCTGAAATGTGGTTTTGATGTAAAGTAGGTAGATAAACTATGTAAATGATTCAAAAAAAAAGTCTTTCATAAAGAAATAAAATAGAACTTACAGAAATAAGAGAGCATCACCACCGATAAACAGATAACCGATTCAAGATTCATACAAATATGAAATGCCATTTGGTTGATAATTGCATAGCTGATTAGGAAAACCCCTTAGCACTCTGCAAGATTTATTCCATTTGTAGGTCCTTGAAAACACTCCTCCAATTTATGACCACAACATGGAAAGGGATGAAGGAGTGAAAGGAAGATGAAACTGGTGAAAACTAAAAAGATTATCTTCTACAATTTAAGACTGTTTTCCAAAATCTGAACGAATATTCCTACCCTGCTTTAGTGTGAAACCCCCAACCCAATACCCAAGGCCCTCTAGCTTTCTTTGAAGAGTAGCCAAGAGCTTTCTACTAAACAGTCAGCCACTGGGAAAACCTCTGCTCCAAACTTTGGATCGCCCTCCTTATTCCTTAAAATCGGAAGCTAATATCCTTGCATAAAATTCCAGAACTCTTTGAGCAAAGCCAAGGCCTTGCAATATCTTATGGAGCAAACTTGATGGATGCTCTCATTCCAAAACTGACAAAAAGTGCCAACAAAGGAAGTTTCATATTTTATATGCTAGATGGATGCATGCATGAGGCTTATTTTCATGAAAGACAAGTGGCAAGCATCTTGTTCCTCAATTTTCATGCCAGTCCCCCATTGATACTCAGTTTGGACTATCTGATTTCCATTCACTTCCAAGTGCATACTTCATTTCATTAACTTGATTACAATATTTACACCATGAATTGAACTTTGAGGTCTATATTTTAATCATGTTTTTACAAACATAGTTTTGCCTACATCAAAATAACCGAGATCTAGCAAATCCACGTATTTGTTGTACATACATCCAGGCATTAATTCACTTTGCATGATTATGTACAAATATACATGCAACATTTTGGCTATTTTTAGCTTTGCTAAAAAATAGCGTGGCTAAAAATAGTGTTTGGCTTAAAATAGAAGTTTGCTAAAAATAGCAATTGAAGTGTGAAGATTTTCTAAAAGCATGAGTGCATTTTTAAAAAAAAATAGTCTATTGCTAAAAGTGGTTGGCACTAAAAATAGCACTTGGCTAAATATATCAGCTCCATGCGCCAAAGGTGAAGGGATAAATTTAGCATACTATAACTTTTTTTTTAAATAAAAGCATTGTCCAAATGAAATAAAAAGACCATGGCACTTAAACAAAAGGAATAGCAAATTAGCAATATGCTCTTATTAAATTTTCAGCAAAACTGTCCTAAAACAGTGCTAATTTTTCCACGCAAAAAGGGTTAATGCATAAAAAAAAAAATAAAAATATGAAATACTAGTTCAAAAGTCTGTGCCAAAGAGCATGAGGAAAAGAAAAATGGATGGAAAACATAGCTTTTAAAATTTAGCAAGTGCTGCAAACAAAGGAGAAATAGAAGGAATTTAAATAATTAAATCATGCATGCTGCTGGTCTGCTGAAAAGGAGGTCAAAAAAATAAATAAAATAAACAAAATTTGCATGCAGACAAGCTACTTTGAGTAGTAGCAGTCTATTTTGGGAAGGCAAAGTTGTTTCATCTTCATATAGGTTGGTTTTTATTGTAAAAATTGATATAGACACTTTGAGCATTGATTTGCTATGGCATCTTCAGCCTTTGTACTTGCACCTCTGAATAAAATAAACTTCGTTTTTGCCCTCTCTCATATCGTTGTTTTCTGATTATTCATTGTGTTTGATAGGATATTGTGTTGGCCTTAGTGTGGAATTTACTCCCTCTACTACTGTCCTTTTCCTAAAACCCTTGAATTAATTTTGCAAAATAGTTTAGAGTTGTGCAGTGTGTGAATCTTTAAATTCTCTGTGTGCAGAGTTACATGCAAGTATCAAATTATTGGTGTATCACCCTTATTTCCCATTTCCGCATTCCTTCTCCCTTTTCCTTGTCAAAGTTTTCGTTTTTTTAGGTGATTCACAAGGGAACCAACCCTCTCTGGAGGTTCACCTCAGACATAGGTTACCCACAGCCTTGAGGTGTTCCAATTTTGTCAACAGAGAGAGTACACACACCATTCTCTATCAGGTGCAACTTCTGGGTGACAACAGTTTCTAGCACACCCGGTGGGACAATACAAAAATTTGCTAAAGAAGTTGATGTTATTCTTAGCAAATATCAGTGTTTCAGACACAAATATTCAACATCTGGCGACTCCATTGGCCCAAAGATCCCTTTTCTCAATCAACAGACCATTTCCTCCATCTTTCCATCTTTTTATGAGGTTGTGCAATCATGACTTCAATTCCTCCTTGGAATTCCCAGTCCCAAGAGAATTATTACTCCCCTCCACCTCCTTTTCCCAAAATCCTCCTCCAAATCAATATTATAAGCCCTATCATAATGAATATGCCCATGATCCAAACAATTTGTATGGTTATCCTAATAATCATGGTGTTTTTCAGGAGCAGAATATGCAGATTATGGAAACAATTCCATGCCTAATGATGATTTTCATATGCAGTACAACACTTGGAGATAAAAATGGTACAAATGAGGGCAACAAGTTCCATCAAGGCAGCCAAGCTTGGATTCAGGTACCCTACCCATGGGCCGGTCCTATGCCAAACTAGTATAGCCCTCAAGAGAAGATAGACTTTGTGTCTGAATTGATACCACAAATATCATAGTGGAATGAAGAGATGGAAGCTTACCAATATAGTGTTGAGAAACCCTATCAATGGGGTAATTCTTCACTATCATCATGCAGCCCTCCTACTTCTACTTTCCAACCACTTCAACCGGAGCCCAAGTCCCAAATTCCTAGCTTTCTTAAAGCTTCTCCTCCACAAGATCTTACACCTCTCCAATCATCTCAACCATTGCAAAATCAGTTAGCAACCCAACCCACCCCTCCCCTCATATTCCCAAATCCATTATGGAATGAAACTAATCAACAAATCAATTTGGAAGAGCAACCAACTAAAGAGCCAAGTGAAGAAGTTCTCAAGCAAAATCTAACAAAATGGAGCTTACAGTTTGAGGACAAACAAATTCCACGGTTGGTTAAGCCTACAATAGAGAGAGTGCAAGAAAGTGGTTGAAATTACAAGCAAGCAGGAGGAATATGACCAACATGCAAAGGTTAGACAAAGTTTTCTCAAATCTCTTGAGATACAACGTAAAGATAATGTTTTGAAGGAGCATATGAATGTTTCTAAGGATCAAATCAGCAATCTTGAGCCTATATCACCTTCAATCAGCTTGCAAATAATCATACAGAGGAGGAAATCAACAAAGAAATTCAAATTCAAAAGGAGTTTTCCTCAAGCATGAACAATAAAGAGGATGAGGTTTTATCAGACTTAGAAGATTCTAATGATGAGGAAGAGCCAATTGAAATTGTAAGTATTCCACCTCCATCATCTATCTTCTTCAATAAAGACTCTCTTGTTATTACATCTTCTTTCGAGCTTGAAAAAGAGCCAAATATGAGGTTGTTTGCAAAGGATGAAGTAGAAAAAGTTTCAGATCAGTCTCAAGCATCCAATATGATCAGGAAAGTGCCTCAAGTACTCCAAATGATGATATTACACACAAAGAAGAGGGGCAGATCAGAAAATCAGTTTATCAGCTATGAGAAACCATGTCCAATCAGGTATTTGGCTAGTTTAGAGCCACAAAAGAAGGAGTTGCCATCAGTTGTGCTCATTTTAGAGCATAAGAAAGAGCTTCAAGTTGTCAAAAATCAGCCCCAACATCTACAAAGACAAAGTACAGATCCTATAGAGGTGTTTATTCTTTTTTTAGGACTGATATTTTGAGCAAATCAATGGTGCAAACCATGTCTGCACTTTTACCATGTGATCTAGTTGCAAAATTGATCTCATGGCCACTTTTTGAGAAAAGGAAGTTATTTCTCCCAACCAGTATGTGGTTTTGTTTAGCTTTCCTTTCTCTTTGTTTAGATTAGGAGTAGTTTAGGTTTGTTTCTTGCATAATAAGTGCTTGCATGCACATTGTTTTTCCAGTTTTCTTAGTTAGTTGTCTTTTCAAGAAGTGCTTGCATGCACATGTTTTCCTTTTGTTGGAGAGGGTATTTCAGTTGTTTTGTTTCAGAGGATACAAGTTGTTGACAGAGGTATGTGACTCCATAGCCCAATGGATGCAGAAGGCTACTATCTCTCTTTGTTTAGCAGGCAAACAATCCCGTGATGTCCAAAATGTTACCATATTTTTCACGCAAAGGATTGGCTATTTTTGGAAAATTGGCTATTTTTAGCAAAGCTAAAAATAAGAAGATTGGCTAAAATAGAAGTTTGCTAAAAATAAATTTGGCTAAAATAAGATTGGCTAAAAATAGCATTGGCTTAAAAAAAGATGAAAAAATAAGAAGAGCTAAAAATAGCACTTGGCTAAAGAATAAAAGCTCCATGGATGGAAAAAGCAAATCTTGTTCTAATTTTTTAAATAAAGCAAACTGCAAAAAAAGCTAAAAGGGAAGCTAAAGATGGAATGAATAAATAAATTTTTAGAAAAAAATTTAAGTGTCTAAATTTAACCCATGGTGCCAAAGAGAAAGTAATTAGCATGAAAAAAATTAAAGCAAACTGCTTTTAAAAAAGAGTTGGCAAAGACAAAAACAGGTAAAAAAAGGTAATAAAAAAAGGGTTAAAATGGAAAATAAAAAAGGAATCAGGCAGTTGCAGTTCAGATCTGCACCAAGGCAAGAGGAGAAAAAAAATAAAAGTCAGCCAAAAGGAAGCGAAAAGGAAAAAAAGAAAAAAAAGAAATAAAACAGGACTTTGAAAAGGAAAAAAGGAAAGGCAGGAAGAAGAAGGAATTTAAATAAATAAAATGAATGTGCTGTCTGTTCTATGCAAAAAGAGAAAAAAAAAAATAAAAAAAAAAATAATAGAAACAAGCTACTTTTAGAGCAGCAGTCTATTCTGGGAAGGCAGAGTTGTTTCATCTTCATATAGGCTGGTTTTCTATTGTAAAAAATTAGACATATACTTGAGCGCTGATTTGCTCTGGCATCTTCAGCCTTGTACTTGCACCTCTAAATAAAATAAAGCTTCATTTTTGCCCTCTCATATCTTGTTTTTTTCTGATTTTTCATTGTGTTTGATAGGATATTGTGTTGCTTTAGTGTGGAATTTACTCCCTCTACCGTTCCTTTCTTTTCCTAAACCCTTGAATTTAATTTTGCAAAATAGTTTAGAGTTGTGCAGGTGTGTGAATCTTTAAATTCTCTGTGTGTAGAGTTACATGCAAGTATCAAATTATTGGTGTATCACCCTTATTTCCCATTTCTCCGCATTCCTTCTCCCTTTTCCTTGTCAAAGTTTTCGTTTTTAGGTGATTCACAAGGGAACCAGCCCTCTCTGGAGGTTCACCTCAACATATAGGTTACCCACAACCTTGAGGTGTTCCAATTTTGTCAACAGGAGAGAGAGTACACACACATTCTCTCTCTTTGATAAATTTAGCAACTGCAGCGTTTTGATTGCCATTTATTGAAAAAATTCAATAAAATAAAAAACTATTACATTGCCATTGGAATAGTCATAGGAACTATTATTGGGAAGGCAGATCAGATCAGCTTTACTAATTTCTTTACATAATTGTGTGTGGATCCTATTGAAAGTTTATTCTTTTACAGACTAATATTTTGAGCAAATCATAGGATCAAACCATTTTTATACATTTATACCATAGAGTGGCATCTAGTTACAAAATTGATCTCATGGCCACATTTTCAACTTTTGAAATCTATTGATGGCTCTAACCAGTGGGCTCATGTGGCTTTACACATCTAGCTATTAATTTCTCTTTGTTTAGATAGGAGTTGGTTAGGGGCCAAGAAACTGTCATTGAATCTAACCCATGCCATTGTTTTTCCATTTTCAGTTAGTTGTCTTTTCAAGGTATTTGCATGCACATGTTTTCCTTTTGTTGGAGTATTTCAGGTTTTGTTTTAGATAAAACAAGTTGATTGGCAAATCCTGTGACTCAACATTCAATAGATGAAGAAGAGCTATATTTTTTGTTTAAATGCAAACATGTTCCTCCAAAATGTTATTATATTGGGAGTGAATCTGGCTAAGATATATCTCTAGGTTACTAAAAAGATCATGGACATATCCAGTTGAAATAACAGAACCAGCCAAAAAGCCATTGTTCTAAAAATGAAGGAGAAAAAAATAGAAATTTAGGTCTATTGCAGGAATGCATCTTGGATGGAGGACTAAGTGATCTTATTTTCCTTTTTTATTTGCCTGTGAAGCCTCTCAAGCAGTGCATGACCAGGGGATTTATAGAAAAGAATTGAATAATCCAAAGCATGTTGTTGCTCAGCAGTTTTTGCTAAAGATAGAAGTTGCCTAATAAATAAATCGATTAAGGTTTATAAATTGTTGTCTAGTTCCAGCTTACAGCATTCATGAAAGAAAATGACAAAAACAGAAAATGAAAAGCAAAAAGACAAAAGGAAAAAGCATATTACCCCTCTCACTTTAGTATAAGCCAAAAGGGAAATAGATATTGAGTTTTGACTGTTGTTCCTTTAATTTTGTTGTGAATATAGGAATAAATGCAAATAAAAGTTAAATGCAGCAGTCTGCAGTTTGGTTGGTCCAGCACTGAGATGGTTGCAAATCAAAAATCAGACTAGCAGTCTATTATTAGTTAGCAGGAAGTTAGTTGGATAAAGGAAGGATTTTGCATTGTAAAAAAGGGATGTTAGACAATTGCAGCTTTCTGGGCTCTGATTTGGAGTTTTGTATTTTCACCTCGATAATAAAATGATTTCTCCTCTCATACTATTGTTTTTTACCATTTTCATTGTCTTTGACAGGACTAATTGTGGAGCTCTAGTGTGAGAAATTATTCCCTCTACCGCTGTCTCTATTGCTTAAACCATTGAATTAATTTTTAACAAATAGTTTGGACTTGTGCAGGTGTGTGGATTTTGAATTCCCTGTTTAGAGTTACATACAAGTTTAAACTTTTGGTAAATTACCCTTGATTTCAAGTTTCACTAGCATTTTCTCTCTTTTAATTGTCTAAAGTTTTGGTTTTTAGTGATCACAAGGAAAGCGCTCTAAAGGTTCACCTCGGACAATGGAGTTGCTGCACTAAAGAGAGAGAAATTTTGTCAAGGAGAGAATACACACACCATTTTCTATCGGCTTTCACAAAGTACCCTTGGAAACATTTGCAATATTACAGCATTTCCATCCTTCTTAGCATGTGTTTATACTAATGTATATTTATATGCACCTTGAGTATTTCTACTATGTTTCGGGAAAAACTTTATTCAACAAATGATTACAATATTTATGTACATGGAGGAGGTGGATCTATAAAGATTGGTCCTCATCATCAAATTTAGAATATTTAGACTATAATTTGCTTGTGTTCTCACAAGCCTTGGATGCTATATTTGTAACACATGGGCTTGACTCTTTGCTCGTGGAACAAATTACAATGGCAGGACATAACTGTAAATGTTGCATGCACCAAATGTAAAGGAAAGTTATAGTAAATATGGAATTTCAGAGTCCATATTGGAGAGAACATTCACAAATTCATCTTGTTGAAATGGATCAAAATGTATATGCTTTCATCAACCCATTGTTGGGCTTTGAACTCCACAAAACTTTGTGTTCCACAAAAATCCCAGTTACTCCCCATCCAAGTCAACATAGTACACACCTAAGATTAACCTTTGTCTCTAAAGCTTTAAACTCTACTTTTGCAAAAAAGAAAATGGCTGCGAACATTTCCACTACGTGCAATATTTCCATGCATAACCATGCTCCACATGGTGCTAAAAAGGAAAGAAAAACACTTAAATCCTTTCTCTAAAAACGAGAAGATACCCTCAATCTTAGTAAACACACATCCTAAAAGTCATATAAACACACCTTTGGCATCAGCTTCAACATTCTCATTCCATTGCTGATTTTCGCTCCAACTTTCAAAGAATTATTAAAAAAATTATTGGGGACTGGCGAAGGATGGGGAATTCAGCACGTTATATATTTATGCCCCGTCCCCATTTTCCAAAAAAATAAGGGGGACGCCCCTTTTCCAAAAATAAGGGGGCGTCGCCCCTGAATCAGAATGCACCGAGATGCGTCCCGGTGCAAATTTTGATTGGGTGCTTCATTGGGACGCCGTGACGTCCCCGGACGTCAAGGGACGCACGGCCCCAACGTCTTTCACGCGGCGGCTAAGGTAAAACTACTTTTTTTTTTATCATTTTTATGTTTTTTAAATATTTTTTTAAACTTTTAATGCTTTCTAATTAAAACTAACATGACCTAACCCTAAAAGCAACAAAAAAACTTATAAAAAGAGCATTTCATACTCATTCTAATCACACCAAGCAAGAGCAAAAAAAAGAGAAGGAAGGAGCAAGAGTAAAAAAAGAGAAGGCAAGAGCAAAGAGCAAGAGCAAGAGCAAGAGCAAGAGCAAGAGCAAGAGGTATGTACATACATTACTAATTTACTACCATTCTTTGTTTTGTTTTTTTAATTTCCAAATGCAAAGTTGAAAGTGAAGGCATTGCATTTGCTTGTATTTTTTTTCCTATTTGGATTAGCAAGTGATGGAATGAGATAAAGCATAAAGGGAGGGCATTTTTATTGTTTGTTTTTTTTAATTTTTAAATGTATTCATCGCTGTTTTTTTTTTTTTAATGTATTCATCGCTGTTTTTTTTTTTTTTTAAATGTATTCAAAAATTGCATTCATTGTTTTATTGTATTGTATAGTTATATTGTTTTGTATTTTAATTATTGCAGCTTCAAAATGAGTTCCGATAGTGATTATCAAGCTGAATATGAGGTTGAAATGGGTGTGCAAGGAGAAGGAACACAATCACAAACACCTAATACTGCTACTAGTTCACAAGGGAGTGTGGACAAGTTCAGTTGCCCCTCCGAAATGTTGAAAAAGTATGCTAGGGGGCCTTTTGATAAGAAAAAACCTTTGAAACAATTTGGTCAAATTATGCAGGGTCCTAGATCAAACATTTCAGGGGGCACTAAAACATGGAAATGCAACATTTGCTCATTATCTTGGTCAGGCAACATTACTAGGTTGAATGCACATTTATTGCACATCCTGGGGAAGGTGTAGGCATGTGTGGACAGCTATCACTTGAAGAGAGGGCAGAAATGGTGAGGTTGTATAATGGAGATATGGTGGAAAAGGTTCCAGAAGTTCGTGGCCGTCATGTTAGTGGCACTGGCACCCCTTCTAGTGCTGTGAGAATTAATACCGGTAGTGTTACAGGTGCATCTTATGAGGTGTCTGAATTGGATGCTTTTGGTAGTAGGGGGAAGAGGAAGGTTGTGGCCTCCAATCCACTTGTTGATATGTATGATACAAAGGCTAGAGAGGAGGCCGATGATGCCATTGGAAAATTCTTTTTTGCTACTGGCATTCCATTTCATGTTGCTCGCTCTCCTTATTTCAAGGAGGCTGTGGCTAAGATAGCCAAAGCAGGTGTGAGTTATGTGCCCCCAGGAGACACGAAGTTGAGAACCACAATCTTGGATAAGAACTATTCCAAGGTTAATTTACTGATGGAGGAAATGAGGTGCACATGGGTCTCTCACGGTTGCAGCATCATCATGGATGGGTGGACAGATATCAGACACCACCCACTCATAAATATCATTGTTTCATGCAGAGAGGGTCCTTACTTTTTTAGGGCAGTTGATTGTTCAGGGAAGAAGAAGGATGCAGAGTTCCAATTCACCATTTTGCGAGATGCTATTGAGGAGGTTGGCCCTGCCAACGTTGTGCAGGTTATTACAGATGCAACATATGTGTGCAGGGCAGCAGGTAAGCTTGTCGAGGCTCATTACCGACATATATATTGGACCCCATGTTGTGTGCATGCCATGAACAATGCACTAAAAGATATTGGAAAAATTGATTGGGTCAAAAATGTAGTGGCTGATGCTAGAGATGTGCAGATGTTCATCTGCAACCACCATACGTCATTGGCACTCTTCCGTAGCTTTTCGAGGAAGGAATTCCTCAAGCCAGTGGACACACGTTTTGCATCATATTTTATTTTGCTGGATAGGATGGCTGAGTTGCAGGAATCATTACAGTGCATGGTCATGACATCAGAGTGGTCTAGGTGGGATGGGTCGAAGACAGAGCAGGGGAAGAAGGTGAAAGCAATTGTGGTGAATGAAACATTTTGGATAGATGTGAGATATATCACATCCATAATATCTCCAGTTTTCAGTGTGATAAAATATGGGGATTCTGAGAGCCCTAGCCTTGGTGAGATATACGAATGTATTGATAGTATGCTTGGCCAGATGAAGGTTGTTGTTCGAGCAAGGGACCCCACCTTGGAGTTCTACCATCACCATATTCAGCCTATCATTGAGCGGAGATGGGAGAAGTTGAACACTCCTTTACACATGGTTGCATATGCACTAAATCCGAAGTGGTATGTTGAGAGGCCTGGCAGAGTTCTCCCAGTAGATGATGAGGAGGTGAGGAAGGGTTTCTTGAAAGCCCTAAAAAAATGTATAATGCAGAGGATGCTTCACGAGTCAGAACTGATTGGCTCAAGTTCGCTTATCTGGATGGCTACAAAAAATCATCAAAGATAGACAGGACCACATTGGCACATGAGAGTCCAGTTAGTTGGTGGCGATTGTATGGACATGTAGGATTGCTACGTACACTTGTTATTCGTCTTCTTTCTCAGGTTTCTAGTTCCTCTGCTTCTGAGAGGAATTGGTCAACATATGGGTGGATCCACTCTCTTAAGAGGAACAGACTTACCTCTAAGAGAGCAGAGAAACTTGTTGTTGTACATAGTGCCTTGCGTCTCATGGATCGCAAGACACCTACGTACAAGGAGAGCCCAACATTGCGGTGGGATGTGGATCCTGAGGATGCAAGGCAGGTTGATGAAGATCAGGAGCAGCGAGGACTGGTTGATATCTCCTTTGCAGATGCAGATGACATTGATACAGATACTCCTAGTGAGGAGGAGCGGTTTGCAACTGTTCCTTCGGAGGGCTCTGATAGTGATTTTTGAGTTGTACTTGTCACTTGTCATTTTGGTTATGTAATGTCATTTTGGTTATGAGACATGACATAATATTTCATAGCATATGTAATGTGGGTGTAGTTGTACTCTTCTCATGTTGATTATTGAAGAGTAAGACTAAGACTTGTTTTAAATTTTCAGCTTTACTATTTACTATTTAGTCTTTCATTGTCATGTTGAAGTTTTGAACATTGAATATAATATATATAGCTGTAGCATTTTGGGCCTTGGCTTATGTGATGAATAATTGGATTAATCATTAGTGGTTTCAATCTTCAAACTTTCAATTTTAAGTCTTAGGTTATTGAATTATTCTTTATTCATGTTATATTTGTCCCATTCCCATTTCCTAAAGACCTAACTTTGAGCCAATAGAACAATATTAGAAAAAGATTAAAAATAAAACCTCAAAGCATTCGCCAGCCCTTATGACCTAGCTCCTGTGAATATCCAATAGATTTGTACATCTCCGTCATGTCTTGCAAGTATAATAATAAGGCAGAAAGGAAATATGAAGACTTCAAAGCAATATATGACAAACAATTCTGAAGACACCTACATGAACAATACGATAAACAATAGCTAATGATGAATACTTCTAAGGCAAATGAAGGATCACTTGACAAATGATTGAAAGATTTTATAGTGAAATGAAGAAAGATCTCAAGACTAAATTAACAAGCAACCAAGGACCAAATCTCATAATGTTTGAAACAATCATGACACTACTAAAATGAGAAGCTAACTTTAACAATAAAAATGTACAGCTTAGAAGAATGTTTGCAGTCAAAAGTAATGATAATTAATTTCATAAGGTTTTTCTTTCATGGCAGTGACAAGCCACATCTTCCCCCTAAACAAGATGGTCTTTTTGACTCGGTTTTTGAATGTTTATAGACTGTTTTTTAGTAAAATCCTTGCCAGTGAATAAGAAAAGAAAATAATATCTAGAGAATAATGCACAAAAAAGAAGTTCACAAGGCATTCCATTCTAGCCTTAGCTTGAAAATCACTAGCACTTTTGCAATGTACTTAGAGAAAATATATCTGAAGCCTCTAAAGGTTAAAACACGCGATGTATTACAAAAGGTAAAGAGCATGATATAAGAGAGACGTTAAAATGTAAGAAGCTTTAAAAAATAGACTATCAAGAAAGAGAAGATATTAAATATAGACTGAGATCAGGTGCCATTAAATAAAAGAAACATTTTTACTCAAAAGCGGCACACAAGGAAGTAAACAAATTGCGCAACAAAATAAAGGCAATGCAGTACACCTATGGATTATAATCCAAAAAGGACTTCCAGTCAACGGTTCTTGCAATCAGTCACTAGAATTGCGATCAAAATGGCCTTCGTTTCAAGCCAAGAACCAAGATCCCAGTTGCAAGTCCCAAATTGAATTTAAGGCCATCATTCACATAAAGTATGTGAAAGAACTTACAAATATTCCACTGTAAGTTAGTAATTCATGTGATACCTACTAAATGTTTACACTCACTAACATCCCCCATAAGCTTGAATTGGGGACACAAGATGGAAGTTTCCACACACACACACACACACACACGAACAGTGTGGAGATTCAAACGACCAACTATAGGGAATCGTATAAATTGTTGCTGCAATCAGTTACTAGAATAAAGATTAAAAATGGCCTTTGTTCAACATAGAAATGAATAAGCATCGCAATCTGTAGATAGATGTGAGAAAGGTCACCAATGCTTTTTGAACGACATAAAGTACTTTGAGTAAAAGAGATATAAAAAGTATTGCATATTCTCTATCATCATTTATGAGTCTATTCTAGTATTATTTTTACAACAATCAAGTATTCCCATCCTGACAATGGATCATGGAGTGTGATTTGAAACGTTGATCCAAAAATCACCTACACAGTTTTATCCAGAAGCTTTCAATCTAATTTATATAGATTGTGGAAATACTAGCTCTCTTATTAACAAACAGGTAGTTAAGAGAAGTTAACTCATTATGAAGCAGCCATTAAGCTATGACAACTACTCAGTACCTACCATATAATCACATTTTAAGGTGAGAATTAAAACATTAATGAAAGTGGCAAGTTTCTTTTATGATTCACTGGTTGTCAGAAATCCAGAAAGATTTACACTTTTCTGACGTTTATAAAATATTCAACAACTCAAAGAAAATGATGTTTATTTGTGTGGAGAATGTGCATGTAAAATTGAAATCTCATTTTCCTACTGTAACACAATGCAAATTGAGGCATTTTACTTTTGCACGGTGAGCAGGCCTCCACAAGAGGGGATATTACGGTCCATTTTTTTATATTCCTATCTAATTGACAATCTCTACTCTAAAAACAACGTAGCAAGTGTGCCAACAAAAGAGAACAAACTTGACTGGAACAACAAACACGAGTATGCAGGAAAGAGGCAATGAGTTTCAAATGCATCATTGCATGCTCTGCAACAATTCTGCTGATGCTTGAAACTAAAAGAGAAGTTTATTCTATCACACTTAAGCACAGAAATCATGATCTCACAAAAGTCAAAAAATGTGTTAAGGGTATATAAGAGGAGTATCCTATACAAGATAGGAGCACCAATATCAAACAACTCAGTAACAAAGAATGCAATGAAGACACCTATGTGCGAACAACTAATGAAGGCAATGTTACAATCATGTTAGCTTATGAAAAGCATATTCTCCAATAATCCAAGAAAAGTAAGGCAGTGACAAGACCCAAAAACAAACAAATGCACCACTTCCAGAAATGAATAATTAATTGTGGTACCATATCCATTCAATAAGAATACACTACCATTATGGATATCTTAAATGCATCTATCTGAAATATACAGATAGATATCAATCTTGAGGTTCTTAACTTGGATTTTTCACATGGCACATTGACTAATAACTCCATTACCTTCTATATCAATTTTCCTGTAATGTCCCCTTTTCAGAATTAATTGATTTTGGATACCCAAAGCCTATTCTTATTATTTTCCATAGGCTAAGGGGAAATTGAAGAGGGAAATAAATTAATTTAAGTGGTCCAAGGGTACTTTTATATTTTAATTAGAAAAAGGACACTTAAATTATATTTTTAATAAGTGGGGGCCCAAAAAGCAGAAATGAAATAAAATAATAATAGAATGATGAACTTCTATTATGGGGGCCAAAGGTAGAATAATAATTAAATAAAGAATTCTATTTTGGAGTGTCGAAGATAGAATGGGTTGCATGAGCATCAAGATCCTATTTTTAGGATGGGGCGCCAACTTTGGAGAAGGCCTTAGAAGTTATAAAAGCAGATTTGGGGTTTATTATTATAACATCTTGGAAATTTATCAACTACTTCATTGTCTGCAAGTAGCTTTTGCTTTTGCATCAATAATAGAGGACGAAACCCTCATTTACACACAAATATGAGGACGAAAACCCTCATATCTAAGCTTGACAATTCCATCCAGGGGTTGCAATGATCATTCAAAGTACAAATATTCATCTAGTTCAGCTAGGGCATCATATTCAAGGCTGTTTTAGCATCCAGAACAGCAAAGTACAGCCAAGGATTTCTTCAAACAAACATTTGCAAGGCATACTAGACACTTCCATAGTTGGATGCCACCCTTGGGAGATTGATTCTATGTTGGGTGCCACATCTGGAGAGTTTTTGCAAGGGTTTCAGCTTGCATGTTTATTTCTTGCAGCCTTCTATGTATCTAGATCATCAAAATTGAGCCAATAATTGTATATAGATATCCTAGTATTTACCCCGAAGCTAATTTGAAAATAAATTCTATTGTCTGAAATTAGGGTTTGCTGTTTTTATAAAAATCAGTTTATCGTTGTTGTCATAAAAGTTCAATTTTTTATACGGCTGCCCTAGGGTTTGATAAAATATCCAAATTTGTTAAAAATTATTTATCAAGGATATTACATTCCCATTGACTGGTAGCAAATGGCACCCATCTAGCTACACCACTACATTGGCCTCGACTAATTCTTTATCGAAAAAAAAAAGGGGCTCCAAACTCCACCATATGACAATTAAGTTGTAATTTTTTGATTGACTTCTTCAAGCAAAAAGTTAAAAACTTCTAAATGGTGGTCAAATGGACATCAAAGTTAAGGTTGAAATTAGCATGTAATCATTGAATGGATGCCAACTTTAACATTGAACATAAAAGTGAGCAAAAATAAGAAACTTCTAAATGACAGTCAAATGAATTACAATTTTAAGGTTTAAATTAGCATGTAACGGTCGAATGGATGCCAATTTTAACATTGAACATAAAACTGAACAACTCACTATATAACACTCCACCCCCACTACCATTGTAGAACACCTATTGGCATACTTAGAAGCATATACAAACTGCAATCAAACATGTCTTCAAAAGGAAAAACAACAATGATAACCCATAAGAATAATGACTTGAAGCTTTACAAAAATAACTGATTGAAGTATTAGACTATCCATCCATGTTTTGGGTTAAATATTATATATAGTTCATGTAATGCTCTAAAAATTCAATCTTCTCTTAATGCTTTTTTGTCTCGACGTGTCTTGTATGTACACAACTAGAGACATGGAGTTGTATATGATGATAGACGTGGTTTATTACGGTAGCTAACTCAGATATATAAGGGTTCAATTGTATAATTTTTGATTACCTTATATTGATCTCACATTTTTGGCATGAAATGTTCATATTATTGGTTAAAAGGTTGGCTTATGTCTCCAACCAACAAAAAGACATATTGCCTGAAGTTGTGAAGAAAAGGCAAAAAGAGCCTTTTCTCATCGTTTCAATGTTTTTAACTCTTTAAAATAAGAAATCAAACTTTGGCAGATGTCAATAGAGAACAGCTGGGAAAACAAAAAAACATTATGGAATGAACCTAACTGTACCGGTTGCTATTTTTTTATTTTTTGGAAAATGCATCTCATGTAACTTCAAGGAACTGACAAGTTACATCAATCTTGCAACATGGTTACATGGAAGGTCTCTTCCTAAAAAGGTAGCACATATAACATATGATCCTTTCCTCATTGTCTCAACATCTTGTTTATATTCCTGAATTTTCCTTTTATGAGCAGTGCCAATACTTGCCTAGATGTCTTCAACTCCCCTAGGCTGAGCAGAGAGGCGTATTCTTGATACATTACCTCACATCTTGATTTTGGCAACAATCCTATAGCTGTCAACTGCATGGTGTACCATAACAGTTTGCAGTTATCCTTGATCATCAGGCATACTCAAATAGGGACCTCTCCAAGAGAAACAGGCATTAAGCATCAGGTCAAATTCAGCCTAAAACCAATCCCAAAAGAACTTGGTTGTACTTGTCGGGCATCTCCAAAAACATGAACAAAAGTTTCTTCATTGCTTCGTTGCCTACATGTAGAATCCCTAATACCAACCTTCTGAAGCCTTGCCTTGACTAGTAATCCCTGTAGGAGCATCAAGCATGCTAAAACCTTATGCCATTCAAGATAGATTGGCACGGCACCACTTCTTCCATGGCAGTACAGGATCCCTCAACCCTTACTTCTTGTTCAACTGTGGAGCAAGCATTGATGTGTGTCTCTCTAGCTCATAGAGAGACCGTCTCTCTATATGATCCCTCACCCCTTGCTTCTTGTTCAATTGTGGAGCAAGAAGTGGAGTCTCTCTAACTCACAGAGATACTTTATCTCATAATCAAAGGCCTTCCCATTGCACCATTTCCAATCTCTCCAGATTGGACCAGACCCCTGAAGCTGCAATTTACAAAGATAGTTTTTGGAATCATTCTAGGAAGGTCTTAAAGAGTTGTCTTGTCCACCCTGGAAACTTTTTGGGTGCAGTTTAAATCACACCAAGCATGCCACTTTTGAAGTTCAAGATTTCCACAAATCTACCCACCAAAACAACTCTTTCTAGCCATCTTGCCAAAAACTTGGGCATGAGACAAATCTGGCCTTATAGGGAGTTGGACATTCAAATGTACCTTGAAGCCATATCCCAAGAATCACGTGGTACCAAATTTCCAAAGAAGAGAAGCAAACACTAGTAGCCAAGATGTCTACAATCTTTTAGTTGGAGCTGAACCTGAAATCATGAATGCCTTGGCCTTGCCAGTGATGTCATGTCGCTGAAAGGGACTCCTAATACCCTAAATATGTTGAACAACTTGGCTACAATGACGGGCAAGAATTTTCCATAGTGCATTTCCCTCCACCTCTCAAACTACTCATTTACCAGTAAGAGATGCACTTGAGCTCTTCTGTCAGAAATCTCTTTCACCTACCTTGCTTACTCTAAAGAAAGTTTGTCATAACCTTCTCCAACATCCATACATCTACCAAGAATGAAAGGTTGAAGAGTAACAGTAAGTGTACCCTGCTGCTAGGATTCTATCTACCATTGCAGCCCTGTAGGAAAGAGGGAGATCACAGTTGCTCCAAGCTTAAAATTCTTTTTCGAGCCTAGAATGCGTTCTGTGCATTTTCAAAAATGACATACTTGTATGGTATTAATGGAAAACATGTTTTTTCTCCATAAGTTGTAACTTGTAATAGTTCTTGAAATATTGAAATTCATTTCATTATGTTGAGAACATAGTTTAAAAAATCATAACCGGCAATTACACGCAGGCCAAAATTTGACTCGGAAATAGGGAATTGGCAATTTATCCCCATTAATCGACAACCATATCGCTACTTTAAAAAACATTTAAATTCATAAAATAAACTTAAATTAAATGTAAAACATTGTTAAATGACACGAGAAGTGAATCTATAGAATGCACTGCTCAGTTGTGGTTTGCAATATAATTGGAGACTCGTTACTACAAGGTCTTAGTTGTGGTTTGTGCCTTTGGTGCTGGTGGAGACCTACTGGGTAATGACTAATATTCCTGTTACTATGACTAATATTTACCAGAAATGATTATGATGCGGCACTAAAACACAAACTCATAATCATAGTGTCTGAGTTAATAAAGCACTATAATAAATCGCTTCATTATTGTCTGAGTTAAGAACTTGAGTTAATTGCGATTTCTGGTAGAACACTTTAATAAAGCATGGATTTATGTATTATAATCTGCAAATACACAAACTCAGACACTATGCTTCTGTATTATAATTTGCAAGTGCAAATAATACAAATTCGAATGAGAATCATGAGTAATGAAAATAAATAAAAACGAGTGCAGAAATTAAACCTACTCCTGGTCGAAACACGAAACCCTAGCAAAATGCAGGGGCTAAATTCGCAGGAAGAAAATCTCTAAAAAACTTTTGAAATGACCACATTTATTTTGTTTTGAACGTTTATACCCTAGACAGCAATTTTTCAACCGATTTTCTGCAATTTTCCAGGATTTTTATCACCATAAATTACTGATTTATCGGCACAACAAAAGTCGCGATTTTCCAAAAGATAAATCGTTTTCATGCTTCCAAATGATTTATTGCTGATAAATCGTGATTTTTGGAACAGAGGTTGAGAATGAAATAAACCTTGAACTTCTAAACAGAAATTCCATACAAGCCATTTCACAGTTGCAAAACCCCATAGCAATGCTTGTGTCAATAAGAAAAAACATCTAGTTGCAGGGTGACTTGTGTCAACAAGAAACTACATCTTGTTGCACAGTGACTATACGCGCTCAAAGGCTTCCCTATTGGCATGCATGGACTATGCCTAAAAGACTGATAAAAAAACTTGTAAGCGAAATACGTGCATCTCATTCCCACCATGGACAGGTGTTTTTCCAAAAGCAAGACAGCAACCAGACACTTAACATAATCACTAGCATTTTTGAAGATTATGGCACAAATAATTCAAAAACTAACCTTTATAGTTAAGACACGAATTCTTGTGAAAACAATCATTAAACTTTCTTTCAAAGTATGAAGAGATATTTTGTAGAAACTAAACCTTGTCACTTATACATTGAATGTTGTGGCAAATCGGTAGTGGCCCAAGCCCCAGTGGAAAAATAATTTATTTCAAACTCAACACTTTTCCTTTGTTATGGAAATGGAGCTGAAGTTATGAACCATTTAGGACTACCTTGCTATTCCCCAAAACTAAATAAAAGTACATAAATAATAACAATTTCAATGATAGAAATCGGATAATTACATGTCCTGGTAATTTATTATTCTTTAATCTCTTCAATAAAGCTAAAATATCCTAATCACTGTGTTTTACAAAGTAAATGCTTACAATGAGCATATTACTGACTACAAAACTATGTTATTGAAGCTATAAACGTTTAGCGAAGGCACCTTCTCTACTGACAACATAAGTTCCCCAAAATGTAAAGTTATAGCAGAGCCATTTTTCATAAAATCACAGATTGCAATGAAAATTTCAAGTCATTGAAGTTACTAAGATAGCTTTGGTCAGTTCCAAGGCATTGTAATCCATAGGATAATGATAAACAATCAGTGTTAGTGTAAAAACAACAGTCACCAAACATTAAGATAAGTCTTGAAGAAATATTCTGCAATTGAATTTTAAGCCAGAAATCTCAATCGTTTTGGTCGAATACACCACCTATGTTAACACCCAAAGAAACCAGATTTCTAACCATAATTTACATAACAAAACGGTCTGAATGCAATTCACCCATCAGGTTAAGTACATTTCCTTTGCAAAGTCACCTAAATCAATTCATTTTGACAGTAAATTATTACGTAAAATATACCAACAACGTCAACAATCATTAGTAAGAACAAACATGATTGAACCCCACTCAAAAGCCAAAGTTTTCTTTATGTTAAAGGCTTACCATTTGACCGATTGCAGCTGTGACAATGGTCGATGGATCAAGAAATGGTACATCAGATGGAGCAACAGCACTCACACTTTCTAGAACCTGCCACCACCACTAATCCATAAGTTGTCACACCCAAATCTGAATACCACATCTATGTAGTAAGTGTAACAATCAAGTGCTTGCATTAAAATTGGTGTTTGCAACAATATCACATTCAACTGAGAATTATGCACAGTGATTTAATGAGGACATATTAAATATGGGCTTTCATAAGAACAAAAGGAGTGCCACCAGCCTCTAAAGAACTTCTCTAAAAGTGCAACTCTGCCTTTGGTATACCTCTTCTGTGGACCACAATAACTGTGCAGCTGATTGCCATGAAATAGTTTTTCAGTGTTCAGATTTACTTTCAGATGATTCTATACACACTGCCAAAAGCGTAATAGACCTATGAAAAATGAAGTTTTGAAACTTAAACTGGGAATCTGCATTTTATTATTTCAAACAAATTCCACTTTATAATAAAGCTGGTACTGAGAAAATAAACATACAAGATCTCCAGAAGAATCCTGTTCGTTGGCAAGATCCTGAAGAAACCACAATGCACTTTGATTATCTTCAACATCTTGCTTTAGATCCAGTAGCTCAATAATTAGACTTTCATCACGATTTGGATCTGCAAATGCCTCCTTCACACATCAAACAGAAAAATTGTCAAGTGAAATTACAAGTGAAGATCAATAATCTTGATCTTTAAAAGAGTTTTACATCGTACCCTTTATAAAAATAAGGGCACCAAACAAAGTCCAGTTACCCCATAGTGTATCTAAATAGATTCTATAAATTGAAATTTTGACAACTAATTGACAATATGTAACACATCAATAGCTAAAAGAAATCCACTGCACAAGAAACTAGCCACATTAGATATCTTAAAAGTATTGATAGTCATATAGGAATTCCTATAAAAATAGGAAGGTAAATTAAATAAAACCTGGTGATCCGGAACCTCTCTAATATTGCTCAGATCCTACAAGACCAACAATGAGAAAACAATAATTAGGTTAGCCATTGACTTTCCATCAGCATTTAAGTATAAGATTACAATTACAACTTTATTGCTCATAAATAAACTAATGTTGTTTACTAAAACAAAAACTCAAGTTATACCCCTTCTGCAATTCATATAGGCACACTCTTTTGTTAACCTATTACTGTGACACCACTTTAATATTAACCTTCCCAAAAATACACTACCCATCAATTGTTCTTCGACTATTAGATTAACCATTGATGTAGGAGGATCCAGGTTTATAGGATATCCTATATGAGCCAAAAATAGTTGAACAATTGGAATCAATTTGTGTCTGCATTGTGTTATTGGTGGGCGCGTAGTGAAAAAAATACATTGTTGGCAAGCCGAGGAGTATAGTGTTGCAATATGTGGAGTGCGCGAGTCCATTGCACAATGTTTCCATAGTGAGCAATTCCTCTACAAAATGTCAGGTCTATTACACACTCCATGCAATCCTCTCTGGTGTCCTTTACGCAAGCTATGCAAACCTGTTCGATCCACACATGCATATACAAATAGTTTGGTTTCTCAAGTATATGCGGATAACCCACAAGCCTATGGAAGCCGCTTTAAATACTAAGGACCTGTTTTGGAAGCCGCGAAGTACTCACGAAGCCGCGGAATACCGGGAGTTTTGGCACCAAAGAAGGGTGGTGAGTGGTATATGTGTACTAATTCAAGAGCCATCAATAAGATCACCATCAAGTACAGGTTTCCATTGCCGTGCATGGATGATATTATGGATTGTTTGAGTGGAGAAAAATATTTCAATAAGATTAATTTGAAGAGTGGATACCATTAGATTTGCATAAAGAAGGAGATGAATGGAAGACAGCATTTAAGACTAGAAGGATTGTATGAGTGGCTTGTGATGCCATTCGGATTGAGTAACACACCAAGTACTTTCATGAGGTTGATGAATGAAGTCCTTAAATAATTTTCGCAAAGCTGGTGATCATGTACCGGATGATATTCGACTTTCAGCAGGACGCGTGAAGAACATTTGTTACATATTAGGCAAGTATTGCAAAGACTATGTGAGGAGAAGTTGTTGATTAATTTGAAGAAATGCAATTTTATGTAGGAGAAGCTAATGTATTTAGGATTGTGATTTCCCACGAAGGATTAAAGATGGACCCTTAAAAGAATTGTGCAATTGTGGAGTGCCCATCACCGAGGAGTGCTTTTGAGGCACACAGTTTTCATGGGTTGGCTAGTTTTTACCACAAGTTCATCAAGAACTTTAGTGGTGTGTGTGCATTGATCCTAAAGGCCATGCGAGGGGATAGAAAGTGTTTTGTCTAGAGCATAAGCACGAGAAGATTTTGAAGAGTTAAAAAGAAGGTGACTGAAAAATCAATATGACGTTGCCAAATTTTGCAACAAAAGTATTTCGGTAGATTGTGATGCTAGTGGTATAGCGATTAGTGCAATGTTGAGTCAAAAGGAAGGCTTGTGCTATATTTCGGTGAAAAGTTGAATGACACAACGAGAAAGTATAGCATGCATGTCGGGAGTTACGTGTAATTGTGGAAGTGCTCCGAGGTGGAGGCACTACCTATTGCCAAAGGAATTTGTGTTATTTATTGATCATCAAGCATTGCAGTTTATTAATAGTCAAGGGAAATTGAACCAGAGGCATATGAAGTGGGTAGAGTACCTACAAGGATACACATTTGTGTTGAAGCATATGAGCAAAAAATCTAACAAGGTGGTTGATACACACAAAGAGGCGTAGTTGTTTGATGACGAGATGAGCGTAAAAGTTGTGAGCTTTGAATCCATGAAGAAGTTATATGCGTAGGATGAAGATTTTAGAGAGGCATGGGAAGCATGCATAGTACCTAGGAGTGTTGACAGGACACCTTGGTTGGACTACTTTGTGCATGAGGGGCTCTTGTTTTGAGGTAGGCAATTATACATCCCAAAAGGACCGATGTGGGGGAATTTGGTGAAAGAAAAACATTATGAAGGATGAGAAGGACACTTTGGCTTGTATAAAACCTTAGCACAGCAAGGGAAAAGTTAATTTTGGCCATGAATGAACATAGATGTGCGCTAGTTTGTACAAGAATGGCACATGTGACAATTGGCTAAAGGGAGATCTCAGAACGCAGGATTGTATCAACCTTTGCCCATTCCAAAGACGCCTTGGGAATTATAAGTATGGATTTTGTTTTGGGTTTACCCAAAACACAAAGGGGTGTTGATTCCATTTTTGTAGTGGTGGACAAATTTTCAAAGATGGCACATTTCATTGCTTGCAGGAAGACCAGTGATGCAACACATATTGCAAATCTTTTCTTTAGGGAGATTGTAAGGCTGCATGGATTGCCACGCAATATAGTGTCTGACAGGGGATACAAACATTGTGGAAGAAGTTGGATACGAAGTTGCAATTTAGTTTAGCATACCATCCTCAGCTTGATGGGCAAATAGAAGTTGTGAATAGAAGCCTTCAAGATTTGCTCAGATGTTTGGTCGGAGATGAGCCAAGAACTTGGTATTTGGGTGAATAGGAGTACATGGAAAACACCATTCTATATTGTATATGGGAACAACCAGAGAGGAGTTGTGGAGTTGAGAGACCGCGTAATGAAGAAAGGAGTGTAGAAACAGGGGACTTTGCAAAACACATGAAGGAAGTGCACCAGCAAGTGCATAATCGGTTAACAAAGATGAAGGTGCAATACAAACAAAGCACAGATGAGAAAATGAGAGAAGTTAAATATCAAATTGGAGACATGGTCTTAACATATTTGTGGGAGGAGAAGTTTCTGAGGGAACATACAATAAGCTTAAGTGGAAGAAGATAGGACCATGCAAAATCATAAGGAAGTTTGCTCAGAATGCTTATACGATTGAGTTGTCGGAGGGCATTGATATATCTAGTATCTTGAATGTGGCAGATCTGTATCAAAACTGCGCAGTACAAGAATGTGTTCAAGAGCCAGAATCAGAAGATGGCGGATTAGATTAGAGAAGGCAAATGCTGAAGAAAGTGCATGATGAAGCAATAGATACCAGGATCAAGAAAGGAGTATAAGGAGTATTTGGTTAAGTGGAAAGGAAGGATGTTGAGGATGCTACTTAAATGAGTGCTACTGATGCAGCTCAACATGGTATTTTGGAAGGCTGCCTTCCTTGAGCAAGAATTCAAGTTTTCAAAATTTCCCGAGGTGTATGATGTAGAAGCATCGGGTTCACAAGCAATCTTGTATCAACCAAAAACAATTGAACTATTAGAGTTAGTTTGTGTTTGCATTTTGTGTTATTAGCAAGGTACGCAGTGCAAAAGCATTGTTGGAGGGCCAAGGAGTATAGTGTTGCATTATGTGGAGTGCGCAAAGTCCATTATGTAATGTTTGCATAATGCATAGTTCCTCTGCACAATGTTAGGTCTGTTGCGTAGTCCGCGCAATCGTCAAGAGTCCTATGCACAAGCTGCACAAATTTGTTCAAGCCACAGAAGCCTAGTTTGGTTTCACAAGCATTCACAGATAGTTGCACAAACCTATGGAAGCCGTGGAATACTAAATACCTATTTTGGAAGCCGCGAATACTAAGAGCCTATTTTGGAAGCCGCAAGTACGGTTGAAGTCCCATAATACTAGGAGTATGATCTGAAGCTACGAAGTACTATCTGGAGCAGTGGGACACTACAAGGTTATTTGAAACCACGGACTATTAACAATTAAATGTTTGAAGGCGCAAGTTTTAGAAAGGCCAACTAGTTGTGTATTTTGATGGGTTCTTTAGGACTTCACATTTGAATTTCATAAGTTTAGGAGTCTTAGTGTGCGCCATTGGATGTCTATATAACCAAAGCCCAGTTGCCTTAGGAACGTAGCTTTTGTGAATTAAGAAGCTCAGAGTTAGCTTGTAAGAGCAGAGTGTGGATGCAAGCTTAAAGCTCAAAGCTGAGTATGAGACTACATTAAGTGATCTAACATGACACAAGTATGGTTATGAAAGGTATTGACTATATCATTGGTGATCAATCTGAGATTTCTGTTCTTCTGAGTATTTGAATAAAGTCTTGTTTTTGTTCAGTGTTTCAAATATGTGTTCATTTGATCTTCCCATTTGTGCACAATTTCAATTTTGTTTGGTTTGTTTTTCTACACGTATTCTGAGGGCTGCGTGATGTAATGTGGCTCTTCATTGAGCATCCTAACCGCATCTGCATCAACCATGGTAGTGATTCAATCAAGCAATCACAGAGTAGTGCAAAGATGCTTGATTAAGAGTAATCTATAATGGTGTTCTGTTTATTCATTGGTCACTTGTCTGGCTTGATCAATGGTAGTTTAACTTCTCCAAGTTGAGTAATAATGTCTTCTTTACTATTAAGATGCGAAGGAACGCTACTAACAATCAGGAAACCAGTTACCTCCGCTGTCTTCTCACAGACAGAATTCCTCCCTTCCAGGGTTCTTGGATCTTTAGAAACCTTCCGGCATACATTAGTGTTGTCTAATTTAAAGTCCTCAACTAGGAGTTTGCCTAGATTTTCAAAATGTGGTATTACCTTCATCGAGCTGCTGTTAAACCCAGCTAGATGTTTTCCTAGCCATAGGAAAACATCTAGCTGAGTTTAACAGCAGCTCGATGAAGCTAATTCCACATTTTGAAAATCTAGGCAAATCCCTAGTTGAGGACTTTAAATTAGACAACACTAATGTATGCCGGAAGACCCGAGAAGAGGTGGAGAAGGGTCAGTGCCTGCTTGAGCAATGGCAAGGAGAACATCTAGCTGGGTTTGACAGCAGCCCTATGATGCTAATTGCACATTTTGAAAATCTACGCAAACCCCTGGTTGAGGACTTTACATAAGACACCACTAATATATGCCCGAAGGTGTATGAAGACCCAAGAACCCCAGAAGGGAGGAATTCTGTCTGTGAGAAGGCAGCGGAGGTAACTCTTGATGTGAAAAAATATTACAGACAGTGTGAGTTAGAAAGCAGTTGACAAAATCGAAGTGAATTGCCATATACCAAGATTCAGTCAAAATGTCAAGGCCCAGGCTGAGGAGATCAGACTTCATAGGAGTCTGTGAAAGCACTTAGTGCTCAGATTGAGGATCTGAGCCTCACAGTCCTGAGATGCAAAAAGTATTGCTGGTGAGCAAAGTTTGGATGCTGACTCCCCTGTGAATAAGCGCTGTCTTAAAATTTCTCCGTGAATGTGAGGATGCCATTGGTTGGAGGCATGGTCAGTATTGGATACAGATAATAATATTGGCCCTACGAAAGTCATCGACAGACTGAAAGTGGTGGCTGAGAGTAACTTTGTAAATGGCCGTTGTTTGAAGAGCCCATAGGCACATTTTGTGAATATTCAGGAAATGGGGTTTGATGGTCAGGAGTTGCAGAGACTGAAGGAGGAAGTGGCTCTCTTAATGTCACTAGCCCGGACAAGGATATAAAAACGGCATGTTTTAAGAATATCAATAGAAAATATTTCAGAAAGTATCAGAGCTTTCGGAGTCCTTGATGATTAGCCAGAGTCAACCTTCTGTAACCATGAGGCACAATACATTCTGCAGGCTAGCAGTTCTCTCCCTCTGTTTTCAGAATTCAATGGATTTCATTGGTACTGGACAAGGCTGTGAATTTCATGTCTTCTGCGTTTGTGGGTTGTTCCGGCAAGTGTGGAGGATGAGGAGTACAACTTTGGGAAGTGTGGCAGTTTGGATCCTGTATCCCTGGTTTTTGGATAGTGTTGGCAAAAGGCATAATCTGGGCAGCTACAGATATTTCCAATTCGGCATACCTGTTTTGGGCTTCTAAGACATTTTCAATTGGGCATTACCTGTTTTTGGTTTCTGAGAGGAAAGATATTTCCAATTTTGAGTGGTGTTGGCATAGTCAACTACAGCTATTTCCAATTCGGCATACCTGTTCTCGGGAAATTACCAATTCGGGATACATTGGATGACTGACATAATTATTTTCATCATCAAATTGGAAATATGGCGGTTCTTGTTTATCTGAATGCTAACGTTAACGTCTAGATATATATGAAAGACTTGAAGAACCAGACGATTGAACCCGTGCAACTGAAAGGAATGAATCCCACGACCATTTTAAAAGATTTAATTACTGAAGCTTGTATGTTATCAAACAGCCTGAAAAAGAATAAAACAAAAATGAAATACCTGAAAACGATGGGGAAAGGTGGTGGAAATGGAACCCCGAATAGAGGTCGCTCTGAACAAGGTTCTGCGGGCATAGCCAAATCCGGCATTTTTTTTTTTCTGTTGCACTTAATTTGTAACCAGCTCTTTCTTGATTATTATAACTCCTATCCAGCAGTTGCTTCAAAACACCTACTCAATGCACCGGGGTGCAGATTTATAAGTTTAAATTTGCGTAGAAAATAAGCTACCTGATTTAAGTATTTTCGAGAAGATCCTTTCTCATTTTTTCAAACTGTTTATCGAATTTGGCTTTTTACTCCCTAAAATTTAAGGATTTCTTACTCAAAAGCTTGAACGTAAGTTATTTGCCCGCGATGTTCTCTCTCAAACCTCTCCAATAACTTTTAAGAGGTAGTGAAGGAAACCTAGGCTTCGATGGAAGAGTGCTAAGGGACACAACCACCACTTGTTTCAAATTTCTCTTCCAAATGTTGGTGTAGTACCTTAAATTTGGTACGAGGTGTTTGGTAGCAATATATTTTTTTGTTTTTTTGGTTTTTTTTTTTTTGATGAAAAAGATCTTATATAATATTAAATGAAACATGATACAAGATTCTCTCAACAAAAATGTGGGTAGTATGAGAGCACGCCCCAAAACCACAAACACACTAGGCCATGCCTAGGAAATAACAAGGAAATTACAAACAATTAAAAACAAAACCACTCGGAGGAACATAAGGACCAGGAGAACCAAAGGACCCCTGAGAGGCAAGAGCAACAAAGCGCCCCTTCTTCTCCTTATATTTCGTGACAACAGTCCACGGAGCCTGCGGAGGAGCCAATGCAAGCAGAGGGACTGCGTGCGAGGGCTATCCAGACTGGGTCGGTGTTGAGTATTTTGTCATTGATGTCAAAGGTACAACATTAGTGTTGATGGAAATATTGAGGTTTGAATATTTGTTTAATATTCAACATTAGTGTTCGTAAAATATTTATCCATATTAGTGTGATGTCAAAATTTAAATATTTTAATATTCAACATCACCAAGGAATCTTACGACACATGGTGGGATGTGTAAGAGATTTTATGACGCGTAAGAGATTCGCAGGATGTGTAAGAGATTTTATGACACGTAAGAGATTCTATGGCAGCTTATGACGTGTAAGAGATTCTATGACAACTTATGACGCGTAAGAGATTCTATGACACGTAAAATATTTTATGACAGTTTATGATGCGTAAGAGATTCTATGATGCGTAAGAGGAGTTACTCTTACATGTGTAAGAGAATATTGCTATTTGGAGCAAATATTTAATATTTGGAGCAAATTGGCCCATGGTATGGGCACATGGTTTTAGGGAAACCACAAGTGGTTTTTCCTCTCCTTCTTTCTATATAAGCAAGTGTTGTGTGCACATTTTGAGGAGAGCGAGAAAGAGAGCATTTTGCATGAGTGTGATATGTATGTGAGCTGATATTATAAATCTCTTAAGTGAGTATGAGTATGTGAGAGAGAGAATATAGAAGGAGAAATTATCATTGATTTGTATTGCAGATTTTCTGGAGTGGGTGCTTCGGATTGGGGATTGGTGTCTCCAGAAGTTGGTGCTTCGAATAAGAGATTGCACAGTCAGTGGTGTTTGCATTCAAGGGTTGAATTGGTGTTCGGCTTGGAGATTGGTGTCTTCTGTGAGTGGGTGCTCACACTTTGTAAACACTATTTTTTCAGCTTGGATTTGGACAGTAGATCCAAGCAGTCTCTTTTAGTGGATGTATCTCACATTGGGTGAACCCTGGTATATCTGGTGTTATGTGCATTTGATTTTTGTGTGTACTCTCATTTTACTTTTAGATTTGAATATCTTGTTAAGTGTGAAAAAGAAAATTAATAAGTTAAAGAAAAAGTTTTTTATTGTTGAATACTGATTCACCCCTCCTCTCAGTATTCTCGTGCTTCTAACAATCGAACTAGAAGACTCAGAGACATGCGACCACTTGGTACCACCACCAGCCGGGGGAATCTCAACACTCATATTTTCATAATTTTCGGGAGGAGAGCATGTGTTGACTTTCGGCGCTAAAAATGGCTACCGCTTTTAGGCCAGCAAAGCAAGCTTTTTTTCTTTTTTTGAGACTTATTGAGCACGCAAGCCTCTTGCAAGTGACCAGTTTGGTGACATAATCTACACCGGAAGGTTGTGTTCTCATAATCAAGAAGTTGAATCCATCTGAAACCATTTTTGGTATATTTTTTAATATTGGATTTATTAATTTATAAATGGCCTTATTTATATACATTTTTTGTTTTTATCTCTCTTTTCGCCATTAGATTGTCTTTATTCTACAATATGGCACTTTCAAAACCACATGCAATCTATATAGGAATCTTCTTACACATATCACATGCATTTATCCAATTTCAATTTTGAGTCTCATGCCCTTAAGATAGATTCACCACACTTTGATTAATTCAACCACAAATCTATCCACCTACGACAAACATGTCCTACTTCTATTTAATGCTCATATTTTTAAAATTGTAACATGTCTTAATTGGCCTAGGCATGATTCTAACACCACTTGAGTGAGAAAATCAATGAAAGCTCTTGTGAAAATATAAATATGCCCTTATCTATTTTATCATCTAAGCATCACTTCAATCCTTATAAGTCACTACTTACTAAGAGCATATCCTTCCTAAATATTCCAAGAGTAGCCCTAGATCACCAAAGAGTACAATTTTGAAATATACAAGGTTTCTAAGTGGACTTTTACAAGTGTCAAAGTCAAACAAAGGATTTGTTTTAAATTGCATATTTTATTACTAGTTGCATCTCATCATAGGATTATGGGAGAGCTAAATAGATTGAGTCCTCTTTGGAGTAGTGGTATATACACAACACTCAATCGGTGTCATAGGGATGTGTTGAGGTCAATCCAAACCAAAGAGCTAACCCCTTTTTTAGGTCAAACATCCAAAGCTAAGTGAAATATCACATGTGGGATACCACTCAAAAATACACCAAATATAGCTAAATTGTAGCAAATAAAATTTTTAATTTTTAGTAGAAAATAACCAGCTAGGGCATCAAACTAGTTTAAATCAATAACTCACAAAGTACTTGTTCAAATCACTTGGAAATTTATAGAGAGCTTGCTAAAATGATAACTAACATAAGAAAAATATTTTTAGAATTTTTCGAATAAAGTATAACTGAAAAAAATTACAGAATGCCCTAGGAAACTGGAAATCTTCAAGAAGTTATATCTTTCCAAATACAAGTGCAAAAATTCTGAAATTTTGGAAATAACATCTATTAACAATGCAAATGAAAACCCAACCTCTAGATCTGGAAACGACACTGAAAACCCTCCAAAAATCATTGCAAAATCCTAAAATAAGTCGCCCTTGGAAAGTGGCCAAAAACCCTCTAAGATGTCTCCAAAAGTGGCGTCAAACCTCGCTCTAATCGATGCAATGGATCATATCTCGAACACCCTTGATTTTTTCACAAAAGCCCCAAAAATCCTCCAAACCCTTCTCTGAAAATTCTAAAATTAATATCTGCAAATCAATCCCGAATCAGCTCCAAAATGACAAGCTAGGGTGGATCTTTCACCATCGAAGAATGCCCTACTTAGCTAGGAATGGATCTCTCACCACCGAAGAATGCCCTACTAGCTAGGAATGGATCTCTCACCACCAAAGCTAGGGATCTTGTGGGATCTAACTCCACAAGCTAGAAGATAGCAATCAACAGTTGCTCAATGAAAATCATAAGTGTGTATGTAAGAATGACATCTCTTTCTTCGCAAACTCCTCTTATATCATTCTCCCAAGCAACAAGTGACCCAAAAAGGCCCCAATCAACCCCCTCTAGAGATAATAAAAATCATAAAGTAACTTAAGTTACTTTTCGCCCTTCTAGTCACCATAGGGACATAAGTGACCCCCCAATGAAGAATTATAACATTAAAGTGTTACGAGGTCTCCCTTAACGACAAAACATAACATCTAGCCCCACCAAGCCACTTAAAATTCATGTCAATGCAAAATTATAACAAATAAGCAAGGTGGTAGCGACCCAATAGCTTCCATAGTCTTTAGCCCCTTGGGTGTGACCAAGGCTAAGACTAAAATGGGCCCTTATGCCCTTGATGAAAGAAAGGGGACATTACAATCCTCCCTTCCTAAAATTTTCTTGACCCCAAGAAAATGCAAACTAGGATGTTGTAAGATATGTTCTCCCTCCGAGTAGCATCCTCAAGTGGCAACCCTTTCCACCAAACCAAATAATATATTATCAATCTACTCCTTAGCCTCCTTTGTCTCACCTCAATAATGGATTTCTGGTCCAATGGTGGAAACTCCGTAGAAGGTACAATATGTTTCCCAAGCACCCTCTTAAGGCACGAAACATGAAAGACATTATGTATCTTACTGTAAACTGGAAGCTCCAACTCATATGCAACTACCCCCACACATTGTGCTACCATGTATAGACCATGGAATCATGACTTTAGCTTCTTTGCACCCTTCTGCTTAAGTGAAGATTGCATGTATGGCTGCAAGCGGAGGAAGATTAAATCTACAAATGACATAGCAGCATACCCATGCAAAGCTTAGAAGGGATTCATGTCGATGCTCATCTGATAGGTGGTATTATAGCAATGCTCACCCATGTGTAACCACCTAATCCAAGCACATTGATGACATGTCACATAGCTACGCAAGTAGCCCTCTATCCACTTATTAACTATTTTTGTTTATCCGTCAGTCTGTGGATGGTAGCTAATGTTAGGGGTCAACTCAATACTTGCAAGCCTGAAGATCTCCTGCCAAAAAGTGCTCATGTAGATCTTATCCCTATCACTGACAATATTTTTAGGCAAACCATGGAGCCTAAAAACACTTGTATAGAATACCTGAGCCACATATGGTGCATCATGCCCCTTGGGCAGAGAAAAGAAATGAGCATACTTAGTCAACCAATCAACTACCACATATATGCAATCATGCCCATGTACTGAGGGAAGTCCTGAGATGAAATCCATGGATATACTCTCCCATTTTTACTCGGGAATAGGAAGAGGCTAAAGTAATCCTATTGGAAAAGAATGCTTGGCCTTGGTTTGCTAGCAAACCACACACTCTCTGATATGATTAAGGACATCATCCTTCATCCCCTTCCATGCAAATCTCTCTCTGATATACCTGTATGTCTTAAAATATCCAGGATGTCTAGCTAATGGTGTATCATGCACTGCTTGAAGGATTTTCTCCTTCATCTTAGACCCTGGTACAAGGAAAATCCTATCCTTGTAATATATGAGATCATCCAAGACCCTATACCTATCATCCTGTATAATACCATCCATGATCTCACATGCAAACTAATTTTTGGAATACTCAACAAGTATGTGAGCCTTCCAATCTGTTGAAATCTCAAACATAGAACTAAGCATAAAGGTAAGGTAAGGTCTCCTAGATAAAGCATCAACAACAATATTGTTCTTACTTTTCGTTTACTCTATGTCAAAGTCATAGGTTTGTACCTTGTTTACCCATCTCTGTTGGTGGTCATTGAGATCCTTTTGCCTCAGGAAGAACCTCAACTTGTTGTGATCTCATCACGAACCACGAATTTATGCCACAGGTATTATGCAATTTGGCCAAAGTATGCACAATGGCCAACATCTCCTTGTCGTAAATTGAGTACCCTTTCTCCATAGGGCTCAATTTCTGACTCTCATAAGCAATGGGGTGCCTATCCTACATAAGGACTGATCCAATACCCTCTCCTGATGCATCACACTCAAGTACAAATGGGTGAGGTGATCAAAAACCTATTGTGCTGCTTTGGACCAAGAAAATCCTCCTTCTTGGTTAAATTTTCCAATAGAGCACTCAACCGAGAGAAGTTCTTCACAAATCTCCTGTAGTATGTGCATAGTCCCAAGAACCCTCTCAACTGTGTCAATGTCCTGGGTGGTGGCCAATCCAAAATTATCTATATCTTCTCCCTATCAACCTTCACTACCCCTCCACCAATCACATATCCCAAATATAATAGCTCTGTCATGTCAAAATCACACTTAAAAGCTTTCGCATATAGTGAATTAGCTTCTAATATCCCCAAGATCTCATCAAGGTGCCTAATGTGATCCTCCCAAGTCCTGTTGTAGACCAATATATCATCAAAGAAAACCAATACAAACTTCGCAAGTGGCGGTTGAACACATGGTTTATGTAAGACTGGAAAGTATTTGGTGCATTAAACAATCCAAATGGAATCACTAGGAACTCAAAGTGACCATAGTGTCATCTAAAAGTTGTCTTATGCACATCCTACTCTCTAACCTTGATTTGGTGATATTCAAATCACAAATCTATTTTGTAAAATAGATTGCACCTTGTAGCTCATCTAGCAACTCATCAATACATGGCACTTTGGATACTTATTTTTTATTGTCTTCTTATTCAAGGCACGATAATCTATGCACATCCACATGGTCCCATCCTTCTTCTTCACCAACACTACTGAAGAAGAAAAAGGACTGGAACTAGGTCTAATATGCCCCATCTCAATGAGCTCATGGATAATCCTCTCAATCTCATCCTTAAACCATTTGGGGTGACGGTAAGGAGTAGTAACCACATGTCTAATGTCCTCAAGCTCAATCACATGCTCAAATCCCCTATCTAGAGGTACACCTGGAGGTATGTCACCAAAAATGCACTATGCCTCTGTAATGCAAGAATTTGTTAGCAATGCAAAATAATTAGAACTAACACCTAGTAGTCCTAAAACAAAGCTAAATCAAAATCTATGCACCATCATGCTTAGAGCTTAAACAAGACTAATCCATAAACATCCTTGCATTAGAACATGAATAAATATTCAAACTAACATGTTAATCCATTAATCTCTATCTCTATTGAATGTTAATCAAATGAAATGAACCTATTTAGATCCTTAGCAATCAAAGGTTTGATTGTATGTTTGAATCCCAAGGTTTTCAAGAATGGAGTCTTATCAATCCATGGCTACAAGACCATTTGACATATCTCCATATGACTTCAAAACTTGGATGGATGAATGCAATAAATGAAGATAGCTAGCTCCTCCAATGAAGAATGCTCTAAGATGATAAAATGGCTATAGCTTAGGCTCTATGCTCATTTAGGTGTAAGAAGAAAGGTAGGAGGAGGGCTCTTTATATAGCCCAATGGATAAAAGAATCTCTACATCCCTTTACATGTGGGATAATAGAGAGGTTGGGTTAGTTGTGGATAAACATGGTTTAGAAGTGGTTGAGTTTACTTTAGGAGAGTTTAGTTTGTCCTCTAGTGACTCATGGGGATTGAGGGGTTTATTAATTAACCAAAGTGATTAATTAATAGGTGTGTAAGCTTATAGAAGCTTTTCGGAGGAATAATTAATATGATTTATGTTATGAGATAATTTTAATCAAATAAATGATGATTTATTGATTAAATAGAAGAGATAATTAATTAATTAAGAATAATGATTAATTAATTTTACTTGAGATCTCCATATCGATAAGATGTCTTTTACCATGGTGTGGGGAACATAAGCAACAACTTTTGAACTTAAAATATAAGGCCTGAAAACCTTTATTGCTTTCACCAAGGCAAATGCTTGTTTTTCCATGATTGTATACTTTAACTCAACAGCTTGTAAATCCTTGCTAAATAAGGTAATAGGCCTCTCAACCCCATCTTCATCCTTTTGGAGCAAAACAGATGCAATAGTATTTTTAGAAGCAAAGGAGAAGATATGGAAAGGCTTCTTGTAATTCGGAGCTACCAAGACAGGTGCATGTTTAAGTGCCTCTTTGATCCCTTCAAAAGCTTGAATAATGCCTCTTCCCATTTGATAACATGATCTTTCTTTAACATGCATGTGATAGGAAGAGTCAACTCAACAAAATTGGACACAAAACTTCTAATGAAATTGATTTGCCCAAAGAAATATTGGATGCCCTTCTTTGTTCTTGGAATTAACACCTTGCTGATTGCTTCTATTCTCTCAAGGGTCAATCATGACACCAGACTTTGAAACAATATGACCGAAAGCAGCTTGGCCTTTTACACCCCAAAGTGACACTTCTTTGGATTGAGAGAGATCCCAAACTCTCTACATCTGATCAACATCCTTTCCAAATGTTGCAAGTGATCTTTTCTACTCTTTGAAAATACAATCACATCATCTTGATAAACTACAATGAAGTCATTTATATAACTAGAAAAAGCAACATCCATTGCTCTTTGGAAGGTAGCCCCAACATTCATGAGACCAAAAGGCATTCTCACATAAACATATGTTCCCCAAGGAGTGGTAAAGGCAATTTTAAATCTTTCTGACTCCTTGACAACAACCTGATTGTAGCCAGAGAAACCATCCAAGGTGGACAACAATTCAGATCTAGTTACTAACTGCAGCATGTTCTCCATGTTTGGCAAAGGATAATTGTCTTTTAATGAAGCTCTATTTAGGTTTCTAAAGTCTACACAAAGTCTGATATCTCCATTCTTCTTTCTAACTGGCACAAGGTTTGCAACCCAAGATGAATACCTTGTGGGCTAAATGATCCCTCCCTCCTTCAGTTTCTTCAATTCACCTTGCATTTTCATGGAGAGGAGTGGATTGATTGGCCTTTGCTTCTGTCTGAATGGTTTGGCATTTGTTTCAAGAGGAATCTCATGTTGAAACAAGTCTTCTCTATATGCTTTCAACTCTGAATATGACCAGGCAAGGCAGTCTTGATATTGTTTCAACAATTGAAGATAGGACTATTTTTCTTCCTTGCTTAAACTACTTGCCCAACCAAAATTTTCTTGGTTGTCCTTTGTTCCCAAGTCATGCTCTTCCATGTCCCTTGAGGCAGACATGTTTCTATTGATGATGCAATCAACATTGTTAAAATTAGACTCAAGAGCAACAAGGCCTCTAGGAATGGTGTTAGTTTTCAATTGGATAATATCTTTTCCAAACAAAGTCTCTCTTCCTTCAGTCATACACACCATTGGTTCCTAATCAATATGTTGATCTACAAAATCACCTTGATTTTGCAAGAACCTTTGCACTTGAGAATCATCATCAAACACTTGCCAATGCTTGATGTTGTTAGGGACAACTGGCCTAGTCAACACTTCAACATTGTACTCACAATAAGGTGAAATGGTGCAAACTCCAAATCTTGACCCCAACACTGCCAACTTTTCAACAGCAACATTCAAACTTCTGTCATGGTGCATAATATTGAAGGAATCAAACATCTCAACTAGATCCCAAACTGCATGCTTATACTGCTTCATCCGCTGATTTTTTGTAGCATACAATTTTCTTATTTGTTTGACAACTAGCTCTGAATCTCCCTTTGCAATGATGTCCTTGACACCATACTTCCATGCAATTCTCAGACCCAACAACAAGGATTCATACTCAACAATGTTGTTAGTACATTCAAAATTAAGCTTGAAGGAAAAAATAAATTCTTCCAAGCTAGGAGAAATTAGAATTACACCAACGCACCATTTCCAAATTTGGAGCAAGATCCATCAAATAGCAAGGTCCAAGGAGAACATACCTGCTCAAGGCACTTTGATTGATCCATTTTGTGTTCTTTTCCATCAGCAAAACCAATAAAATTATCAACATCAACATCAACAAATAATACTTCATAAGTAGCATTGTTTGGGTCCTCGATTAGATGCAACATTTTCTTTTCTCTATAGAGCTTGACTAGGCTACCCTCAATGGGAATGGTGGTAAAAGTCATATCCATTTGGACACTCCCTCCAACACTTGCACCCCACTTTCTTGACAAAAGCATACCCCATTTGTTGGGGCAATCAACAATCACAACATCCAATTTTAAATTCCTCCCGGGATAAGATGTAAGTTGCACAACCAAACCTTTTACACAACCAACTACCAGCACTTCTCTTAAGTCCATGGTAGTACATTTTCCATAGGTTGTTGTCACTTTTATATCCAACTCATTCATGACTTCTAGAGGCATGACATTACATGATGCACTAGAACCAAACATACAATTGTGAAGTAGCTTATCCTTTATGATCAAATTTGTGAAGAATGGATCAAAATTCATTTGGGAATCAACCAAAGATGTCCCCAAATATACCTCAGGTGTTTCTCCAAGATCTTCTACTACTGGTGGTGTTTTAAGGTCAGCAATGATTTGAGGGGGAGTCTCAACAACATTTACATTTCTTCCTAGAGTATTCTTCTCTTCTTTCAATCCCAAGTACTCAAATGCTCTCTTCTTATGCTCAAGAATTCTAAAAAACTCAATGATTGAAACAATCACTTTGATTTGGCTCAATACATGGGCTACGTCATAGGGGACACTCTTTGGAAAAGCAGCATTGGAAGGGAGACAAGAAGATTCATTAGATGGCAATGGATTCTTGGCAACTTGGGCATGAGGAGGACTGTAATTGTTTCTTGGGACAATAGAGCTTTTGGCAGGTGCTTCTCTCCTAGGAGCTTATTTTAGAATTCTTGTGAGCAAGGGTGTTTTAGGTTTGGCTTGAGGCCCAACTCCCTTAACAACTTTGCTTCTAGTGTTATAGTTTTTCTCTTGAGTTATAATATCATTCATCAACAATTTTTTATCTTCCTCTGAAGGGATACCACCATCATACTTCTTAATCATCAAAGTTCTTAAGTATTCAAAGTCGTTGTTAGGAATTCTAAAAGCTTACACTACATTAACTTCAAGAGTATGAGGGGGAAGCAAGACTTTTACCCATTTGATGCAATCCCAAAAGGTTGCAGCAGCAGTCCTAGCACTTATTACTTCGGTAGATGTTGCTCCTCCTTGTGAACTTGAAGAACATCTCACCATGCAAATATCATCATCATTATTAACTTCACCTTCTTGCTGGTCTCTGCTTCACATGGAGGATGGGGCGAGAAAACACCTATCACACCAATCAATATCAGTAACTTCTTCAACAACAGCAACCCTAGCAGTTAAGGGATCAGGTAACACTCTTCCTTCACGTGCCTGAGGATGTCTATTTGCAGACCCCATGGGTCCTTTACCTTTGTCATCAAACCTCTGCTCATTCCTATGGTGATTGCCAAATCTATCTTGTGTTTGCTACCTAGGCTAACCTTGTGAAGTCTACCCAATTCCTTTCTCATCTCTTACCAACTTGTATGAGATTTATTTAACAACCCCTACCAAAGTTTTCACAACCTCTTCTAAATCAGCACCGTTGCTAGCTTGAGGTTTTTCAGGGTTTATCAATTTTACACCATCTCTCTTGAGAGGTTTCCCAACAGCCTTGATATTATTCTCAATTTGAAGTGACATGGTGAAGGCTTGTCTTAGATTGGTAGGGTTCTTGTCTCTTAGGTAATAGGCTACCTTTTTATCAAATGCATCTGCATATTTGATTAAAAAAGATTCATCACAAGGCCTCAAACCAAAAATCAACCTTCTCAAAGTTTTATTAAACCTTGTGTTAAAGTCATGGACTGATTCATTAGGGTTCTTCTTGATATTCTCAAACTCAGACAAAAGAAATCTAGGATCAGTCTTATCACCATATTACAACCTAAATGCATTTTTCATTTCAGTCCATGAATCAATAGAATTATTAGGTAGAGCCTTGTACCAATCCCTAACATCTTCTTCTAGTGTATGAATGAACAAATTAATATACACATCTTAAAACTCTATCTCAAAATCTTCCATCATATTAACAAAGAGTTTGAGATGTTGATCACTAGTTATTGCATTCTTGCCTTGAAATTTTGGCAATCTATTTCTGACATCTTGTGGAACAACATTCGGGTAACCATCCATTTCTCTAAAATCAATAGGACCAAAGGTGTTAACAAAAATGGAGGTCTAGGTGAGCCATATTTTTGGTGGAGGTGATCTTGGAGGTGAAAAAGATGATGAGGAGTACAAGATCTTTGGGGCTCAAGAATGTGATTCACAAGATTGGTATTCTCTAAATGCTAATTTTTTTGGAAAGTTTTACTTGAATTAAAGCACGAGGTGCAGATTAGAGAAGGAACTTACCGGAGTGCAGGTGAGAAGGACCTTCACTAGGCCGAGGCAAACAAGTTTACGAGAGGATTGCTTGAATCGAAATCACTTGAAGAAGAATGATAATCCTCTACCAAAGGCTGATCTCTCTCACCAATGGATATATCTTTTCCTGATGTTTGACCTTTAACAGCCTTTCCAAACTCTTCTCCCTTCCAAATCTGAGTTTCTTGAATTTGAGAACAATTTCTTAGCAGTCTCTAAGGAAGAGAGATCTTCTTCCTTCCAGTTTTGTAGAGATCAACAACACAAAAATAAATGACAGAAAGCCAAGGCACTGGTATTTATCAAGATTTCAAATCAGCATGGAGTCGCCACTAAGGACTTTCACCCTAGTTGTGAAAATGCACTAAAATACTCTGTCAAATATTTACCATCACTGAAAATATTGCGGAATTTACAAATCGACCTTCCTTCTTCCTGAAATTATCAATCGCAAATGCAAATGAAGTGCAACAACTCTTTGAAATCGGTAAAATCACATGTAGAACTTATATCTTCACTCAATCCTTACAAATTTGATTATAAAATGATGCTTCAACAATGTATTTACATGAAAAATTTGCAAAGAAATTTACTAGGGTTTGATATGCATTCAAATATCTCAAATATGCATGCACATGGATCGATTGAACCAAGAGAATATCAAACTCGTAGCTCTACTTTTTATTCCAATATTATAAATATGATCGAAGATGATACTCATATTTGTAATTGCACATAAATCACACAAGAAGTATTACCAGGATCTCGCGAAATATTGAAGAATATCCCTAATGGTGAAAAGGTGTTGGTACTGTTGGTCCGAAAATCATCATGTGGACAGATCTATGGATGACGAGCCAACAAAGAACTAGCAGGAACATATATGCAAGTCTCCCTCTTTGAGACTGCCTTCGGTTTATTGCTTTTCTACTAGCAGGAACCTATGCAAGTCTCATCTCGCCTTCGGGGTTTAGGATCTCATCCCAGAGAGTGTTTCAAGCTGCGAAAAGAAAGGAATGAAAGGGGAGAAGAGAAAGAACAGATCCGAAGGAAGAAAAGAAATGAATTCCAAAGCAGAAAGGTCAGAAGATTTATGTTTTCAGTTTGGTAGTAAACGAGCCAAACCTACTTGCATAAATAAACAAAGCAATACTGATGAGCAAGTGACGGAAAATTAGATATGAATCCAACAGATTAAACGCATACAGATCTAACGTAAGAAAGATCTAATGTATAACACAGCTATTGAGCACAAAGTCTGAATAATTGTATTACTGTTCTCTTCTGTTACAAGAAAGCTCAAAGTCTTTCTCTCCTCACTTCTATTTCTATCTAGAAAATGTTCACACTGAATACAACAAGTATTCCCATATTTATAGAAGATGAGGGAGAGAGAAGGCAAAATGGAGCCAACCACTTATTTACAAAGATATTTACAAAATATCTAAAAATCATGTTGACTTTGACAACTTGGTGGATGACATCATCCCATGATGCAACATGGATGATGTCATCATTTGTATCAACACATTTTAGACATTTCAAAAAGAAAGTCGGAGAATAGAGAGAAAGAAGAAGAAGAAGAAGAAGCTACTCATCATCATCATCCTGCGGCCGAAAAGGGTTGCTGTTTACGATCTTTGCTCGGATGATATGTGGAATGTGAGCACGGTATTCCAAAACTTGCTAATCATCGGCCCAAATTGATCCTGTGATGGATCCTTGTGCCGTTCACCGATTGCTTAGCCATTCGCAAGTCTCCCGCTCGTCTATGAGCTTTTAAGGATTTTGGAATAATCTTTCCCTACCTCGATAAGGAACCCGATGAAGTCCCTACAGAGCGGTAGGTTGTTGATAGATTCAGTGTCGAATGTGACCTCTGGCCCTGTCCCTTGAGAAGCTATCTCCTTGAAAATCCGGATAGTATCATCAGCTGATCTCAAGGTAAGGGAAGGAGAGAGCAACCCTGGAGTCATGGCGAGGACAATTTTCTCCATTTGATGCATTGCATCCAAGGCCTCTTCCTTCACCTTGTCTATCTTTTCCAGAACGAATTCCAGCTGATCCATCCGATAGTCCAGAGTGGACATAGTTTTGTTGAGGGCCCTTGGATGGCCGAATACTCCGAACTTGACCAGATCTTCGACTGAACAGTCGAAACATTTGTTGGAAGGTCTCATGCTGGAGTCTAGCATGCTCTAACTCTTCTGATATCGGACCCGCTAATGCTTGGAGTTCGTTATTCGCCTTTCCGATGTTTAGGTATAAAGCTGGTATACTCGCGATTACTCTTTCACTATCCTTGAGGATTTGGCTCCTCAAGCGAAAGCCCATACCACTGCTCACCGATCTTTGAATACTCATTGATCTTCTCTGGTGAGCAGCTCGGGAGTCTCGGCGCGATTGTGGGAGGTGCACTTCCCATCTTCTGTAAGGCTTGAAGCAGGTATTTGTTCTGCTCCTTCAGTAGCCTTTTCTCCTCTTTCGTTTCCTGAAGCTTTTTGCAGAGTGCATCAACTGCGGAAAGAGCTTCCCCCTGGAGACTTTCAGAGGATGTCCCCATTGTGACTTGGGTCACGGTGAAATCTGTCGGAGACAGATCTTCTTTCTCTTTGAGGGGGTTGGGGTACGCTATTTCCATGACTCTCTCACCTGCAGCGCTCTTCGAGAAGCGTGTAACCGGCTTCTGTTTCTTTGCTCCTTTAGCTGGAATGACCGAAAAGTCCATCGGAGCGATGGGGACTTTCCTCTTTTGTTGGCTCAGCTGCTGAGAGATCCAAGCTGGTCCTATAGAAGAAGGACCAGAGACAGAGAGGGAGGCAGTAACGGTAGAGGAGGGGAAAAACGTGGAGACACGCGGCGGCGGCATTGAAAGAATAGCCGAAGAAGTGTCCACGGGAGGAAGGGAAACCGCAACTGCAGAAGACATAGGAAGGGAAGGGAGCTCGGAGATGAGGGAAGAAATAGAGGAAGACAAATCAGCGAGGGAGGAGAAGATGGATGAAGAAGCAGGGGAAAGGGTAGAAGAAGGGGCAGAGGACACGACCAAAGGGGTGGTCGTTTGAGTCACTCGAGGAGGGGAAGGAAGAGAAGAAGAAGGGATAGAAGGGACCTCTGAAGTTGTAGTGACTTGCCGAGAGCATCACAGGTGGATGGGCGTATAGGACTATCCTCTGTCAATTCTTCCTCCAGAGTTATAACCTGTTCTGGCTCTGAGGGAAGAGGACTTTCAGGGGCTTCTTCCTGAATGGTGCTAGTTTCACCTTCTGCACCTTTGCCTTTCAGCTGCTTCTTGGACCTTGGAGGTGCATTGCCCAATGGGGAAGTTGTGAAATCTACCCCTAGGTAGATTAGTCCGTTCATGCGGCACCAATGCTCTGTTCTCCGCATAGTCTCTTTGACCCTCTCCTCAATTGTTTGAGGAGCCTTGTTCTGTCGAATGGCGGAAGGGCCAATTGTCCCCATCTGTGTCATTATACACCTTATCTACTTCATCTTCCGTAGTCTGGAAGCCTTTGGGGACAATGGCCACTCCGTATTGGATGATTTCCGCCAATGCCAAGCGAGAGTGATCCTTTCTTCGAGTTCGCCTCATGGAGAACGTCGAATGTAAATATCCTCAATTTGAGGACATGGATCGGATCGAGCTTCGCTTTTGGCGAGCGCGCTTCTTGGGTCGAAGGTAGGCCTGGCTGGGAAGTCATGCTTCAAGTTGAGTAGCTCCAGCTCTGCGAACATTTCCTTCGCCTTATGGTGGGTGGAGCATGTGTATCGGCCCACTTTGAGGGGGAAAGGAGTTCCACCCTTCTTTCTTTTGAGGCACTTCTCATGGTATGTGACCAGCTACCTTGATAGTTCTAGTAGAATCAGCTTAGGCCCAGCATACCTTGGTAGCCTGGTTAGCTCTCCCAAAAAGTTGGCAGCCCTCAGATAGGTGAACATGGGAAATTGGGTGAACAAGGCCCCCCATTTCTCTGTGACTGCCACTATGTTTTTGGTCGTCCGGCTATGAGTCATGTTTGGCCTCAGTAGGCAGATGACATGATAGAAGAATGCATCGTTAACTTTTGTGAAATGTTGGATGCTATTCTCCAGCCTCAGCTCTGGGTAGTAATCAAATATCTTGGCCTGAGGCCATACTCCACTTCGGTTCAGCCCCGGATAATCCCTTGCCGACGCTGCAGCGTAGACTACATAGGAGTTCATATGGAACACTCCTGTTGTGGTGAACTGTTGTAGCTGCTCAGAGATGGTGCTGCTTATTATTTCACCCCAGCAAAAGCGCTGATCGGGTAAATTTTTATTCATTGTCTCCAAGTACCGCAGCATCCACTTATGGAAATAGTGGGCATCTGAAAGCCCGAAGACTCTGCTCAGGAAGGTGATAGTATCGCTGAGCTCCTCTGAGAAATCACTTCGGTGGATAGTCTGAGGCCACCGGGTCACCACCTTCTTGTTCTTTAGGTAGACCTCATTCATCAACTGCATGCACTGGTCTTCGTTGTCTTCCCAGGCCTTGATGCATTCTTGTTGGCTAACAGCCACGAAGTTCCGGTGGTGAGGGATGCCGAGCATTATTTCAAAATGACGGGCAGTGAGGTTTATGACTACCTCGCCCTTGCTATTTTCGACACATCTTGTGTCTTTGTTGTAACATTGGGCAATCACCATCATGAATTCGTTGTTGACAGCGCTGACGGGGATTCCTCCGGCGAAGTGCAGGGCACTGCCTATTAACTTGTCCATCCATGGACTTCTTGTAACTTTCTGAGTCCTAACCCAGAATTCCTCCATGTCAATGTGACCCAATTCTGAGTCTCTGACATCCATACTGCACTCAGCCTGTGATTCGGGCATCCTGACCCTCTGATATTTGTATTTCATCTCTTCTTCAGTCAGCTTAGCCTTTCCTCTTGGTTTGGTGGGTTTCTTGCTTGACGTAGACATGTGTTCTTTCGAACTCAGTTGCTGATCTGCATGAAGAAGAAGTGAGACCCAATCCACAAAAGTTGAATTAGTCATTTGATCTTCCATTGGAATGCTAGCAGAAGAAAGAGTTAGAGATTTTAAGGCTTAGGGCGCAGGGCGCATGAAAATTGCATGTTGCAGGCCAAATGGATAAGGCGCACAGAAAAAGAGTGTTGCAGAGGTTATCTTGGCGCGAAGTGCAGGCATGGCGCACGGATTCGGTGCATTTTTAGCGGGCGCATGGATGGATTCGGTGCATTTGTGGATGGATGGACTTTTCGTGCGCCAAAAGGGTTTACAAAACATCATGTTACTGCAATCGGGGGTGCGCCCGCGCCTTTATAGCTTTATACTTGCGCGAATAAGGCTTGTGTTGCATGGAAGCTGGGTGCGCCCTTTGGCGCATGGAAACGGGATGTAACATGGATAAATGGTGCGCCAAAGGCTTTTAAGGGGGCGCGGGATCGACACTTGTAGCATGCGAGAAAGGCGCGCCTTGAGGGCGCATGAGTTCTAGATGCAGCATGACAAATGGGTGCGCCATTGGCGCGGGTTTAGATCATGTAACAGGGCGGGTAGATGCGCCAAAGGGGCGCAACTATTTTTAGTGTAACAAGGCGCGCCAGTGCGCCACAGAACTAAACTCATAGCTCAAACCTTTTCTTTCTTTCCTCCATTTCAAAGGTTGCTTGGACATATAAGGTTTCATAAAAAGATTTTCAGACCAAGCCTTTTCAAAACAACACTCTTTACCAGCAGATCTGGAAAGAGGGAGGGAAGGGAGGAGGAAAAGAAGAAGAAAATGAGACAGGACAGCACAGGGGAGGAGCTAGCTTAATCATAATCTCATTTTAAAACCGGCCAGCAAGCCAAAACACAGACCAAGAACACTCAAAGAACCGAAAGCACAAAAACGGAGAAGAGGGAGAACCTCTCACCTTGGATATATAGCAAAAGTTTGGAGAGCGGGTCCACAGGGTGATGAAAACGACGGAGCAGAGGCTGACAAGTCCAGAACGATCACGTGCTTTGCAAAAGAATGAAAATGACATTGGGCGCGCACGTATATTTATAGAAAAACTGGTCATCAATGCGCCAACCACTTTTGAAATGGCGCATGAAAGTTGCTGTCGACAGGGGAAAGCGTGCGCCCTTTGGCGCACCAAAACTTTGTGTTGCAGCGAGATTATGTGCGCCCTTTGGCGCACCGAAAAGTGGAGCAACAAAAGCAATGTCAACAATAAGGCGCATGCGCCTTGGCGCACGCAAAAGAGACTCAACATCCTTTGGCGCACCGAAAGACGTGCTAACATGGAAAACCATGCGCCAAAGGCTTTTAAGTGGGCGCACCAAAACTTTGTGTTGCAAGGCAAATCCATGCGCCCAGCCAAAAAAGGCTCAAAAAGACTAAGTTCGAAAACTAGATTTCCCGGGAAGGGATTTTACAACGTTTCGAACGCGAAGGATCCCTAACGAGGGATCGAAACAAAATTTTCGGTATGGTTATCGGTAAAATTGCCCTTGTCAATTTTACGGGATAACAGCTGGCTCTTTCTGGGGACTATCCCTGAGCGAACTCGGGGGTAGAGAATCCCAGATTTCATGTGCCTATCCATTGGGTACGGAGTCAAAAACAAGGGGGACCGGAGGGAGGACAAAGGAAACACACAACCAACCGAAAGCAAACACACGACGAAAGCAAACACACAACTAAAATATAAACTGTACAAAGAAGAGAGCAAGCTCTACTTCCTGAAGATCTTGAGATGTTGCCCGCTATAGGGAAGCGGGAGTTCAGCTCCATCCAGATATGAGAGATAGAAACTATTCTCTCCATTGAGTTGCTTGATTTTGAAGGGCCCTCTCCACAGGGAATCAAATTTTCCGTGCATGCCCTTTGGCTCTCTTCGCTTGTCCCACAAGAGGACAAGGTCTCCCACTTGAAAATTTCTCTGCTTGGCTTTCTTATCAAAAAGCCTCTTTACTTGATTCTGATGTTCAGTGATCCTGTCGACCACTCTTACTCTCTTTTCTTCAAGTTCCGCAAGATACATGATTCTCTTTTCTAGAGAATTCTAGAAAGTTTCATCTTCGATTACTCGTGCCAAGCGTAGAGCAGGAAGTTCAGCAGAAATGGGAAGTTCGGCATCAGTGCCATATAACACTTGAAAAGGTGACATGCCGAGAGATCTCTTGGGAGTAATGCGGTCCGCCCACAAAGCGTCGTACAAAGACTTGTGCCACATCCGCTGGTTCTCATCTACTAATTTCCGTATGATGGTCACCAAGTTCTTATTCTTTGGATTCTGCGACCATTTCCACGAGGGTAATAATCGAGGCATGCGCTAAAGTTATCCCATATTCATAGCAAAAACTAATAACTTCCCGCGAGGAGAAGTTAGAAGCATTATCAGCAACGATTTTGTTTGGAGCATTGAACTTTGACAATGATATTTTCTTTGATAAAACTGCAAACCACCTCAGAAGTGGCATGCTTGTCGGGTATGGCTTCCACCCACTTAGTGAAGTAATCCGTTGCTGTAAGGACATAGCTATGTCCGGCACTCGATTGAGGATTGAGTGCACCAATAAAATCAATTCCCCATTGCCTGAATGGTTCATTGATAATGACCGGCCTTAGGGGAAGGGCAGCCAACTTGGGCTTGCCGACGAATTGCTGACAGGGTTCACACTTTGCCACCCAGGTAGCCGCATCTTGAAAGAGCGTCGGCCAATAGTACCTAGCTCGAATGATCTTGTGTGCTGTCACGGAAGAAGAAAAATGGCCTCCACAGGCTGAATTGTGAAAACTTTCCAGTGTTTTACTTCTTGGGGGCTTGTCACACATCGCGAGAAGACACATGTCTATCATCAGCACTTATATAAACCGTCATCCCGGATGACATATTTAGCTGCCCCCGAGCTTTATAGTGCGCTTCTCCTTTGCGGTTAGGTGCATTGGGCATTCGCCGTAGGTAAGGAAAAGAAAGCGATGTCGGAGTACCACTCATCACTAGTTGCAACAAATAAAACTAGAGCGAGAGAATCGGGTTCCTCTGAGGGCTTTGCTCTTCGTCGATGCAGTCCTCTTTTCCTTTAGGGTTTTCGAATCTTTGTTTTCAGCCATTAGGCGACACGAGCCCTTGCCCCTTACCGGCTTGGTTGGTTTAATATCCGAGTCATATTCACGGACTTTGCGATCCAATTCCCTCTCAAACTTCCTAACTCTGCTGAGTTAGAATTGATTTCACCGCCGTGTGTCGGGGACCAACACCACCGTATGCGAGTTTAGAATGTAATACCTGAAATTCTTCTTTGCTTTGACAACGGCAAGGCATGCTTTTCCAATTGAGTCATCTTGACTCGTGAGGCTTGAGGGAGAACTCATGAATGCGATCGGGGATTGATGTCTTGAATTCTTTTGCATTAAGATTGCGAGACACGGTATGTGTGATGCGTAGCTATACATGATGAAGTCCTTGGAGAAGTCGGGACATACCGGGGTGGTGCGACGAGCAACGAAGCTTTTATTTCTTCAAATGACCTTTTCCCTTCTTCACTCCATCGAAAGTGGGTGATCCTTTCATCATGTTCAGTATGTGGTGAGTCTTTTCGGAAATTCGGGAACAAAACGCCTAAGAAAGTTCACCTTTCCGAAGAAAGAATGAACACCAGTCTTGCTTGTAGGCAGAGTAAGGCTCTGAATAGCCTTAACCCTTTCAATATCTATCTTCATTCCTTCTTTGCTAACCACATGCCCTAGCAACTTCCCTTCCGTGACTCCAAAAACGGACTTTTTGGGATTTAGGGAAATTCCATGTTCTCGGCACCTGGCCAATACTTGCTCCAAGTGATCACAATGATCACTTCGTTGTTTAGAGAACACGGTTAAGTCATCTAGATAAACTACAATGACTTTTCCCATCATACCTTTAAATGCAAAGTCCATGGCCCGTTGAAAAGTAGCACCTGCATTAGTTAGGCCAAAAGGCATCCTGCTGTAGGCAAATGTACCCCAGGGAGTAGTGAATGTTGTTTTGAATTGATCTTCAGGCGAGACTTCAATCTGATTGTAGCCTGAAAAACCGTCAAGCATGGACAACATCTCTGATCCAGTTACTGCTTGCAGAACTTGATCCATTATCGGAAGAGGGTAGTTGTCTTTCAGCGAAGCTTGATTCAAATTTCGAAAGTCTACGCATATGCGTATCTCACCGTTTTTCTTGCGTACTGGCACAATATTCGCCACCCAAGTACTGTGATGGATAGGGAAGATGATTCTCGCATCCAGCATCTTCTGAATTTCGGCCTGGATGGTACCCGAGATCTTAGGATTATAATGCCTTTGCTTCTGGCGAAAGGCTTTGACATCTTCTTTCAGCGGTATGTCATGCTGAACGTCCTTTGGCTTGAAGGACTTTAGATCGGCATAGGACCATGCCAACACATCCATATATTTCTTCAGCAACTTGACAAATTTCCGCTTCTCTTCAGGTGTGCAACATTTGCCAATGTTTACAAATTGCGGGTGTGCCTCAGAACCTATATTGACTGGTTCAGTCTCTGGGGATGAGTCAGGACCATCTCGCCTCTTCTTTTTCACAAAACGGTCATGCCTGTCAAACAGGCGCTCCAGAGAAACCAGGCCCTTCGGAATTTTATTTCCTTTGAGCTGACATATGCCGTCTTTCTCCTCTGATTCATGGTTTTGACCGTTGATTGATTCACGGCATGTAGAAGTGGATCCTTCAAAATACAACTCGTCAAAATTTTCTGATTTTTCTAGAAAGGCAATGAGGTGATTATCATCGTTGAATACACCGCCAATCTTGAGAGTTATGCACACGCTCGGGCGGAAAACCACTTCAATGGTGTATTTGTTCGTTTTCAAACCCGGGTGTGGGAGCATGAGAGATGCTGAAACGGCCAATGAATCGGCCATGTCATTTTGAGCTCTTGGAATTGCCCCTATCGAAAAGGCATCAAATTCCTCGATGCTGTCCCATACTGCGTTGCGGTAGTGCCTGAGCCTTTCATTTTTCACTTGGTAAATCCTTTTGACCTGATTTACAACTAGCTCAGCATCACCTTGTACCTTTAGATTTTTAATTCCCCTTTCCTTTGCGGCTTGCATACCGAGTAACAGAGATTCATACTCAGCAGTATTGTTAGTATTGAAAAACTGCAACTTGAAAGAAAGAGGAATTACCTCCTCTTCGGGAGATATTAGCACGATTCCGGCGCCACATCCACTAGTCGCGCAACTGCCATCAAACTGCAAGGTCCAGATCTCATTAAGATCCTTTTCTTGAACAAAAACGCCCTTTGTACCCATCTCGGTAGATAAGAAGTAGTTCCCCATCCCTGATGATTCAAAAAGGATTTGGGCTTTGGGGTCCTCAGAGCTAGTAACCAAGTACTTCTTTTGCGATTCTGGTTCTAAAGTCTGCATCACACCTTTGATGGGTATTCTAGCTTTAGACCAGTCCATGTGAATTTCTCCACCAACTTCATTTGCAAAAGCTTCTTCCCAAAGAAATTCCATAGAAGTTTCTTGGAATGTCAGCAACGAGGATTGTCATTTTTACTCTTTTATCTGGGAAAGCCGCAAACGCAAATTGCGCGTCTTTGATTTGGCCAACCAACGGAACTTGCTTGGTTTCCAATGAATAACATCTGCTGAAAGGTTTGGTAAGAGTGAGGCCCAAAGCATGGGCGACTTTCGCCGGCATGACATTATCAGAAGCTCCGGAATCAATTATACAGTTGCTCAACTTATGGCCGTTGATTAGGAGAGAGAGATAGAAAGGTTCTATCTTGCCTGATGCAGATGTTGAAGCAACATTTATGTGGGATTCAGGAGGAGTGGAAAGGATTCCTTTTGGGGAAACCTGTTTAGATGTAACAGCTTGACTCTGAATATATTTAGTTAATCTTACAAGCTGTTCGGGATTTGACTGAAGGTACTCAGCTTCAGACATTTGGATCTTGGTCTTTTTTGCATGATCTATTATATCGAATGCGGCCAAGGGTTGCGTTGGTGAGGGAATGAGTCCTTCATTTCGCGATGGTGGAACAGGGTTACTGATCTTGATAGGAATATGAGGGGGCTGATTCGGAGGAGAGATGGGCGGAAAAGACTTCTTTGCAAAAGACTTAACAGGGAATTGAGTAGGAAGAGGATTACCTCTTCTAGCAATGGTTGGAGGCACGTTTGACACGACCTTCTCCTTCTGCACATGGGCAGCAACTTCCGCTTCCTTTCCTTGCGAGCGGGTAAAAACAGCGTAGGATTGTCCGCTTGCATAGCCCTGAGTACTCTCTTCTTCATCAGATTCATCCTCATCAAATTCCATGTATCCAATAGTAGAGTCGCCAGTCGGCTCACCGACATCTTGATCATCTTTGCCTTGAGGCGAAGGTTCTTCATAGTACTGCTCTTCCTCTTCAATTTCGGCCAAAGCATTGACCGGAGGAGCTTCAGCCCAACCGTGGAGCGATTGCGGGTAGGCGCGCGTCTTTGTGAAACATTGTTGGGAACGAAACTCCTTCGTGGAACGTCTCGGTATGAAGAACTAGGAGCCTGGGCCAACTGCTTTTTCAATGCGAGCAGATCATTCGCCATCTTTTGGAATGCCGGATCAGACGAAGTAGCAGGCGAGGGATCTGAAGATTTGGACTTTGATGATTCCTTTTTCAACTCACCAGATATTATCAAATTGTCTTCTATCCGAATGGCAGCAGCCTGAGCGAGACGGTAGGGTAGCTACTCGCTCTTGAAGGAGCAAGAAGCTGACTTTTGAGCTCATGGCGTTCACGAAGAAACACTTCTGATTCTCCGGTGTTGGAAGCATGGCAGTAGGGACACGGTTGATTAATGCATTGAACCGGGTGACGAAATCGCGCATAGTCTCATTGGCTTCTTTCTTCAGGTGAGTGATCCGTGATAACAACGCAAATGCATCTTCTGAAGGCTTGTATCTGTCTTCAAAAGCTTCCCGCAAGGTTGCCCAACTGGTGATAGATGCGGCCGGCAAATGCTGAAACCATTCGGCTGCGGGCCCTTGTAGAGTTTCCAGAAAAAGGCGAACCGACACATCTTCGTGAGTCACGTCCAAAATACTGCATGACATAATGAAAGCAGATATGTGGGAATCCGTGCTTTGATTTCCGCTCCCGTCGAATTTAGGAAAATTCTTTCGGTTTCCGTGAGGGAGCGCGTGAACTGGATGTGGCAGTGCGAGAGGACCCATAGCATTTCCCCATGGTACCGCCATTTGAAAGGCTGGAAAAAGCACACGAGCTGGGAGGGTGGTTCCACGGCGAGCGAGCAGCACTACAAAGGGATGTAGATGCTCCTTGTAAAAGACTTTTTCTTCGTGGGGGTGAGACACTCCTGGATGACCGGCTAGCCGAGCTTAGCGCTGAAAAACGTGCCGGTGTTACGCTGAAATTGTGCCTTTGAAGCAGATCGAAAGTGGGATCAACTTCTCCACGGGCTCTCCTGCTGCGCGTAAAAGGTTCACTTGCCAGCGTACCTTCCAGATCTGCGATGTTATGGCGCAGATTTAAACTTTATTTTTGGGTGTACTTGCTGATTTTCTGGTTTTTCTGTCAAAAACCAGCAGCATGCACTTTTCTAGATATTTAAAAACTATCCTCTTCGAAAAACCGATTGCGGTTAATGACAAATAGTAGCGAGGATAAGATGGCAGGGAAGAATAGCAGGCTGATTTTCAGATCTGATTTTTACTTTTTCAGAGGGTTTTAAACTTTTTTAGAAAACAGTCAAAAACTCAGATCTACGGAAAAATGCTAATTTTGATAAAAACTCAGCGAACTAAAGATCTGTAACTAGGCCCGATCTATGGATCTCAGAAGAAAATTTTCAATTTCGGGCACTTTTGCAAATTTTTGGATTTTCAACAAAAAGTTCAGATTTGCAAACTGGCAGCGATTTTATTATTTTTCTGATTTTATATTATACCACCACCATAGATCTGACAGATCTATCCGTTCCCCAGCGGAGTCGCCAAAAACTGTTGGTCCGAAAATCATGCCGAGTGGAGATCTATGGATAGATGCAGAGCCAACGGTGTGCGGGGCTTAGCCCCTCTTTGAGGCAATGCGGCCCGGTTTATTGCTATTTCTACTAGCAGGAACCTATGCAAGTCTCACAGATTCTGCCTTCGGGGGTTGGGATCTCATCCCAGTAGAGTGTTTCAGGCTGCGAAAAGAAAGGAATGAAAGAGGGAGAAGAGAAAGAACAGATCCGAAGGAAGAAAAGAAATGAATTCCAAAGCAGAAAGGTCAGAAGATTTATGTTTTCAGTTTGGTAGTAAACAGAGCCAAACCTACTTGCATAAATAAACAAAGCAATACTGATGAGCAAGTGACGGAAAATTAGATATGAATCCAACAGATTAAACGCATACAGATCTAACGTAAGAAAGATCTAATGTATAACACAGCTATTGAGCACAAAGTCTGAATAATTGTATTACTGTTCTCTTCTGTTACAAGAAAGCTCAAAGTCTTTCTCTCCTCACTTCTATTTCTATCTAGAAAATGTTCACCTTGAATACAACAAGTATTCCCATATTTATAGAAGATGAGGGAGAGAGAAGGCAAAATGGAGCCAACCACTTATTTACAAAGATATTTACAAAATATCTAAAAATCATGTTGACTTTGACAACTTGGTGGATGACATCATCCCATGATGCAACATGGATGATGTCATCATTTGTATCAACACATTTTAGACATTTCAAAAAGAAAGTCGGAGAATAGAGAAGAAGAAGAAGAAGAAGAAGAAGAAGAAGAAGAAGCTACTCATCATCATCATCCTGCGGCCGAAAAGGGGTTGCCTGTTTCTGATGCTGCTCAGGAGATGATATGTGGAACTGAGCGCGGTATTCCAAAAACTTGCTAATCATCGGCCCAAATTGATCCTGTGATGGATCCTTGTGCCGTTCACTGATTGCTTCGCAAGTCTCCCGCTCGTCTATGAGCTTTTCCGGGATTTTGGAATAATCTTTCCCTGCCTCGATAAGGAACCCGATGAAGTCCCTACAGGCCAGTAGGTTGTTGATAGATTCAGTGTCGAATGTGACCTCTGGCCCTGTCCCTTGAGAAGCTATCTCCTTGAAAATCCGGATAGTGTCATCAGCTGATCTCAAGGTAAGGGAAGGAGAGAGCAACCCTGGAGTCATGGCGAGGACAATTTTCTCCATTTGATGCATTGCATCCAGGGCCTCTTCCTTCACCTTGTCTATCTTTTCCAGAACGAATTCCAGCTGATCCATCCGATAGTCCAGAGTGGACATAGTTTTGTTGAGGGCCCTTGGATGGCCGAATACTCCGAACTTGACCAGATCTTCGACTGAACAGTCGAACATTTGTTGGAAGGTCTCGTGCTGGAGTCTAGCATGCTCTAACTCTTCTGATATCGGACCCGCTAATGCTTGGAGTTCCTTATTCGCCTTTCCGATGTTTAGGTATAAACTGGTATACTCGGCGATTACTCTTTCACTATCCTTGAGGATTTGGCTCCTCCAAGCAGAAACGGCCATACCCTGCTCGCCGATCTTTGAATACTCATTGATCTTCTCCTGACTGAGCAGCTCAGGAGTCTCGGCGGCAGTTGTGGGAGGTGCACTTCCCATCTTCTGTAAGGCTTGAAGCAGGTATTTGTTCTGCTCCTTCAGTAGCCTTTTCTCCTCTTTCGTTTCCCGAAGCTTCAAGCAATGATAGATCAAAAAACAATTAGGACCAAATTTTGGGATCATTTTTGACTTTTCCACATTTTTTGGAAAAATGGAAAATTTTGAATTTGTTCTCCACCCCTCCGCCCTTGAAATTTGGAGCTGACACGTGGCACATGGTGGGTCCCATTGGGATCACGCTTCAATTCTGCGCATTTTGACCTTTTTTAGAAAATTGGAAAAAATTCACTTTTTGCCCCACGGGCCCACACACCCGATTTCTCCTCGCCATGTGTCACTTTCTCTATTGCTAAAATTTGTGGGCCCAATTTTCATTTTAACTCCCTTTTTTTCTTAAGGGAAAATTTTCAATTTTCCTTCCATCGGCCGCCGACCCGCTCTGCCTTCGCCACGTGTCTATCGCTGATTCACCGAGGGCCACACTCCAAAATTTTACCCTAGGTCTTTTTGACCAAAAGGGAAAATTTTCCCTTTTCCTTCCGTAGCCCGCACTTCCCTCTAACTCTGTTGGACACGTGTCCACCTATGATTGGCCATGGGGCCGCGCTCCAAAATTTTACTTTAATATTTTTTTCTTCCAAAGGAAAAAAACCTCCACCATCCATGTCTCCTCTGACCTTGATTTCTACCATGTGTCCTCCTCTTTGATTGGAGCAGGGGAAAAACTGATTTTTAAACTTTAGGAAAATAGAGTTAAAAAACTCTAAGTCCCCCATCGGCTCGCTCCTCCCTTTTTGGTCTTTTAGGACATGTTTCCACTCTCGATTGGCTGCGGGGCTTTGGACCATTTTGTGACTTTAAAATTTTTGCAAAATAAAGTTTAAAACTTAAAGGGAATCTGACCACTGCCATCCCTCGGCCAATTAGAAACGCCACGTAGGCAAATTTGGAAAAAAGGGCCTGGGCCCGAAAATGCCCCATTTGCCAAAAAAGGCAAAAAAGATAAGTTATAACACTTCCCGCATTTCCTCAACCAATTTTATAAACCAACCACGTACCCTCTGATATCTCAGCAATAATTTGACGGCTAAAACATGCCTGTCTGACCATCAAAAAACACAAAATTTTCCAGTTGTGCCCAAATTTGATTTTTTCTTCATGGGTGAAGGATTTTTTTATCAAAGGGAAAATGGAAGGAGTTTTTAAACATTTTACGACCATGGGGAGGGGTTTTTGAGGGCAGATATGTATGAATCGATCATTTTTAAGCTTTCACGATTGGAGGAATGGAAAAACACAACATAGCCCGCAGATTTGGAAAAATTAGGGCATAGAACATGTCAAACTTGGGGATTTCTTTCAAATGGGGCATGTCAAATAATTTTTAGATGGACTAAGGCATGGGAACAGAGGCAACAACTTCATTTTACCCATTCAAACTATAGAAAACATTTCAGGCAATGCAGAGTGAAAGGAAAATTAGGGAAAAATAATGGAGGATCAAAATGGACACCAACAACAACAACACAATACATCATTGACATAGTTTACAATCATAAAACTATCCAAAATCGACTTGGATCGAGAATCTTAAAGCAGACACTAGTGCCCAGTCCTAGACAATATTGGTAGGTGTTTGTGTCCCCCTAGGTCTAATGTCCTAACGAAAATATAGTCATTTTATCAAATTAACATAGTTCAAAGTAGTTATCCTATAGCAGACACTTACCTCCGGTATACAATTTAGTTTATTAGTTATAATCAAAACAAATTGAAAATAACCAAAATGAATTGGAACTAATAAAAAAAATCATAACGTGCCATTTGAAATGACACTTTAGTAAGAATTCATGGAAGGAGGGAAAAAATAGACCTCTCTCCCAACACTCTTCTCCTGTGGCGTGAGATCACAAAAAAAATTGTACTTGACATGAGATCACCCAAAAACTCACTCTTGGCATGAGATCTCCAAAAATTCTCTTTTCACTGCATTTTAAGACATCTTTCTATCCTTTACACTCTTATACATTAGGGACATATTTGTCTTTATTACTAATTTTTCACACTTTTACATACTTATGTATACTTTATACATAGGATTTTCATGTATAAAACTTTGACTACTCTTTCACTCTTCTTTTGTAGGTTTATCTTTAATATGTAACAAGGAGAATCTTATAACATCAAACATTTGTTCCAAAAACATATTATGCATACGGCTCACCCCTAGGGTCCACTTCCCTTTCCTAGTCTCTGCACTTCTCATTAAGATCACTCCATGCTTCACTTGTCCACTCGGCACACTATCGGCCACATAATTATCTACAAGGTTACAAGGTACACATCTTCTATATAGTTTATGTTATTTAGTATTCACTTAACAACATAACATGGGGGGAAAATGTAGACAAAAAATCTATGAACTTGGGTACATTTCTAGGTCCTAAAAGCGTGCCAAGGTTTACATTATTCCTAAGAAAGATAACTAGTAATTGACAACTCTCTTTGGCCTTTTGCTTTGTTTTATGCACTTTTATTGGCCTTATATATATTTCACTCTTACTAGTATTTTAATGTTTTATTTTTCTATGGCTTTGGACACTAACACCTAGTTAGGATAATAATGCTAGGTGCTCCTATCATCTTGGGTGCTCCTCTCCCTCTTTATATTTTTCGTATCCCTCTGGACCCCTTTCGCTTCTTAATTACTTTTTATTACTATGGGTCAACCTTCCAATTGTCAATTAAAAAATTCAAACAAGGGAATCATATGAATATATATTTATGCTTTCAAAATTATGGTCCAAGAATTAACATTACTATTATCACCTAAGCTTTCATTCAAAGGCACAAAAATACTTCAAAGGAATTTATCTAGCACATCCATTTAAGGGAAAGGGCTGCATACTTATGCATACAAAAGTTTTTTCTATTCCATCCACACATTCTATACATATTCTAGATTCTATATCTAGCCCACTATCATTTGTGCAACTTGCACAAGGCCATCCTAAGGAATCATCACACACACAAGCATGGAGAAATACATGGAGTGTGAGATGTAGTGTAGTGTCGGTTGTAAATTCACTCTTTGAGTGACTTTCGAGTCGTCGACTCATTTGACTCCCCTTTTATATGTTTTCCTTTTTAGGTTTGATTATATGTGGTTTTTAGGTATGTTCAAGTGAAATTCTTTCTTGCGGGTTACATGTACTTTTGATGATCAAGGACAAAAATTAGTGTGGCAAATCAACAACTAGCATTGAATTTCCTCACACATAGAAGAAACTAAATCTAGACCATTAACACATATGCTAGCACCTAGACATAGTCACCAATGCTCGAATTCTCTTGCCTACTTGTGGGTGCTTCTTACCTGCTCACTTTTGACTCTCATAACCTCTAGCAAGCCCTGAAGATTATATTTTTGCTTGCTTCATCATTCATCTACCCAAATCACCTTCAAGTAGCTTGGGAATTAGCTAAGTCTCTCTATTTCCTCTTTTTCTTATGGTTTCACATTATTACATGCTTGTTACTTTTCCATTTAATTTAATTCATTATTTATACATAATTTATCGAGTAGATTACTCTGTAATAAGATTTAATACAATTTATATTAAATCTCCCTTTCAAATTTGGATTTAGGTAATGACACTTTTGGTTCATTTGAAAAACACACTAAAGGCATTGGATCTCGATTATTTTTGAAAGGGGGATTTGATGGAAATGGATTTAGTAAAAATGGCCAAGGTATGTCTACCGTGTACAGTCAAGGATAATCCTCATTTTGCGGTTTGGGTTTTCTTAGTAAGGGAATGGATATTGGAGAATCCTCCAAGCATGCTGAAGGGAGAAAATCTTCGATATCAAAGTGAATACCCAACTAATATGACACGATGGATTTGGTAAGAAAATTTAGAGAAGAGGTAATGATATTCCACCTCCTCATTTTTATCATAGTCATAAGCATAAGAGAAATTGTAAAAATTATGAGGATCCACTCTTTTAGTTTAAGAAATATGGTTTTAATATTCAAAAATGATGAATGCTTTTTCATCCATTTTTTTGGGTTAAGTAATCATTTTGTTTCCTTTATTCGGAAGTGAAATTATTTCTTACGAGTGGTTTCCTAATGAGCTCAGAGTGAAAGACCAATCTCATTGTTAAGAAATGAGAAATGGAAAAACTAATACCTCATCCCAAAATGAGAACAAGAGGAATTTTTTCACTAATTGTTGTATGAGTGGACACAAGGTTGAAAGATCTTGGAAACTTCATCCAACAAACCATATGAGAAATGGTAAGAAAAATTTGGTTTACAAGATAAAAGAAGTTGTTAATCCACCAGTTGAGAATAAGAAAACCTTGGATCTATCCACATATTATCCATAGATGAGTCCATTTTATTTTGATATGGATAATGAAAAATCATGTGTTTTGGATAGATTTATAAAACATTTCTGATATTGATAAATAACATGCTTTTTCATTCATTTTGTTACCCTTTCTTTTGGGATTCTAGTTGAATTGTGGTAAAGGATTTAAACCCAAATTTTATAAAGAAGTTAAAAAGGGAAAATGAATTTTTGGAGTTTAGATTTTGGAGTTTAGTTTTTTTTTACATTGAGTACATAATTAAAATAGTTTGAGTACTCATATTTCAACTTTGGATATTTGACAAAAGTTTGTACAAGTTGATGGGATTTGATAGTGTCCATTTTCATACTTATTTTCCAGAGTAATTTTTATTTGGGAATGCATATATTTTTATCATATATATGTTAGGTGCATTTTAAGACCCATATTTTGGGCAATGTTTGTGATTGTGATCACAATGCAAATTCTCATTGTTACCATACTTATAAATCTATACATTTTGTAAGACCCCAAATTTGGGTAATAAATGTGATTTATAAGTATGGTTATAACATTAGATTACATTATGATTGCACTGGAAACATGTTTTTAGCATTATATGGTAGTTAACACACTTGATATGCAGATTTGGAAGAAATTTTTTTGTCCTAGTTGTAGTGCAGAGATATTGGAATAGATATTTCATTAGAAGATTCACATGATTGAATTTTGATTCTTATATATTTTTTCATGTGTGTGGCCTAAAATTTTTGGATCATGATATTTAAAGTGGTTGACTATTTCACAGGACAATGGACACTAGTTATCTTTGACATGTAGTGGTCCTTATATACTAATTTATTTGATGGAATTGTGTTTACAATATTGGTTATATCATAGAGTATCGGTTAAACACTTGTCTCTTTTGGTGAATAGTGTCTATTTTTAAGATTGATTGATTGTTTATGATGGAGATTACAAAATACTAAGTTCACGGATGTGTGTAAAGATTGGCATAATCATAGAGTATCAGCGAGATAGTTGCCTTTTTGGTGAACTATTGTCTATTTATAAGCGATCAAATTTTGGTGATAAGTTACTCAACAATTTCTAGTGAGTTAACCCATAATGTTATTTGTATGGATTTTTATGTGTTTGTGATATACAGGAAGATGATTAGCAAAATTTATGGGTGAAAAACAATTTTTTATGTGCAAAACACTTTCCCGGTGGGGAGGAGTGATATGGAGATCAAAATGGTGGGAAGAGTTTCACTAGATCTCCCAAGATCATTACAATATGGTAGAACTATCAGAGAGCTGTATGTCACCTATTTAAAGGTAAAAAATAGACTCCATTGGAGTAATTTAAAGTCCACAAGATGCCATTGAAGGAGAGAAAATAGGGGCAATTGGTGAATCATGTTACGCTAATAACGACAAAATGAAATGGAGAAAAAGTGTAAATTTGTTTTTGACTCGGTCTTTGATGTTCATTTTAGATAGGGGATCCGTTATTTGCTAGTTGGGGCCCTTAGTCGAGTTGACACACTTTTTTATCGGAGGGGTGTCTTTGCCTCTATTACTTTATTATGTTATTACCACAACATATATATATATATATATATATATATATATATATATAATATAAAAATCTTGGGATGCATGTAGGACATATGATATTGCATTGTGATTGTATTTTCATACCACCTCACCAGAGTTGACATTTGATGTCACCCAAGGGATCGAGCTTCATCCTATATTCATTGTAACAATGCAACATTGGAAGATTAAGTTAACAACTCGGAGGATCAACATAAGACCAAGATCATTCTCAACACCGAACGACGCAACTCACCTTGTGGCAACTCAACAAATATCTTGATCGCCAAGCCATTGATTAAGAAAATGTTGAAATAAATATGTGCTAAATCTAAATATGTAACAATGTTGATATAAATATGAAATAAAGTACAAATTTGACACAAGAAAGTATGCAAGAAAAATATGAAGCCCTAGTTGAAAGAGAGGGGATGAAATACTTGGCTAATTCACAATGATTCTAAAAGTGCCAAGTTAGAAAACTTTTGAAATAGGAAAGAAGAATGTTGCAAAAAGCTCTGAGAATGTCGGACTAGAGCACCTATGCGGGAGTTAGGGGTAATGGACCTTCTTTGGGCAACTGTGCTATTAAAAAATATACAAATCTCAATTTCATAGGGTCATGAGATGTTCACTTTGGATGTCTCTTTTAGTCTCTTATATGTCATTGTACCTCGTGTTACTTACCTAAAACATGAAAATAAAAAAGAGTACCTATAAAACCCCAAAACACATAAAATATTGAAAATAAAAAGATGCAAACGGGGAGTTAGAATGACCCCGGTGGTCACCTAACTGAGTCAACTTATGATCTAGGTGCTACACTACATTTCAGACTCCATGTAGTTTTACGTGTGTGTGTAGAATCATGCCTAGGATGATGGAAATTATCACCTACCAATGACCATGACAATGGGTGGAGGTGTAAGCATATGGAATGGATGGAGCATGATTGTATGAATTGAAGTGCATGTCATGTGGAGTGATGATGGGGTGTGCAAAGATTGGTAGAAACCCATGGGATACATGTGATAGATCGTGTGAATGAGGCATATGTAATGGATATGGTGGTGGAAGCAATAGAGGTGGTGTATAACATGTATGTGGGGGTGGTGAATGACGAAAAAATGAGTACCAAGAAGAGAAGACTCGGGGGTGTATGCCTACACTGTCATGGTGAAGGAGATAATGATAGCTCCCGAGAAGCAAATTATATGACACTAGTTTCCTTGATTTGTTATGACCTCTCATATAAATAATGAAAATCATTGTCATGATAGCCACTAACATAATGGTAATTATAGTAATACTAATCATGTCGACGTTGTAAATAGTTTGGTGGGTGGTGTTGGTTAGAAGGAAGTCAAATAATACACATCAAGTAATACATCATGAGGTCAACCATTAGGTGAAAAGAAGAAAGGAACCCGGTACTAAGGTGAAAGAGTAGTAGTAGAAATTCATGGTAGAGCCAGAGAAACATGTGTAAGAGATGAAGAAGGGGAATGAGGTTATTTCCTTTACACTTTGGGTTGAGATGGGTTGATTTTGATAATTTCTAGGAGGTGGAGTAGGAGGAGCACTCTTTTTTTGAATTGTAGTCAAGGGTGGAGGTTGATTAGGATGTACAAATGGAGGTGTAGGTGGAAAATAAATGGACATAGTAATTGGAGAAACATGAGGAGGTGTTGTTAGAGGAGAAGAAACAAAGTCATGTTCTAGATCGATAACCTTGTAACAAAAAATTATAAATTACTCACAAGCATCATATTATAAGTGTTTCTTTAGAGGAGGAATAAGACCACGAAAGAAGATGGATTGTTTTTCCAAGTCACTAGGTGAAATATAAGTTGATGTATACATGAATTAAAGTGTAAGATTTAATCCTAAATAGGTTTGGAAAATCTATGATGCAGAGTAGGAATGTGATCGTATATGACCCTAGGACCATTATTGATAATAAATCGATGAATTAATGCATCCTCCATATCATATAAAGTGCTAATAAAACCAAAAGGGAGATGTGTATACTATTGTAGTGTGTCATCAGTAAAACTATAATGGAATGCCTTAAGTAATAAGAGATCATTAGAGGATCACCATGGGCATGAGGATCACCAATATTGTCAAAGCATGTGAAAGTAGGCATGACAAAGTCTTTGGGGAAGGCATAATTATGAATCTTTTTAGGGACGGGGTTTCCATGTAAAGAGTTATTGTCAATGGAGGCATAATAGGATCTACTTTCTAAAGTAAGAGTATGAACTTGTGATTAAAGTTGTCCTACGACATGCATGAGAGATAGAAGATCTTGTGAGGGGATGGAAAGAGATAGAAAAAGTGTATTAAGTGGTTGAATTTTTCCATTATGAGTGATCATGGGAATGTCAAGAGGTGATAGAGTGGAACTAGATTCTAAAGGTGTGGTGGTAGATGTGGATGTAGGAGTGGTAGTATGACTAGGATCAACACAAACTCTAGTAGGTGTAGTGAGAAAGGAAGAAACCTCAATAGGTGAAGATATAGTAGGGGATATGGGAATAAAAGGAGAAGAAGAAATAGTGGGGGTGACTCAGGTGTAATTGTAGGTACAAATTCAGGAGTGGGAGAGTTACATGCAGTGGTATGCAAAGAAGGAGACCTATGAGGTTTGATCAGTCACCGAATCAATGGTAGGATCATCCATGTAATAAGAAGGATAATGAAATATCAAAAGAGATATGTCAAGAGGGCTATCAAAAGTGGTAGAAGGCATATGAGTAATGACATGGGTGGCGAGAGGAGAGGTAGGATGTACACCAGATTGTGAATCAATGCCTAATAAAAAATCAACAATAGAGGGATATAAAACATCCAGTGGCATATCAGAATAAGGATAAGAAGGATCATATGCAATCAGATGACATGGCTTAGCAATGAGTGAAAAAAGGGTCATTAACAAGGCATATACCTATAGGAGAATCAATGGGATTGGTTGGCACATGTTGTTGGCCTTCTAGGAGAGCTTGTTGAAAGTCATCAGTTAAGACCATATGAGCACTATATAGAGCCCTAAGTTTAGCTATGACAAGCCTCATCATAAATAGGATTGACACTAAAATGAGACATGATGTATAAAAATAAAAAAATATGTTAACTACTTAGGGTATAAAAGAGGATCCAAGAGAAAAATGTTTGAAATGTAGTGTTCACCAAAATGATTAACTAAAAATAGAATTTTGATGGCTATTTTATAAGTTAATCTAAATAGAAACTAAGTATTGTATTGAAGTACTATATCTAAATATTTTTCTTTAATATTTGAATAGATTGAAATAATGGAAATAAGAGGGATATGGTACTAACCTTGAATTAACTTACCTAACTATGTGCTAGACTATAGCAGAATTGGTACACGGACTTGGAAACTTGTAATCGAATGGCCTCAAGGGAAAAAAAGGTGTATGTTTATCTATCCTGAGGTGCCTGGGAGGATACTGGGGCACCCCAGTGCCCTGTTATGATATTTGGGCATTATAGACTGTAGAAGAGCTCATAACTTGAATTCAATAGTGTCGTAGTATATTTGAAATACCTTTGCTCCTTTTACACTCGGTATCACAAGTAATTTTGCCCATGTCATTGTGAATGTTACCTGTAAACCCTATCCAAAGCATCAATTCCTAAAAAATAAAAATGCATATGAATAGGTCGGACTGACCTCAACTTCCAAACTAGTGGCCTTACGACTGAGTGTTGCACTAAATTTCGGACCCAATGAAGTTTTGTGTGTGTGCAATTTTTTTCCTAGGGTGCCCTAGTGACAATGACATGGTAATAAGGGGAAATAACTAGATGTAAAACAAAAATGGGTGGATGAAATGGAAATAATAAAACCATTTGCCCCCATGCTTGTGTGTGATGCAGATGTAGAAGATGCCCAAATGTAGTCCCTTGCCTTAGTAGATAGATTCCCTTGATAGTGAGATATCCGCCCATAATGTAGTGAGTATGCTATGTTTATATAGGGATATCTTGTTCAAATTTCAACACTAGTGACTTGAAATTGTTGACTATGACCTAGGGGAATACATGGGGTAACTGTTAGGACTAACCTTAAACAAACAAATTAAGACCACAAACTACGAAGACACGGGCACCTAAAATCATAGATATGGCACCCCATGGTATCCCAATGCAACCCTAGGCTCCCCAACATAGACCTAAAGAAGAAAGTTGAGAAAATTATGACACCTAAGACACCCTAAAAGATTCCCAAAACTAAAGAGACAAATGATGACTGGACTAGAAAAACAACAATTATTTCTGACTAACTGACAACAAGATCAAGTCATTAGTGAATACTTTTATTTTGCGATATCCATTTATAAAATAACATACCCAGTGGTATTAATGTAATAGTGAGTATGTGATTTTGTGACTACAAAAACCCAAGATCACATTGACCTTGGCTGGATCTACAAACAAGCCTTCTTTACAAATAATATGCCCAAGTAAAGTGCCAAAAGGTGTTGTAAAGATACATTTCTTAATATTTAGAGAGATGATCAACTGTCTGCACCTCTCAAACATAAACCTCCAATTGTCATAATGATCCTTAACCAAACCATATACTATCTATTCATCTAGATATACCTGTAAAAACTTATGAATGAATTCCTAAAATCTTGCACAATAATCCACGAGAACATCACTGGTGCATTCTTCAATCCAAAGGGAATCATCATGTATGAAAAAATTCCCCACTCAATGGTGAAAGTTGTCTTTTCTTGATCTTCCTTCACTATGCACACCTGATGATATCCTGAAAACCCATCTGTAAAAGAGTAGATCTCACACCCTGTAACTCCCTCAAGGATCTCCTCTGTAAATGGGGTGGGAAATGGATCAATAAAAATGAGGCATTTAATTCTCTATAGTCCACACAGATCCTTATCCTCCCATCATTTTTAATATTGATGACCATGGAACTAACCCATTATGATTCCTTAATGGGCTCAATTATATAAAACTTGAGCATTTTATCAAATTTTTCTTTTACCTTAATGCACGGATTATGATTCATCATGTATGACATCTTCCTAATCGGGTGCACACCTTATTTAAGTTTTATTTTCATCTCACCTAAATAAGGGTGTTCTCATTTTAACTCATGATAACCCCTTGGAAATAAATCCTAAAAGTCACACAAGAGTTTAATAATCTTAGCAACTTCCTACTCTGACTAGTAGTCGCCAATAATGGCCTCTTTAGGCTTTGCATCTATTCGAATGTTAACCTTCTTTGTTTTCATAGGCTCATGATACACATGTGCCTTCCCATATTATATGTACATTAATTCGTGTGTACCTTTAGTGTGGTCAACATCTAGGTTATTTTCATCATCATCATCATTTATCATGCATACTAGTTTACCCTTTTCATTTTCTTTCCTAGGAGTGGACCATTTCTTCTTCTTCTTCTTCTATCTCTTCTAGGTCAATGCATGCCTCTAAATCTATCTCATCAAAAATATCTAGTAGAATTTCCTCAGCCTTCACACTATCCTCTAGAGTAATGCACTTCATAATCTACGAGTACTTCATTGAATGAAGGCTTAGCAAAAAATTAATTAAAATTATGGATCATACCTAAGGTCATCTCCTACAAATTAATTGTTTCTCTTTTCAATTTCACATGGACATACCACGCGCATGTAGCTTCCTAAAGTGGAGTAGAAATTATGTACCCAAAATTATGGTGGAAAGGCATCCAACCCATTTGTCCAAAGTCTCTCATATTCCTAGATTTGGTACGAAGCAGGGGACTTCTCATGGAATTCACATATCTGTGAAAGTGCATTTCTCCTTAAAAACTAGTAGAAAAGATGATTCTCACCTCTCCCAATTCCAATAGGTTGTCTCTGTGTGTGGCCCATATGCGCGTTGTTGTCCCACACAGAGTATAAAATAACATATGTATTCTATCACCCTCATCATTCTACTAGGATTCCATGGCACATAGAAATACATTAGGGTTCCCCTCACCAGTGTATCGAGGAACCTGGTTATAACTTAAGTGCCTAACCATGCGTGACCTGATCATGTGAGTAACTATGTTCTTAACCTCTCATCCAAATACTTCATATGTATCATGTACCTAGTTATCACAAGCAATAATGGTGGTATCACTAAATGACTGAGCATCATCCCATTGTATCACTCCTTCCTTAAATGGCTTAGTTACCTCAAGATCTCTAATTGTGCATGCATATATTTTGTTCAAGTCTTCTTCACTCAAAGTATCAACATACGAGTAGAATTTACATCTATCAATGGTATAATTACATGATCTTATTTGTCCTCAAATTTAATGTACCCCTTGTTGAAGAGAAAATATGCATTATTTACATAAAACCAAGGGTGCCCAAGTAATGTTGGGAAACTATCTACTTGAGCTAGCTCCAACACATCAAATTCCCTAGTAAAATTTCCTCCATGTATCGTAATAGTCACATCCTTTAGCACTCCAAGTGGCATGACTCTAATTCTATTTTCCATATATAATATATTTGAAGAGGGCTATAATGGTGGTCTTCCCATATGATCCCATGCATCCAATGTAAGTAAATTAACTTATGCACATATATCTATTAGAATGTTACTTAGGAGCCATCCATCTATGACTGCATTCAAACGTAATCTCCTTACCATACTCATGATTATGGGTAGATAGATTTACATTAAGTATCCTCCTCTCACCCTCGTTACTTATGCACGGTAATGTTTCTCTCAACGACTCTCCTAACTAGGGGATTATGTTCTCCTAGTGCAACATTCGACATAACTCCAAATCATCTACATCATTCTATGGAAGTTCAAATGTCTTTTCTCATTCCATCACGCGTGCCTGATCCTTTAAGCTCTAAATCTCACCTTGCAGATATCTGATAATGTCCATAGTCTCCTCATAAACCTCTTTTCTATGCAAAACATTAGGGTATTTGGAATTTCTCATTTCTTACATCATTATAGTCAACTTATACTTCAGAGGTTCATGTGCACGCATAACCTTAGCACATGTAGTGACTAAGATGGGTTGTAATTTATAACTAAGTCCAACCTTTGGCATCTATTGATCTCCATCTATGCACTATATCTTAATCATAGCTACACCCTTGTCTCTCTTATTTTTCTTACTCATATGATCGTAAAATTCTAGACATTATTTAAATTTGTGTTGCTTTCCACACCATGAGAAAACCACATTATGAGGGAACTCACGCTGATAATGATTAGGAAATCCACAAGTATAACAAGTTCCTCTAGAAATCCTCCTCTTCCACCACCACAATCTCAACCTCTATATCCTCCACAAAGCCTCTACTCATGTTATCCCCACTATTGTGCCCTTCACTATGATGTTCTCCTTGTTCCTTAGATCCACTTACTACACTAGTCTGGAAAACACCAGTTTCTATGGCTTCATGGATATGATCAATCACTCTATGTTCTATAGTGTCACGAGTGTGAGTTTTACAAATTTTACAATAGATAGACACATTATTCTAGATCGTGAGTGTAAGAGGGGACACCTACTTGTATCATGGTCCAAATGACAAATCTCGAGAATCCAACAACATGGTGCACATGGACTTGTGAGGATAGCTATCCTTGGTATGTACTTCAACCTCGCAATCCTACACCATATTCCACTGCACATCTCATGAGCTAAATTAGTAGAGAACTTCTCCAACTATTTCACCATAGCTATTGTTGGGCCCTTGAAATAACCAAGTACTTGAGGCACAGAGGGTTATGGCATGTGGAAGTAGAGCGTGAAGGCACATGCAAAGGTAACTTTTGGGATGTAGTCATTTTTTGCACCCACTAAGAACAAGGGAACCATGTGCGCCAACCTATCACCCAGTGGCACTAGGCACTCACTCGAGGGACATGAGAGGGAGTTGAGTCTCTCTTTTATGTGAGTCTAGTGGAAGGCATAGTTCATGATTCAGAATTAGTGATTTAACGAAATAAAGAAACTATAGAGATCGAATGGCTTCTACACCCCTTCATTCATAACGAAACAAAGCGCAATGAATAATAGAACCAAGAAGTTGTAAATCCACAAATATACTTAATCATTATAGTAAGGTCCATGATTATACAAGATCAAATGTAGAGTAAAAGCATGCAAATAATACAAAAGGAGATCTTAATATAAACATGATGGTAACCTTATCATATTCATCCATAGTCTTGCTACAAAGTATCATAGAGAGGCAAACCACATTCATGCGCCATATCTAGATCCATACATGTATTCTCATAAAAAAATTTGCATTCCCCATTTCCCCATTATATCCTTATTGAATCCTTTACCCATTTTCATCCCATATTTCTCACAATAATTCTCTGAGCTCCGCTACCTCACTTCTCTCTATTCTTTGCCAAGGGCGTAAATAAATAGGCATCGAGCTCTAACAAACTCTTCTACACCTTAGATCTAGCCCCAAGTGTCAAGGTGTGGGTCGCCCAGTGCACTGCCTCTCCATGTCATGATTAGTTTTTGGATCTTCCTATCACAAGGTATATCCCTTCCAGGACATCCTTTCACCAGGCTGGAACCTTATCCAAATGAAACACATTCTTCATGTGTCCTGCCCAAAAGGCCAAAAACAACTAAGTCCCGAATTGTTCTTCACACGGCGCGCGCGTCCTTGGTTCTTCAAGAATCCTTTTGAACTCTTCCTTATGTGCCTTCACTTGCGTGTTTCCTCGGCCATGCGTGCCTACACGCCCTTAAGATTTGGAAGCTATATTAGGGGCCCAACATTACCCCACACTTCACCTGTTCTCTACCCTCAGGAACCTTCTCAAAGAATGTAGTACAAAAAGAATGCAAGGCCTTTCCTTGGAAAAGAATGGAGGAAAGAATAAAGAATGGGGGAGAGAAAGAATAGGGGAAAATTACCTAAAGAAGAAGAAGGGGAAAATTTTTCCATAGGTCGACCTCTAGTGTACTCCAAGCACTGACTTCATCCTATGCTTTAGTGCAGATGTCACCAACCAAGGTGCTCACCTCGTCGAAAGTTAACCCTTCCCCCTGTGTGGTAATGGTTTCCACCACAGTCTCTAGTTCCTTAGTGTGATCTTCTAGGGCATCCATCTTCCTCGTGATGACCTTGTAGAGCTCTTTTAGCTGGGTTTTGATTGAGACTCACCGGTTCTCAATAGCTTTGGATTTCTTTTCCACTTCGGCTATGATCCTTTCTCACTTGGCTCTATTTCCCTTTTTCTTTTCCCTGAATTCCTTCAGCTCGTCTTCATCACTGGTAATTAGTATGCTTGTCACTTTGTCTTGATCCATGTAATGGTCGTAAGCGACCCCCCCTGGTTTGTGCAGCTAATCTTACGTTAGCGAGCACCTTGTTGTATTCAGCCATGAGTGTGACGACCTTGAACTTGTCTTCCTTCTCCAAGTGCACTGCTACCTCCTCTACCAACTCCAATGCCAAAGGCTACCTTTCCATGGTGAGGATCTAAGTCAAGTCCTCTAAGCACTCTAGGGAGGATCTATACTTTTACGCGAGAGGGTTAAGGTCCGGGTGCTTCGTGATAATCACTTGGGAGATGAGCTCCACCTTCTTGGAAACTTCACATACCCTGGCCTTTTCCTCCTGAAGCTCCCTCTGCAGTTGAGCACTAATTAATTTCTCAAGGCTAAGATCCTTTGTTAGATTCACTACTTTTTCCTTCCTCTTCTCATACAGTCCTACAAGACTCTAACCCTATCATTCCTACCAAAGAGCCTAGCCTTGATCTCTAGGGAGAATTTTTGAATGCATTACACACTTGCTCATCTGATAGTTGTTGTGTGTTTACAATGGGGTTGTCCCCCTTTCCTTCAGACAGCGTCAATACCGCTCCTTGGTTAACCTCGAACTCAGGCTCATCGAGGTGGGAGTTGAATGCCCATGATAGCATCTTCCTTGTTCGTGGGTATCCACCCTCAAGGTTAAAGGACTCCATGGCGGTGAGCTCCTTGGTGGGCACGATACTTTGGAAACACGTGCACAAAACTTTGTTGGGGTCATCAATGTAACCCATCATTGTTCTTCCCCCTTCCACACATTTACTTCTCATGTGTATGCCCTTGGGAATAGTTCTTTGAAAGAGTTGGGCCTTTTGTGCTACCCACACTCTTCTCCCTCTGCTCTTCTTTTAATTTTCCAAGCACTAGCTCCACGCTGCGCTCCAACTCCTCTTCAACTAGGGTATTGATTATCTTCTCTACCTCCCTTGTTGCCTTCTCATTCACCTCCTCTTGAGTGAGCTTGGGCATATTTGGCTCCGTGGTACTAGCCCCTTTGCTCCTCTCTTCACCCCGTGCACCTTCCTCCCTTTGGGCACCCTTCCTCCTTACAAAGAGGAAAGCATCATTTGTATCCCCTACTTCCTCTCCCTCCAAATCATGGACATCAATTGGCTCTTGATTCACCTCCAACTCCTCCCTTAATCAACATCCTTCTCACCTACATAGGCGTTCAAGTCGTCTGTATCTTCAAACCCTTGTTCCTCTGTTCCTTGTTCTTCTTCCCTTGCAAAAAACTCGGAGTCGGGGATGTTGTCTTCTCTTCATCTGAAGGTTCTTCAGGGGGTGGTCACTTCGTAGGCTTCGAGGTCTTTTCCCTGACCACCATTCTCCTTTTCTTCCAGACATAGGTACTCGGCCCCGCGGTACCTACATTCTACCTTTCCATTGCTCTTTGTTGTTGTTCTTCTTCTTATTTCTCCTTGCACTTTAGCGCTGGCTTCTTTCTTCCCATGGGGTCATCTAGGATGGATATTTCATTCTCTACGTATGCGCCCTTCTCAAAATTTGGCCTTATGCACAAGTAGATAATAACTGAAGAAGACTCTCGTGAATTGCTAAGGTCAGCGACCTTACGATGTGCACATCCTGTGACATGTACCTTTCAACATACGCGCGCTTCCCTGGGTAGACCAGCTTCTTTCTCATTTCTCTGTGTTCACTATGTCGGGTGGACAGGTCAAGTCTTAATTTCTTCGACTCCTTATACATGTTCACTCCCACCTGGAAAAATTGGGTAGTAAATGAGAAGGGGAGTTTACACCAGGGACTCCAACTACCATCCACCAAGATGAATCTACCAATGTAGAAGTGCTGGTATACCGCGAACTCTGCTTCTCCTTCAGTTGCCACGGGGAGTTGCTATGAAATTCTCCATTCAACCCCGAATGCATTCCTAAGGTGCATGTACCATTTGTCTAAGCATGCCTTGTGCACCCCTATCATTGACTCACATGTGTATTTTTGGAATCTTTCCGGAGAGGATCTTCAGCGGGGTACTCCCATATGAATTTATCGGATGCATCTGGCACCCCGATTTCTGAGAACACAATTGTTAACAGAATGTTTCCAAACAAGATCTTTCCTCCATTCTCCACACTACTTATGATTTCATCTGCTATTTACTGGGAGATGTTGTATATGGTGCCTTCCACGACCTTCCTGCAGACATTCAACCAAGGCTTGCTCACCTGGTTCCACCTCTCTTTTCCATTTAGCTTGGAGATAAGGTGCACGGCCATCTTCATCACCGGATTGCTGATATCCGAGTCGTCGTAGTATCTTGATCCCTTCTTATACTCCTGGGATGCAATGGTTTCTTTGATTGCCTCCTCATCCTAGAGGTCATGTATGAGCACGTCCCCTTTACAACTTAGGCCTGTAAAGTGTGAGATTAACTGGGGAGTTAGGCACATTTTTCACCTTGCGAACCAGAAGAAATCTTCGTGCACGTGTGTCATCAGCCATTGGTACAAGCGCTCGGGCTTTCCAAAATATGGCAGCTCGTAAAGCTAGAGAAGCCTTGCCTTCTCCATTTTCACCTTGACTACATCGCTATAGATTGGCATCCCATCAAGTGTTCATTTATTTGTGGGGTGCACCAACTCCAGCGCCATCTCTTTTCAATTATACTTGATCGGTGATTGTAGTTGATCATGGTCATCTATCTTATGTGGGACTCCCACTCTTTCCCTAGCAAAACCCCATCTAGTATTACATCTTTGAGTACCATTCCTCATTGGTATCCAGGGGATTTATTCTTCTTTCTTCTTTCCCTTACCCTTACCCTTCTTGGATTATACTACATGCTTATCAACTAATTTTGTGGCTGTCATTTTACCCTTTGCTTTCATTCCCTGGTTACTTTTGAGTTGTTTGAGAGTTTTCTTCGTGTGCCCCATGCCCTGAGAGCACAAACCCTAATCTCGACTTTCCTCCTTCGATCACGACGGTCTTTCACAACATTCCTCACTCGAATGAATCACTTCTACTCGGTTTATAGATCTAATGGACCAATTGCACATAAGTTTTTGAGATTTTCCTTCACACGAGTCACTCTCGAAACCTAGCTCTTGAAAGAAAATCGTTCTCCTTGTTTTCACAAAGTAAAATAATGAACTTGCCCATCCTTTGTATCTATAGCTTTTCCCAATTTTATGCATTAAAGGCTAGGCTACCTACCACTTTGTACAACAATATTTAATTCATTGTTTTTCACAAACATGACTTGAAGCACTTCTTCTCACACACCCAATCCTTGTGTGAAAACTTTTCCACCCACGCCCAATCCTTGCGTGAAATTTTTTCCAACCTTCTGGCACGCAAACAATCCATCTTGACAGAAGACTCTTGCGCGTGTGTTACCAGCGCCAAACCCACCTCTTCCATCCTCATGATTCTTGCTTTCGCCTACCTCGTGTTTTTGTGCTTTTTCTCCTTTGTACATGGATTTCCAATGTAACCTTATTTTGCTACCCATTTGTCTTTTTTCTCTAATGCATCTTTTCAACAGGGCCAATTCAAATGGTTTGCCAACCCAATCCTCCTGTAGAATAACTTCATGCTTCTCTTTTCACCTTACCCCACACTAAATCGATGTGCGGTCCTCTGCACATTCATAAGTCAAAAATTAATAAGGTTCTGGCACCAAAGGCACAAAACAAGACAACAATGCGAAAGGGAAAAACAGAAAGGAAAAGCAAAAAAGGAAATTCTAAACTAACTAAGGCGAGAACTACCTTATTTACAAACACCAAGAAGCATTATTTATAGTAGGGCTTCACTACTCCCATTGAAGTGTCCAGTAAATTTTTTCCATCCGAGTGCTTGTATGAATCGACACGCGACCGAATGAAGGATGTATGAAACTACATAAGGACCCAACCAATGCACCTTCAAATTTCTAGGATGGCGTAGAAATTTTGAATCATATAGCAATACCATCGGCGCCAACCTCAAATTGTTTGTTCTTAATGTTGCGGTCATGCCATGCCTTTTGCTTTGCGTTCTCGATTATTTGGATCCATCTTGCTAGTGAGCACCTTTCATCCAACTTTATCAATTCATCAATTTTTTTCTTCCAGGTGGTTGTTCATCATCCAACCCTCTTACATGTGCTATATCGTAGCGAAGGTAGCATAAATTCAAGCGACAAATAGCCTCCGCGCCGCACACCAGTTGAGATGGTGTGGCCTTGTTCAACCTTTTTTATGTTGTTCTTTATGCCCAAAGAATCTGTGATACCTTGTCATCCCAATCCTGCTTTACCCACATCACATATCTTAGTCAATGTGTGACTAAGGATTTTGTTGAATGCCTCTGTAGTCCCATTTTCCTGAGGGTGATAAGGGGTAGTCTTGTGATGGGCTACCATGAATTCTACTAATAGAATCTTGATGGTTTCATTTAAGAAGTGAGTGCCCCTATCACTTGTTAAACTTAATGGACACCCATACCTACTGATAATGTTTTCCCACAAAAATCTAGTAGCCCATGGGCGTGATGCAATCCTTAGTGGGCGGCCTCTACCCACCTTGTCAGATAATTAGTACAGGTAATAATATACCGTGAGTTAGTCCTTTGTGCAGCTGGTGAAATTGGTCCGACAAAATCTATTGCCCAATTTTCAAAAGGTTCCGCACTGGAGATGGGGTGCAAGGGCATCTCATCCCTTCTTCTAGGTTTTCTAAGGAACTAGCAATGTGGTTCACGAGCCTTGAAAAACTCAATGCAATCCTAGTGGATCGTCTCCCACCATAGCCCAACGAATAGGATCTTACACGTAGTAGTGTTCCCCGCATAGTGTCCTCCAGTAATCCCACCATGGGCTTCTTCTATTATGGCCACACGTTCATGATCTAAAACACATCATCGTGTAAAACCTCATCACGGCCCATTTTATACAAATCCCCATTGATCAACATGAAGGGCATGGTGCATATGGCTAACCTTTTCCTCTCCAGAGCATTCATCCCTTCAGGTGCCATACCTTCCTTGAGAAAAATAGCAATGTCTTCTAATTCTGAGGGTGCGTGCCACAACCTGAATAATTGTGTGTCTGACATGGTTTCCTCGATACTCTATGCATCCTCTCCCAAATCAATCCTTGATAAATGATCTGACCCGCAATTGTTCTTTCCCAGCTTACCACTACCTTGAATTCAAATTCCTGAAATAAAAGTACCCAATGGTAGATGCGCCCTTGTAACACTACTTTGTTTACTAGATACTTCAAGGCCATATGGTTAGTGTAGAATATGAAGGGAGTTGCCAGATATTGTCTAAATTTTTGGAGTGCGTAGATCATTGACAATGCCTCACGCTTGGTCGTTGTATAATTTTGTTCTGCTGGTGTCAACTTTCTACTTGCAAAACACAAGGGATGATCAACAATACCCTCTCCTGGTTGAGCAAGGACAGATCCCATTGCTGTACTGAGGCATCCACGCAGACATGGAAAGGTTTATCCCATGATGGTAATCATAGAATAGGTGCGGTGATAATCCTTTCTTTAAGAGTGTCAAATGCCCTCTCTTGTGTCTCTCCCCACCGAAAGGTACTCTTGTGTCTAAGCAATAATTCCAAAGCGTGGCAATCTTAGCGTACCCCTTAATGAACTTTCTGTAGTACCTAGTGTTTCCAAGGAATCTGCGTATGGTCCTTTGGGCCGGTAGGCTCCCCTAACCCCACAATAACTATAACTTTCGCGGGATCCACCAGTAAGCCCTCTTTACATATGATATGCCCCAACAACATTCCAAAAGGAGTTGCAAAGATACATTTCTTGATGTTGAGGGAAATCCTCAACTCCGACATCTTTCAAACATCAATCTCAAGTTATCACAATGGTCCTTGACCAACCCATACACTATCCAATCATCCAAATACACCTGAAGGAATTTGTGGATGAAGTCCTAAAATGCTTGTACCACTATGCGTGAAAATATAGCGGGTGCATTCCTCAATCCAAAGGGCATGACCATATATGCAAAACTTCCCCACTCGGTGGTGAAAGTTGTCTTATCTTGGTCTTCCTTGGCAATCCTTACTTGGTGATATCCTAAGAATCCATCCGTAAAGGAATAGATCTTGTGCCCAACAACTCCTTCCAAAATCTCTTGATAAAGGGAGTGGGAAAAGGATTTATGATGCAAACAACATTCAATTCCTGTAATCCATGGATATCCTAATGTACCCATCCTTATTTATGCTTTGATCACCATTGGACTTATCCATTTTGATTCCTCCATAGCTTCAATGATACCAGATGCTATCATTTTGTCTAGCTCTTCTTTAACCATTACACGTATGTTGGGATTCATCTTGTAAGGCCTCTTCCTGACCGGGTGCACACCATCCTTCAACTTTATCCTCATTTCCCCCAATGAATGGTGGATGCCTTTTAACTCATGGTATCCGTGTGGGAATAAATCCTCAAATTCATGCAAGAGATCGATGATCTTTGATACTTCCTTGTCTAACTAGTAGTCCCCAATGATAGCTTCCTTGGGCTCCTTCTCCGAGCCAATATTAACCTTCTTGGTTTTGAGTGGTTCATGGTACGTGCGTGCACATGCATCCGCACTATCAACTACTTCATGCGCTCCAACCGAATGGTCAACATTCAAGCTTTCCATCTCCTCTCCATCAATAACGTATACCATCTTTCCTTTCTCCTTTTCAGCACATGCGTGCTCGAATTGTAGGTCTTTTGGTTCCTCCTCTTCAAACCTCTTCCAAGTTAGGTCCACCAAGTAAGTTTACTAATCTATCTTCCACCATGGCACAATCCCCCAGAGTGAGGCACTTGATAGTCTGCAATGCCTCATCAACTAGTTACTTGGTACTTTGGTACTCGAATGTGTGAACCAAGTCAGCCGCTAACTCCTGCCAACTTCTCATTTGGTGGCGTGTTTCAGAATTGATGTACCAAGCACACGCACAACTTTGTAGTGTCGAATATAGCTTATGCACCCAAAGGTAGGGTGGTAAAGCTTCCCCGCATTCTCCCTAGACCCTCTCACATGCCTGAATGTGGGAAGAGGTGGGTCCATTGCCATTGTAATTCTTGATAGCGGTGGGTATATTGCTCTTCGAGAATCAGACAGTGAGCGCAATCCTAACTTCATGCCATTCCATCAAGTTTTCACTATGCGTGGCCCACCACCTTGCTACTGTTCCTATCAAAACATAACCTAGCATACTTCGTCTCTCGTCCTCCCTCCAGTGAGCCTCCATTTCTCTCAAAAAAACCTTAGGGTATGCATCCCTAGAATACTTGGTTATTACCTTTCCTCCCAGGCATCGAACTATACACGCCATTGTTACCTTGGTTACTGATCCTTTCAGATGTCGCCCAATCAATTCATAAGTCCCATGTGCCCAATTATTGCATGCTATACTGGTAGTATCACTGATAGATTGAGCATCATCAAACCGTATGACTCCTTCTATAGGGTGGATCTTCTCGAATCTCTTATGGAGCGCACAAATATTCTGCCTAAGACCTCCTCTCCAAGGGGTTCATTATAGGGGGTGGACTTCCCATCAACCAAAGTGGTATAACTACCCTCTCTTCCTTATTCTCAAAGCTTATGTACCCCTTGTTAAACCGGAGATCTACATTATTCTTATAACACCACGGGTGCCCAAGTAGAGTTGGGAAATTATCTACCTCGACAAGTGCCAAGACTTCAAAATCCCTAGTGAACCTAGTCCCCTGAATGGTAATGGTCACATCCTTCAAGACACCTATGGGCATTGCCTTTGTCTTATTTTCCATATATAACACATTTGAAGATGGCTATAATGTAGGTCTTCCCATTTGATGCCAGGCATCCAGAGTGAGAACATTAACCTCCACACCTATGTCAATGAGGATGTTGCTAAGAAACCATCCATCCACTACTACGTTCAAGGTAATCTCTTTGTCATAATCAAGGCTGTGAGGTGGGAGGTTTGCATGCAGGATCTTCCTTTTGTGCTCTCCCCCGACGTGTGACACTTTTTCTCTCAACCATGCTCCTAGCAGGGGAATAATATTCTCCTGCCTCAGCATTTTACACACCTCCTTAACCTCGTCCAAGTCATCCTTTGGTGCTTCTACGGTTCTTCTTTGCTCATCCTTTCTAGTATACTCTTTTAAGCATTGGATCTCCCTTGTAAAATTTGAATTATGTCCATGGTTTCCTGGTAGACTTCTTTCTGTGAGTGAGCGGTTTGGATACTTCCGTGTACTACATCTCTCAAAACTAGAGGTCTCTACCTAGGCACTTCCTCGCACGCACACGGATTCCACCCTTGTTGTTACCATAACAAGCTCTAGTTCTGATTCATGTATTACTCACAGAAAGCCATTGTGCGTCAGCCTTCTTAATACTCACCATGGCAGCACCCTTATCCTTTCGGTCAAATAGCTCATATGTTCATATAACTCGGGAATTCTTCGTACTTATGTGTTTTTACCACACCATGAGCATTGTAGAAGATCTGGACATTCACGTTTATAATGGTCTCAGTGGCTTGACAATTAAAGCACGTCCCATGCGGGAACTCACTTCTTCTCCCGTGGTTACCACGACCACGAAATCCTCTCGTGAAACCATCTTCCACACACATCTCCATCTCTGTGCTCTTCATGCTGACATTCATCCCCTTTAGAACTGCTAGCAATGATGCCGGTCACAGACACACCAAGATCAATTGCCTCATGAATCTGGTCAATCAATCTATAATCCTTGGTGTCATGTGTGGTTGAGGTACATATCTTGCAATAACAAGACACATCTTTACGGATCGTGTGCTGCAACATGAGGCATCTACTTAGATCATGGTACCCATGACATATTTCATAGTTTACTACTACGGTGCATACTGCCTTCCGAGTACATACCCCACCATTATCCTTTGTGTGCCCTTCTACATTACAATCCATGCACCACATCCCTCCATGAATCTCTAGAACTGTGTTGGTAGATAATTTCTCCAATTGCTTAGCCATGGCAGTGATATGAGCTTCCAGAAAGGGGCTAACACCAGTGTCAACACTACCAACTACCTCGGTGCGTAAATCATCCTCCAACACTTCACACTTTGGTCCGTGAATGTTTTATGAGATAAAACCCTCCTAAAGGGTGTGATCAACCCTTCGACAAACCACTGAGCATGTTGTGAAGGGTGGATATCATAAGACAGATTTAGAAAAAGATTTTTAAAGTGCACATCATATTCCTACACGCTCTCTGCCATGCCCTGCTAGATTTCTTTGAGAGAGCTAATGCTCTTCTGTTCAAACTCAGGTATGTGGAATTCCACCAAGAATGCATTCCTCAGTGCGGTATAATCCACAATAGTCTGATGAGGGTCATAATTTCTATACCAACTATGCGCACGTCCTTCCAAGGTCATCGCAAATTGAGTGGCCTTTCGATCCTAGGTCATGATTCCCTTTGCGTGCCATAGAACTCGCACTTATGCACATGCTCTGCGGCATCTTCTATCCCACTGTAATCTGGTAAGTGTAGAGACATATCAAAAAATAATTATGGAGGTGGTTGAGGTCCTTGTCCTCCCGATCCAGTCCCTGGTTTCCTCCAATTTTTCCTCTCTACCGGATCCACTTGGATCTGAGCCACCAGCCCCACCACTTCCACCTCCGCATCCTCCTGTGTTAGGTGCACAGGGCATGTGTTTGTCATGCCGAATGCTCCCTTCATCCCCCACTAAATTACACACTTACAGGTTTGTGAACTAACGCCACTTCTAGTTGTATTTCCCCACCACTTCCTAACGTGCTTCCAAAACAAGTTGTATACGTGCCTTGTCTAAACATTCCACCAAATACTTTGGAATAGTGTGTGAAGCTATAGAAGTCCCAAACGAGAAGTTGTATCTTCTAGGCATCAATCGGTCGCTACCATTGATATCGAATGGATCAACCGTACTTTCCCCTTGCTCAAACAAACCAAGCACCAAGGTTCGGTCGCTTGGGTGGGGTCGATGTACACCAACGAATCTTCTTGCTCTACGCGATGGACTCTCATCGAAGCCACAAGGTTTTCTCTCCCGCACTTACAAAGACAGGGTACCACAAACTGTTTAGGTTCCACATGCTCCGCATGAACCTCAACTCCTTTCCACCATGTTTGGCTCCATAATTCACTTATAATCCCACACTGTCTATCAATCTACTTTTCACACGCTTCATTATACTTGATTTGTCTCTCCTCCCTTTCTGTTTAAATCATTATATCAACCATCTATCCCCAACCTAGCTTCCTCACCAAGTGCTCAGAGTGGTTTAGACAGCCATATGAAATGCCTCTAAACCCATGGTTACCATCAAGATTTTGATTTCTAGGGGAATAACACACATAAATGATCCTCTGGGCTCTCGCAAGAACTCAAACTCAACAACTTCGGATAGGAATACATGAACATGGTGTATTCCAGTGTGTAGCTAGTCAATACTCCCTTCCACCAATGATCTATAGCATGGGTCCACATTAGATCAACATCTTGCGAGTTCTGATATGTTTCTTGGGTCCAAGGGTGTGACTTGTGATACCACCCTAATCTAGATGTATAAGCCAAGAGTCATTCAAATAACTCTACTAGGAAACAACAAAAGAAGGTTTCATACAACTCATGATAAAGAGTGTCCTCCACCCATCTTCACGTATCAAATCCAAATCCGCATCAATCTAGGAGAAAATTTGTCCTCCGTGCTCTTAAACCAATCTTCAACACCTTCAAGTGTTAAGCACTCTGCCATCACTTTTTGCACATAGATCATGATGTATGCCATGTTCCACTACAACTTCGAAAATAGGTCCCAGAAACGGAACCAAGATGTAGTCATTTTTACACCCACCAAGAACAAGGGAACCTCATACATGCCGGCCTATCACCTAGCGGGTGCTGGGCACTCACCCGAGGTGCGCGAGAGGGAGCCGAGTCTCTCTTTTATGTGATTCTAGTGGAAGGCATAGTTCATGATTCTGACTTAGTGATTTAACAGACATGAAGAAGCTATAGAGCTCAAAACGGCTTCTACACCCCTTCAGTCATAACAGAAACAAAGTGCACAACAGAATAATAGAACCAAGAAGTTGTAAATCCACAAATATACTTAATCATTCTAGTAAGGTCCATGATTATACAAGATCAAATTTAGAGTAAAAGCATGCAGATAATACAAAAGGAGATCTTAATATAAACATGATGGTAACCTTATCATATTCATCCATAGTCTTACTACAAAGTATCACAGAGAGGCAGACCATAGTCATGTGCCATATCTGGATCCATACATGTATTCTCATAAAACAAAATTTGCATTCCCCATTTCCCCATTACATCCTTATTGGAATCCTTTACCCATTTTCATCCCATAGTTCTCATAGTAATTCTATAGAGCTCCGCTACCTCACTTGTGTCTCTGTTCTTTACCAAGGGCACATGTATAAATAGGCATATGAGCTCTAACAAACTCTTTTGTAGCCTCAGATCTGGCCCCAAGTGTCAAGGTGTGGGTCACCCCAAGTGCGCTGCCTCTCCATGTCATGATTATTTTTTTGGATCTTCTTATCGTAAGGTATATTCCTTCCAGACACCTGTCGCTAGGTGAACCTTATCCAAATGGAACACGTTCTTCATGTGTCCTACCCAAAAGGCCAAAAATGGCTAAGTCCTTAATTGTTCTTTGAGTGGTGTGCGCATCCTTGGTTCTTCAAGAAGCCTTTTAAACTCGCCTTAGTGACTTCACTTGTGTGCTTCCTCCCACCATGGGCACCTACGCGCCCTTAAGATTTGAAAGCTATATTAGGGGCTCAACAGAATGTGCAAAGGCTCACGTCCAGGTGGGATGGGTTCAAGACTTAGTCACGTTTTATACCATGAATAAAGTCACATTAAAGGAAGACATGAAGAGGTGACCAGATTCATTATGGATAAAGTTAAGCTATGAAGACTTAAAACTCAAGGAAAGCATATTCCTTGGTATCATTACGGTTATCATGATAGGATTAAGAGATATAAAAGTGGAGTTACTCACGGCTAGCTAGTATCTACATGCTGAGGATAGTTGAGTAGGGAAAGACATGATGACATTTGGCATGGTCTTAGGTAATGATGAAGCAGTTAGAGGGGATTTCTTCAAGTTCCTTCGTATGTATTGTTTTGTATGGAAATAAGTGTGTGTGTCGCATGAAGAAAAGAGTATGTATGTGTGTATGGAGAGTGGGAGCTAACGGAAACATGGGTGTAATCTTTGTAATGAATATATTGTAGAGAATATATATGGGACCACTCATTCTTGTATTAGCTCCATTCATGGTTTCTTTAATGTATTTGAATACTATAATATTGAGGAATTAATACAATGGGAATGTTCTAAATATTTGAGTCATGGATCTTGATTTGTATGTTTTATTTTACGTTTATGGATCCAAAACCTTATGTTCTTGATGATATTCATGGTCCAAATCTGATTCCCCCATGTATTGTGATGTTCTCATCTATATTATGGTGCATTTATGCTTATATCTAGTTTCCTTGTTTTTCTTCTTAGAATGCATATAGTCATATCTATGTATTATTCCCCTAATATTGTTAAACATTCTTGTAAAGCTCACATAAAGGAGAGGCTCTCTACTTGCGTGCACCTCAGTTGAGCACTCAATTAGGATGGGTGCTAGGCCAACACACCTAGGATATTAAGTGATTAGAAATGATGTGGTGGTATCCAAATTGATTCTTCCTTTGAAACTAAGCAACATCACAAGTTGATCAAGATGCTTAGAGATAAAAAAATCATAATATGAGTCATTTTGTAGTTGGGGATGGATTTAAATGACTCTTTATTACTCGATCTTGGAAAGGAGTGGATAGCACCGTGCTAAGGGTTTAACCTACCCTCACTACTTTAGGTTGTGCCTTCAACTAGGGTGAGAGGACCCATTTTGTAACTTGTGTTGGTGAAGAATATCAATGGATCAACAATATTTGACTCTCCCTTTACAATGTTTGAAGGATACCTTGAGAAAACATGGTCAATGCAACATAATCTAACTCTCACGAGTTGTCACCCTAGAGAATGAAGATGTCTTCTAGAAAAGGTCTAGGTTACTAAAGACAACGATAAAAACTAATTGCACCTGCATATTTTGGTAAAGGATGGGAAAAATCAACAAATTTCCTCAGCATTTATGGATACACAGTGCAAGTAGGGGTGGTTCTTGTAGGATTCATCACTTAATGTATAATTTTTTGTTGGGAAGTTAAGAAGGATAAAGTTGATTATACCAAATTCTTGAGAACTTTTAACAAATGTTGGAACATCTACAAAGCAAAATGACAAAATGCTTCAAGTAGTCAAAATGAACCTTCAACTAGAAGATGTGCATCCATGAAAGCCCAAAGATACACAGTTTCACACATTATTCAAGGATTTAACACAAAATATCATGTTAAAGACTTAATTAAACATTAGAAATCCCTAATTCATCACACCTAAGATACACTCATAGACTAACAAATAATCTGTATCATCATAATGAAAGTAGAGTGAATTTAAATTGTTTATTGCATCATGAAATGAAATCTCTCTTCATGATGTAATTGTAAATGCCACAATACTATCACAAGGACAAGATATTGTGTGATTCAGAGGAACTCCTAACATAAGATTGCAATAGGAACACAAATAACTACTTGAAGATATCTCAAAATGAAAGCAGACACAACTATGCTCATGATTAACATGATTTACTCAAGGTTCTTCAAATTGATCAACAAGGGAAAGTTTATTTACAATCTCAAATATTGTCAATGGCTGGACACTTGCAACCATCTTGACATGATCAAATTTAAAGACACATAGAAAACACAGTTTCTCAAATAAGTTCTTTAGGAAAATGGCTTCTCTTGGCTTTCTCTCCTTTTCTTTTCTTTGAATAATTCTCAAAAAAATTAACCCCCTTTGGCATGATTATCTCTTTGATTTTATATCACCCATTCATTTGCTTGACCTTTGAAGTTTTTCCCACAAAAATAAAAAAATTCCAAGGAATATTTACTTTTTTTCATGATAATTGTTCTAGAACATGACATTTAAAAGTTTTACTTTAAACTGCCAGTGTACAAAATGCAAGTCTTTTCAATTGGTTCCACTTGTGCTCGACTGGGATATCAGGTCATCATTTATAGAAAATTACTTTAATCATTCTTTCTTGATATTGATTAGATAATCATTTTAATTGATCTTTGAACACTTCCAGATGACTCTGATATGACATATATCCACATTCACCTTTCAAGAATCCACCTTGGGCACTACACACTCTATTTTATGTCTTATTGGCTTAATTTCCATACATGGTTTCAAATCATATTGATTTACTAGCTCTGCTCATTCCTAATCTCTTCCAACTCTTAAATCCTTTTTGTGCGAACTGAGAAAATCTCCCTCATCTCATGGGAAAGATTTCTCTAAATCAAAACCATATGCACCCTTTTCACTATAAAACCTGGTTCAACTTCATTATCATTATGTATTTCCCTTCTTATTCTGAATATAAGGAATTTCATCAGAAAAATGGCGAAGGTACTTATAGCACACAATCTGAAGGAAATTTCCTTAGAATATTTAAATCAAATCTTTGATTTGAGTGGTCCTGATGAAGCCTTTGTTAGGGCCCTATTTGACATAGAGTGTGTAGGTGATACCAGAGGGCCTTTGACATACCGGTAGGTCCGATTAGCACTTTTGAAAAGGATGATTAGGATTAATCCTGTATTTGCAGCCTTTCAAGTTATGTATTTTCATCTTTTCAAATGGGAACACTTGAAATCTCCTGAAGATTTAAAGAGATACTAGGGTTGAGAAGACCTCGATATCTGGGAAAATAGATTTCAATGTCCCTTTTTATGCAATGAGGATTTGTATCGAAGGATATTCCCAAGGAATCATATGTGCTATATGAAAAATCCTCTATTGACATTGTGCCTATCATTTCCCACAAAATAGATGAGTTAGAGTGGAGGATCAACTCCTAGAGAAAAACAAGTAGAGACCTGTCTTTATGTCCGAGTGCAACTAGGTTCAGCACTAACATCATCTTCGAGTAAGAGAAAGGGTGAACCACAACCTCAACTTCCAATCATTATCTCGAATGGAGAATAATATAAATCGTTATTTGCTTGTCATTCAAGGGAAGCAATCTCCTTCACTCTTGACAGGATGGGACAATTTGCAATTCATTCATCCACCAATTTAATGTAGTGTGCTCCATAATTCAAGATTGAGTTTTTGGGACCTCAACCCATTCCTTCTCCGAGAGAAAATCCACCCCTCACAAGGAAGTGGGAGATTGGGTCAGGCTCAAGACCTCGTAATCTACCTAGTCAACAACATGCAATGTTTTTCCTTCCAATCACCCTAGATATCCCTTCTCAAACCACTCCTATTAAGTCAACCCTTCAACAGGGAAAGGGAAAATGACGTTCTTCACAGGAGGTTTGGATCTTTTGGATTGGGTATCGTCATAGTAGAAGAAAATTAAGCTTGAATAGATCATGAGTCATCCTAGAATGACTCTAGAATCATTGATGGACATGGGAATGTCCCAAGACCTAGCAGGGTTAGTTATTTTTGTTTAGACAGCACAAGGTTCAAGCGAGTTCATGTTGAGAAAGAATAAGCTTTTGAATAAGCTTCCCCTACTGGGAGGAAACTATGAAACAAGACTGAAAAATGTTTGAATGTTGCTTTCCTTTCATTTTCTCTACTTTTGGCATGTGTATATATTTATTTATCATGGGCAGGGGCCCCTATAGAACCCCATTTTGTTCCTTATTCAAAATGCAAGAAGCAAAAAAATATCAATAGTTTACATGTTTATCCAAATGTATGTAAAACTTTATCTAAGTCAATGTGAAACTACTACATTCTTCCACTTTATAATTGAAATAAGGAAACAATAAAGTTTAAAATAACAATTACATCCCATGTAACAAAAATATTATTTTAAAGTATCAATTTAAAGAATAAGTATGAAAAGAGAATACAACTTAAGGAAAATGCTTAAGCATGTTCATCATCTTTTGTATTTGCATTCTTTTCCTCCTCATCTTCCATTTTTGCATCTTGTTCTTCTGACAACCTTGCCACATATGCATCATACCTTTGGAACAACTCATTTACCTCATCCTCATCTGGTCTAGTATGATGTTGGAAGATTAGTGTTTTCCTAGCTATTACATCTATGCAATGGCTCATCTTCTGTTTGTACTCCAATGGCTTGGCCTTTAATTCTATAATTTTGTTCTCAACCTTTCTCATTGTTTTAATGATTTCATAGGAGAAATCATCCTTTTGAATATTATTTTCAAAAGAGTTAAGAAAAAAATCAATCTTTAGATCCCGTAGCTCTTTTTGAATTTATCAGATACCATATCTTCTAATTTCAAGTCAATGGCATCAAGAGTGTCATCAACCCAATTTCTCTTGATTTCAAGCTTTTCCTTGATCCCATTCAAGGTTTCCACTCTGATTTTTGATAACTCTTCTATGGCATGTTGGCTTCCTTTGAATTCCACTAGCACAATGTTTTCCTACTCAACCAATTCATCACTGAGCTAGGTTATGTGGTCTAGTTTGGGAAAAATTCCCTCAAAGTAGAAGATCTCATTGTCACATTGTTCAATTATCTCATCAATTTCATTGAGTCTATTCTTGAGCTCTTCATACTTTGATCTGCTTTTACAATTGATTCTTTTCCCTTTTTGGTTAATTTTTCAATCCATGTATCCACTACCTAGACCTTCTTGACATCTTTTTAATCCTTTCCATTCCCTTAGGGGTATCTATAGAGGCACTTTTCTGAGTTTGACTAGGTTTCCCAATCAACTACTACAAACTAGAACTCAAGGCTTTAACTTGTTATTTTAACTACCTTTTTTCATCCTATCTTCATCCACCTTTTGCAAAAGGTCATTCACTGCCTCTAGATACTCCTTGTTTTAGTTGGTCTCTTGAGGGATTTCCTAAGGGAATGATCTGAACATTATAATCATTGGTTGTTATATCTTCTCTAGTTTTTCCCTCAAAAGGGATTGTTATTTCCAGAGTCTTGGCTCCTAATGAATTAGTGTGGGTTTTGGTGATAGTCCTAGCCCTTTTTAAAGCTCTTACTACCTTTGGAAAAGAAAAATCAGTAAGGTCAATAGATTGAACAGGAGGACCTCATTTTCCTCATTTGAAATTAATTCACCAATCTACCCTTTAGCTAGAATTGTTCTAGCCTTTGCTTCTTGTGATTTCTATTGGGGTTTGTCGGGAAAACCATCAATTGTTTGAACACCCTTATTCATCCTGAGCTAGTGATTTTTCCTATTCTTCATCATTTATTTCGATAACCACTTTTCTACTCTCACCTTGTGCTAATAATTATTTCAAATTTCCTTCTCCTTGGTTTAGAACCTGGGATTGATCATTATTTTCTTGATTTGTGTCAGTAATCAAGGGAGATTCCTTCCTTATTTCTCCTATTGATGCCATACTAGACCCAATTTCTCCTCCAACATTTTCTTGTACTAGTGACTAGCTTGCAGAGCTCTTCCTTCCCCAAAATTTGTTGAGTTGGCATCCTACTATCCTTATGTTTTGATGATGCATTTGGTAATGTCATGGTAGGTTGTTCTTCTAAAGCCAAATTCCCTCTTCCATCTAGAGGTTATATATCCCTATCAACAATGATTTTATCACCAGCAGTTACATCTTGTGCTACTTCTATTTTCTCCTCAAAGACAAATTTCCTACATGAGAAATTTCATCAATTGTAGTAACTTTAACATAAAGGGAAGCAATTTCTTCAACTAATACATTTGCATTAGTGTCTTCTCTCTCGCCAAACAATCCTAGTTTTTCTAATTCTAAACTACTTGTCCTATAGAAATGATTTCTATTGCTTGGACTTTCTCTTCACTGATTAGCACATTAGTATTTCTTTCCAATTCCTTATTTGTTTGAAGGCCATATATTGGTGTCATTATTGGTTCACTCATAGATAAATTAAGGGATATAACATAGAAAATCCCTCACTAGTATCAAAATCAATCACATCAGTTTGAATCTTTGTAAACTCATGTAGTGTTTCAACCAAAGGTATATTTTTATCCTTAGCAGGAAAGGTCTAAGATATTTTCATACATGGAGTTAAAAATTGGCTGCCTACTAGATTAGCTGCAAAATTTTTCTTGGGATACTTGATCTTGAGTGCCTTTCATTGTTATTTCCTCCAAAGACAAAGGTGGGAACAAAGGCTCTGATTGTTCCACTTATGGCAGTGATGGAACATGTTGTGCCTGAAAACATCATCCCTTTCAAACTCAGGAGGATCAATTACCATATCTCTATGTTTGTGTTTTTGGGCATGTGGGCACCCACCCTCACCAAAACTAGCTCATATACCACCTTGTGTTTCTTGTGTGCTCTTTCAAACTTCTTTAAATCAGGTGCTACTCTTTGCTCCTCCTTATGTGACTTAGATTGAGTATGACCACTTGCTATAGCTCCACTCATTAGTTTCTTAGCACTATGTGGCTTTGGAAAAGCACCTAAGTGGACCACATGAGATGTCAAACCTTTCCCCTTTTCTTGAATTGGCATTGCAAAAGTAATGGGGCATTCTCCATAGATTTTAGGAGCATTTCTTTAGTATTTTACTTGAGAATTGACATAGAAGTACCAGTTCCACTAGTGGCTTAAGTCCACTCATCTATGAGTTTAGAAGTGGGCCTTTTTGAGGAAACTGAGGGGATTTTCCTCCCAATGGATCAATTCTATCTGCACCTCCCTCAGGGGTGGAATATCATCACTTAAGTTTCCTAAACTCCTAAATTTGTTTAAGATTCTTGTATTCGGATTGAAAATTCAATGTTATTTTGGGATAACCAATTCATATTCCTCATTACATCAATTATCCTTATATAAGAATCATTAGATTCTATCTCATTCCAATTTAGAGGGGCTATAGGTTGTCCTTCCACCTTTTGATCAATGTAATATTTTCTTACTATATGTGGATCATCCACAATTCCCTATGGGATAACTGTAATTTTGAAATCTATTATTTGTGAAAGGGTCATTCTAGAGAAATCCCTTAATCTGACCTCTTCTTCATCCCTACAATTCATCCAATAATATTCAAAATGAGGCTCATGCTCAAAATTATTTGCAATGTTATTGAATACCCATCTAATGTCATAATTGGCCCTTGCCTCAAATTTTTCCATGTCAAACTTCTTCATTTCATCCTATATAAATCTATATTTTTATGATGGAAGGGCATGAATACCTTCCAATTCTAATGGGGAACTTGATATTTTTCTTGTTCCTTCCGAAAATCAATTTATCCACAGTGTGTAATTGCCTTTCCAATTCACATAAAGCTAATTTATCATCTAAATATCTAGGCAATTTATAAGGTTTACCCTCAAAACCACTAACCCTTATGTATGTGAATTTTTATATTGAATGAAGTAACACCCATAATCCAAAATCACTTTCTTGGCTTGTTCATAAATTATTTATTGCTCCCACTCTAGTTTGAAAAGGAAGATAATTTGTGTGAAAAAAGCATCATTAACCAACCTCACATTTCCACTCCAATTGACCAGTTGTAGTTGAGGAATTTTTTTCTACATTTGACACTGTTTGAAATCAACACATGGTAAGAGGCCTGGAAACATCTATTCCTTGCAACATTGTAAATTAGGTAGGTCATCATGTAGAATTCCAGCTCTGAAGTGTCACCCATCTCAATTTTTACTACTAAAGTGACCATGTGACTATGGAGTGCTTCTGCAATAAAAGTATCCCAATAGATGTTCCCTTTTCTTTCCAAAATAATCCACATGTAGGTACACATCCATTCCTTGAATTCATTTATATTTTCCAACCCCACCATTCGACTTAATAACACAATAATATCTTCAGCCTCTTTAACAAATTGTGCCCTAACTATCCTTTTAGGAATTCTAGTTGTTGCCTTTTTCTCCATGATGAGCCATTTTGTATTTATGATCTTAGCATAGTATTTTTCTTCTTTTCATAATCCCATAAAGATAATTTGATACCAATGGTGATTGGATTTGTGATTATAGAAATTTAAGCATTATTCGATGGCCGTAGGTGTCAATGTCAACACTACATCACCACTTCCATCTAATACTTCCCTTTTCTCTCGGGTCATAATTCATAGCACAATTCCATACCAATTCTGGGCATTAAACCAATGGTGGGATAACACCAGCTAAGGTGATGTGGCTATCCTTAATTGCTTTCAAATACTCACTTTGATTAGGATCATTTAATCACTGAAGAAATTCCTCTAAGTCAACATTCATCAGTGTTTGTGTATAATTTTATCTAAATCACTTGTAATCCCAGAAAAAACTGAGAACAAAGATGGCATGGTCTTCATCCTTAAAAACCCTAACTTTACCTCAAACTTTCTTTCCAATAATATGAAATGTACAGGAGTTTTTATCTCTTACCAATTTTGTGTGAATCCTTGAACCATTCAACTTTAATCCGATTATCTTTTGATCTCCAATTCTTAGAACAAGCTCCACGATCAAATTTCATGCTATTGCACAATGCAAATATCAACAATGGCACTCATATCTCAAATTTTTTTATAATAAAGGATCAAAACACTTGAAATACTTTTTGAAAATTGTATCCTTGATTTGTGCAAAACACATTAATGGTGGCAGAAATAAATGCAATGCATCATGGCCATTCATTATGATTTTTTAATTTTAAAACTGATCCATCCACGTGGAAAAGTATTTCATTAATGTGGGCTCAGGGAGACTTTTTGTTATTTTTTCCATGCTTTAAAAATCATACACTTTCAACCATTTGACCCACCCATCCACCTTTGAATTTCAACACGGGCTTGACACATGGTCATATTTAAGTGATAACGAAACTGTGGGCCCTTTCTACAATTTTAATCCCTTTCTAGTTTAAAACAAAAATTATTGAAGTGCTTTCATGACTCGCCTCCCCGCTTCATGCATAAGAAAGAGCCACGTGTCCTTTGCAGGTCTCGAGAACCTTTTTACACTTTTACACTTTTCTTATTAGTGTGCAAAAATACAATTATGCACCACTTCCCCGCATCCACTCAATTTGTGACAAATGTACACCTTTGGGGGTGAATCGAGAATTTTTGTGTCACTTTATGATTGTAAATATTCAAAGAATATTCATCGGGTCATGGGGCCAATTTTCATTTTTCAATGTGATAGAAAGTTATAATTTTGCAAGCTAGACCCACCATACCACATTCAATTGGGAACTGCCATGCACTAATGGGCGATGGGACAAAAACACAAGTAAAAACATGACCAAGGAAAATTTTACAATTTTCAATCCTTTATATTCAAACCTAAAACACAACTGGTTCCCCACAATAATTTTCAAAATAATGCATATCCAAACATGATCCTCGACCAAAAAGAGGAAAGAAAAATCCACATACAGGAGAACCAAAAGATCAACTCACACCCCACGGAAAATAGAAAATATAACAAACAAAGAAGGAAAATATTAAAAAATAGGGGCGAGATTAATTTGATCACCAACACCGGCTCTGATTCGGGATGGGCACTCCTTGCGAGTGCCTCAAGAAAAAACCATGGTATAAATAATAGCAGACCACATGCCAAAAATCCATTGGGCTATGGAGTCAAGAACCAACGTACAAAATTGAGTGATAAAAAACCACTCCCCATAAGCCACACGAGAAAACTAAAACAACCAAATCACCAAATAACGGATGAGACAAAGACAAAAACTAAAAAAATAAACAAAAACAAAACATAAAAACTATACACTATACAATAATGCGTACCTCGATTTGAGAGATCAATCAAGAAAGTGTTTCAAGTGCTTGCCATTAATAGGCAACTCAAGTAGTTCTCCATCTAGATCCTTTAGAAAGAAAGTATGCTCACCAATTCTAATGTCAATGGAGTAAGGACCCATCCATAATGCATCAAATTTTCCATGTTTTCCCTTGTCCTCATGTCTACTATCCCATAGTAACACAAGATCTCCTACACTAAAAACTTTAGGAGTTACCTTTTTATCAAATATTTTTTTTATCTTTTCCCTAAATTTCAAATGTCTCTGGTGGGACTCTCTTCTTTCTTCATCCAATTCAACAATTTGATTTATCCTTGCATCATATGGACTAACTTCTTGATCCTCAAGTTATCGAATAAATTGGTAGGAAGATAGTTGCATGTGCAGGGGAAGGAGGGCTTGAGTTCCATATACCAATTCAAAAGGAATTTTTCTAGTAGCTCTCTTAGTAGTGATTCTATCAACCAAAAAAAAAAATTCAATTGTTCACCCCATCTTCGTTTATTTATCTCTAATTTCCTCCTGATTATCTTCAACAAATTTTTATTGCTTGACTTGACTTGTCCATTACCTTGGGGATTTTAATTAGATGCATATGTGAGATTTATTCCATACTCCTGACACATGGCCACCAAGGGTTTAACTCAAAACTCATAGCATTGTTAGCAATTATTTTGGTAAGCACTCCAAACCTACAAATTATGTGATTTAAGATAAAATCCATAACAATCTGGTGGGTTGATTTCTTAGTAGGGATTACCTCAACCCATTTGGTGAAGTAATCAATAGCCACCAATATCCATCTGTGGCCTACACTTGAAGGATTTGAAATTTCCCAAATGAAGTCCATACCCCACTACTTAAAAGGGGCTTCAATTGATACTAGTTGTAAAGGGAGAGCTTCTGAAGCTTTCAATATTTGTAACACCTTGAAAAAACTGTTATATTTCTCTTTGCATTACAAGCGTTGGCATGTGATTTTCTTGAATGAGGTGTGTTTCCTTGATTGTTGAAAATCATGCTTGTTATGGATAAATAATTTCTACTCTTGGATTCATTGGACTGAAATGTTATGACTTATAAGAATCCACTTTCACTTCTTATTGATAAGTTGCAATCTGGTTTTGAGAGTTGCAAACTTATCTCTTGTACTGACTCATCCTTGATTAATTTCAATGATCCAAGGAATGTCTTAAATCTTCTTAACTGACTGAATGATAAATTGACATTCATTGATTGAGAGACATAGAAAAATGAACTTTGTATGTTAAAATTTCTTTGGGCTTGAGTGATCGTGTCTTCATTCGATTGTAAGTTTGTGCTTAGGTCTCTGGGATTGATCTCATGCAGGACATTATTGGCGTAAACAAAATATAGTCGTCTTATGACTATGAAGGGGATCGGGATCCTAAAAAATTAAGGATAATCCTAATGGCATCCTAAGCTAGGTAAGAACACCTACTTCCTATCTACGTCTATTCAATTGGGTTGTAATTTGACATTAGCTTCTTATTCTATTGTGTTGGGGGGGTGACCTAACCTAAGCTCTTGTGAAAAATGAATAAGGGAAGGGGAGATAACTATGGTGATACTATACTATGTTAACATAATGCCTCTGACTAATGGTTTTGAATTTAATATAACCTAAGGTGGTATCACCTATGGAAATGTTTATAAACCTAAGGAAATTATTTAGGAAATGATTTTTGACTAACCTAAGTTTTGGGAAATCTAGCGTAAATTATTTGAAAGGCGCCTAAGGTCGCATGACACTACGACAATGGTTCCAATGGCTTTATTTGATTTTATTAGATTTAAATGAAGGGAAGTACCACCAGTTTGGAAAGGGCTAGTTAAATTTTAGTGGGGCTTATGTGGAGGCTTCGCTAAGTATGGAATTGCATGTTGATTTGGAATTAGTACTCGCCAGTTTTGGGAGGTGGCGGCAAGGAGAGATAAGCGGGAGAATTAGGAGTTATGGCATTAATGAATCTCAGTTTTATGTGAAAACAATATTAGAAACACAAGAGGTAGGTTTATGAGAGGTTGTTTCATTTTGCATGCCTCACAAATTTTGCTCTGCATGGAGCTATCTAGTTCTTTGAACCTCGCAGTTTCAACTTCTTCTTCTTCTTGGCTATTTTTGGGTTCTCTAGTCTATTTTCGATCAAGGGAATGTATAAGAGGCATTGGAAGAAGAATTTTTGTTTATCCTTCGTGGAGAATAAAAAGGGTTGGAAACTTGGCTGGAAGTCTCCTTCGAATTGGCAGAGGCACTATTAGGCATGATAGGCTCTACCCATTAAGATTTCTTGCTTTCTTCTAAATGATTCATTAAAACAATTATGCTCACTTGAGATATATTTTTGCATGATGTGTCTAGTTGTTTACTTACATGTTTTATGGAATCTCTATGTTTTTTTGGAATGTAAATCCATTGTTGGTAATGATAGTTTTTGGGGAACTTTCTCTATGCTAGTTTAATGGTGATATTCATGCGAACTGGTATTTGAAGCTCTGCAACTTGTATTCGAGACTAATGTTGACTGAACTGGCTTTGTTGCTTGTATGGTTATGAATCTCTATTTTAGTCTTGTGTTTCGTTGAGCTTGTAGTGGAGCTTTGTGGTTGTTAAGATTGTGTTAAAGCTTCATGATTTTTATGAGCTTTTAATGGAACTTCGTGTTTATTCTAGATTGAATGGAACTTGGTGTAGATCTGAACTTTTGGTTGAATCTTCGTATTCAACACTTGTACTCTTATTCAGTTCTTATGAATGCTTGAACTGGTAGTTGAGTTGAGTTTTTTTCTATACATATACTCTGAGCTAGAAGTTTAATCTTATTCAAGGATTTGAAACTTCTTGAACTCGTAATAGAGCATTGGTGTTTTTCTCGAGCTTGTATTTAGGGCTTTGTGTTTTGCTTTAGGCTCGTATTTGAACTTCGTGCTTGTCTGAGCTAGTATTAGAAGCTTGTGAAGTTCTGAACTTTTGTTGAAGCTTGTTTCGACACTGTACTAGTATTCCATTCTTGATTGTTCTAACTTGAGTTGGAGTTGACGGGTTTGAATCTATACTTGTATTTTGAGTTGGAGTATTGTTGGTATTGTGGATGTGAAAAGCTTTAAATCCATTTTTGGACTGTCTGCTTGATAGGGTCTTGAGAGTTTTGTTTTGGTCGGAAGTAGACCGGGTAACCTCTTTTTGAGATCTCCTCTGTTTAGCTTCTTGAGAGGGAATGGTTGTTTTACATCTATCTTTTAGACTATTTTGTTCTTAGTAATAAATGGACTGGAACAATGTCTTATTATGGGTTTGGTTGATCTTTAGTTCATTTGGATCAGTCGTTAAAATTTTGAGGTTATGGAAATGTATTATTTACTTTCCTTCTTGTTTTAGATGTTGAAACAATTACCTTCCCTATCATAATATTTTAAACTGAAATTCGAAAGTCTTGTGGTGATTTTGGTTCAGTCGAGTTAGAAGTAAGTTTGGGACAATACTTGTCTTAAACATATTATTTAGTTTTCTTACTCTCTTATGATCTTTTATTTGATTCTTGGGTTTAATAGAATGTTGAATCTAAAACCTAGCATACTGAGTGTTGTATGAAAGGATACAATATCACTATGTTCAGAATGCTTTGTAATATTGTTCTTATTTGGGATCACAAACTGCTTACTCATTTACATTAAGTTGTTGATGCCTTGTAATGGGAATTCAGTCCTTTGAGTTCATGAGATGTAGTGATCCTTGTGTATCTTTCATTGTTGTAGATTTTTGTTCCTTATTGGATTCATTGAATGAGTCTCCTAGTTTTAAAAAGAGAATTGAATATGATCTCTTGGGGACAATATACTATTAGGGACTATACTGTGTACTTTGTTCCGAGATTTGAATTTGAACTTGAGTTTGGTGAATGGAAATAGGAAACCAGTTTGTAAGATTTGTAGTGGAAAGTTTGTAGTGTGCATTCTTTGACTGTATGCGTTCGGTTTTGTGATCTCTTTTGGGAACTAGTTAAAGAATTTATAAGTTTGAATTAGATAAGGGAATTCATTTCATAGTATAAATGAAATGAATTATGGATTGGGTCCTTTTCTATTTGAGATCCTTTTTCTGTTGATTGTATAAGTTCATTGACTGAACTTCTCTTTAATTGATTCTCTTCGAGATGGAAACTTCTTGGATGGATTGGATAAGAGATTTATTCTGTTGAGTCTAGCTTGGATTTGTGGACAATCTGGTTTTTGACCTTTGAATTATATCTACTAACATATAGAAGTTAGTAAGACTTTCAGTTAGACTATTTTGTTTCCTAATCTTCTTGGATTGAATTGGGATTCTTGTTTAGATGTTGTCTCTTTATTTATGGATTCCTTATATTGTTATCATTGGACTGAGGTAGTGTTGTGTGATCTAAACCTGATTCTATCCTTTAGATGATTTGTGTATGGGGAATAAGTATGTATTGATTCTCTTCTTTTGTTTATGTGGAAAGATGAAGCATACTAATATGAGCTAATGTTGTAACTAACTTCTGTTGCTACTTAGAAAAGGTAAATGTGTATTTCTATTCTTATGAAATCATGAAGCAATTGGATGAAAAAACTTGTTGACTTGTTTTAAAGTAATTGATAGGATCAATTAAACCATATGATATAAATGCAGGTGTTGCAGAATTATATTATGCTCTTTTCTTAATAGTGAATTCAAACTCTTAATTGTGATTTCTTTCCTAGGTGTTATTACTTATGATTGTTTGTATGATGTACATTAATTGTTTCATTAAAGAAGAATTGTTTAATGGAACAATTAGTGGAATGCACTTTACTTTAATGTTTAGTGCTTATCATGCATAGTTTATTGAATTGACTGTCTTGTCTAGCAATTTTTATAGATGGACATCGTAAGTGATAAAAGAAGGAAAGAAATTTTATGATGCATTGGTTTATTTAATTTTGATCTTATGTAAAGAGTTTCGAATCATTCTTGAGATGTATTGGAATGGGAAAGTGATGTTCTTTTAAGATCTTAATTATGATTGACATGAAGAATGTCTGAAATGCATAGTCTTGTAAATGTATATTTAAAGTCATGAATTGAAAGGTTTTGTGTTGGACTACAATTTGTGATGTGTATACTTTGTACTGGTATGATGGAAATAATAGTGATATCCTTGCGGTATTCTTTATATCTATGTATACTATTGTTGTTATCAGATAATGAGTTGGATTAAGGAGATAGTATAATCTCCCTTATTATAATGAACTTGTTAAATTGCAAAAGATGTCATTCTCTAGCTACACAACTATAGTTTAATAATGAAATATGCTTGGGATATACAATTAAACTATAAGAGTAATGAATGATAAAAAGGTTTTGTTTAAACTAACATTTAACCATGTAGAGGAAGACTCTTCCTCTCCTAAAGAATGAAAGATAAAATGAATAGTGGTTGTGATTCTTAATCTTTATAACTGTGTTTATAAAGTAAACACTAGCTGAATCTAGGTGGATGTCACACTTGATTTGGATAGCTAAGTTACATTAGGAATTAAACATTGATGTTTTCTATCTTGTTTTTGGGATAATTGCTTGTTATGCCATGTTAATAAACAACAATGCAAACTTGAATTAATGAAGTTCTCCATATCTAATCAGGATAGGTATGGGTAAAGAACTTAATAAATGTTGGAATTAGGGTTAGGCATGGTTGTTGCAATCTGAATCTTAATCCAATTTAATTATGATTAATAACCACTAAGGGGGTATGTACATCTTGATGAATCAGTTCTAATGGATGTTGGCACACACCAATCTAGGACTATACCCTCGAGAAGTCTTGGGACTTCTCGATGATATAGTGTTGTAGTTGACATGTGGTAACACCCTTCCATATTTGTTCATCTAGATTTATGCACATCTAGACTTGAACTTAGTTTCTCTCTAGGTCAAGTTAGTAGCATGTTTAGGATGGGTAGTAGCTTTCAATGACTCAGGGTACCTCAACACATCCAGTTGACTTAGGTCAACCGAGTATGCCCATATACCCTAAGTCATCGTGAGTGTCTTCCTATAATAAACTATGTTTCTAACCCAGGACTATAGGGTCAAACCTTGGGCAAGTGGACTGACAGTAGTTAGTAAAGACCATTCTAGATAACAAAAGAGTGAGGTGAAGGACATATTCTGAAATGATGAGTATGTCATCTAGGAATAGTAACATGAATAATATGTTGAAAATATTTGGCCAAAGTATCGCAAGCTATTGGTTGCATTGTCCTATGTCACCTAGTTTAAAGCAACATGATGTCAGATGAATATTGGTAACAAATATTCATATAGGTTCTTTAAATAGATCACTCAGGACTAAATAGGGTAGGAGAACCAAGTATATGTAGTATACATAAATTATTCTATACTTTAAGTTAACATGAGAGATCAGTTGGTAACCGAGTCATGGAATGAGAGATCAATAACATACCAATTCATTACAGATGCATATGGTTATCTATTATGAGATTGATTGGCATGGTTCATGTGTGTTCTAAATGATGTTTTATTTAGAACAGAGAACATTATGCTTCAAAAAAAATTCTCTTGTTTCTAAAGTCTTAAAATGGGAATGTTATAATATTCCTAAAAATCGTTGAAAATTTTGCATTTTCTTACTAACAAAGTTACATATTTAAAAAGTGTGGGCCACCAATAACTAGCCCTTAATATTTTGTGGGCAGTTACTCTTCCATTGAAATGCCCCCCACAAAATCCTCCATGAAAATCTATAATTAATTTAGGGGCTTCATCCTCAATAATGCATCTTAGGAGAATCCCTTCAGGATTCTTCCATGCCAATCCATAATCAATGATAATATATTTCTAGGAAGCTAACTTGAGTGCCCTCTTTTGATTTTTACTTAAATTTCCAGGACATTCCAAATGTTTAAGATAAAACATGATGTCCTTGTACCATGCCGAATTGATCAATCTTTCATGGACATTCATATCTCCTTCCTCAACTTCATTTATCTCCATTACTTGTACATTTCTCTCTGCCATTAGCTTTGCCAACCCTAAACCCCTAACTAACTTGGTGGTTTGAATATCCATGTCATATTCTTGTAATTTTTTACCCATCGACATCTTTTACTTGAGATTTCCATTTCTGACAAGATTTCCTTGACCATAGTATGGGGAACATATGTTGTGATCTTGGAACTCAAGATATATGGTCTGAAATTTTTTGTAGCTCTAACCAAAGAAAAAGCCTACTTTTCCATGATAGTGTATTTCAACTCTACCCCTTAGAGTGCTTTACTAAAGAAATCAATTGTCCTTTCATTTCCTTCTTCATATTTTTGCAATAGTATGGATGCAATAGTGTTTTCAGAAGAAAAATAAAACATTTGAAAATCCTTCTTGTAATTAGGAGCTGCCAAAACAGGAGCATTCTTCAGTGCTTCCTTAATTCTAGTAAAAGCTTGGACAACTTCCTCCTCCCATTTGATAATCTAATCCTTTTTAGCATACTCGTGATAGGGATAGTCATTTCAGCAAAGTTAGAAATGAATCTCCTGATAAAATTTATCTTTCCAAAGAAGGATTGTATTCCTTTCTTAGTTTTGGGCATAGGAACTTTGCCAATAGCCTCCACTCTTTCAGGGTCAATCATGACCCCCTCCTTTGATACAATATGTCCCAATAGTTTTGCCTTTTGAACCCCAAAGTGGCACTTTTTAGGGTTTAATGAAATACCATATTCTCTGCATCTTAACAACATCTTCTCCAAGTGTTGCAAGTGATCATTTCTCTTTCTTGAAAATATTGTTACATCATCCTGATATACAACAATGAAATCATTTATGTATCTTGAGAATGCTATATCCATAGATATTTGAATCATTTCTCCAACATTCATTAGGCCAAATGAAATTCTCACATACACATAAGTATCCCATGGAGTGGTGAAAGCAGTTTTGATTCTTTCTTACTATTTCACTACTACTTGGTTATATCCTAAGAATCCATCTAGAGTAGACAATAACTTAGAGCCAATAACTAACTATAACATGTTATCCATATTGGGAAGGGGATATTTATCTTTAATTGATGCCTTATTAAATTCCTAAAATACACACACAACCTTATATCTCCATTCTTCTTTTGAACTAGTATAGATTTTCCACCCATGAAGAATACCTTATGGGTTGTATGATGCCTCCATCCCTTAAATTATTTAATTATTCTTGCATTTTGAGGGAAATATTTATTTATTCTTTCAATTGGGTGGGAACTTTCTTTGAAAGAAGTGGATTAATTGGTTTTTATTTTTTCCTTAATGGTTTAGTATTAGCTTCCAATGGTATCTCATTCTAGAAAAAGTCTTCCCTATATGCCTTCAATTATAAATATGACCATGCCAAGAAATCCTAGTACCTTTTCAACAACTAGACATATGATTGCTTTTCTTATTTACTCAAGTTACTACCTAGCCATATTTTTCTAGGTTTATCATCTGTCCCCAAGTTGTGTTCCTCAACATCTCTTGAAATTGACATATGTCTATTAACAATGTGATCAACATTATCAAAGTTTGACTCTAATGCAACCAAACCTCTTGGAATAGTATTGGTTTTTAATTGAATAATATCCTTACCAAATAAGGTCTCTTTACCCTCATTAACACAAACCATTGGCTCCCAATCCACATTCTGATTTGTAAATTCTCCTTCATTTTGTAAAAACCTCTGAATCTGGGCATCATCTTCAAAAACCTGCCAATGTTTGATGTTATCAGGGACAGATGGTCTTGTCAATATTTCAATGTCATACTCACAATAAGGGGATATTGTGCAATTTTCAAATCTAGATCCCAATACTACCAATCTATCTGCTACAGTATTATTCTTTCTTTCATGGTATACTATGTTGAAGGAATCAAACATTTCAATAAAATCCCAAACTACATGCTTATATTATTTCATTCTTTGATTTTTTTTTACACACAGATTTTCGAACTTTCTTGAATATGAGTTCATAATAACCTTTAACAATAATATCCCTAATACCATACCTCCAAAAATCCTTAAACCCAAAATAAGTGCCTCATATTCTATAATATTATTTGTGCATTCGAACTTGAGTTTAAAAGAAAAATTGAATTCTTCCTTATTTGGAGATATCAAGACAACACCAACACCATTCCCAAATTTAGAAAAATCTCCATCAAACATCAAAGTCCAAGGGGAACCAGGTTTCTCAGGATATTTGCATTTTCAATTTCATGCTCCTTAAAATATGCATAACCAACAAAATTATCAACATCTACATCTGCATATAATACTTCATAAGAAGCATTGTTAGGATCTTCAATCAGATGTAACATCTTATTTTCACCATACAATTTTACAAGGTTTCCTTCCACTTGGTATGGTTACATATGACATATCCATTTGTACACTTCCCCCACACTAGTAGCCCATTTCCTTGATAATAACATTCCCCATTTGGTTGCCAAATCCACAATAACCACATTCATAGTTAAGGATTTTCCCGGGTAAGATACCAGTTGCACTATTAACCCTTTAACATATCCAATCACCGAAACTTCCCTTGAATCCATAGTTGTGCACTTTCCAAAGGCTATTATTACTTTGATATTTAATTCATTCATTACCTCAAGAGGCATCACATTACATGAAGCTCTTGAATCGAACATGCAGTTGTGCACCAACCTATCCTTGATGATTAAAGTAGTATAAAAGGATCAACATCAAGCCAAGACTCAAAAATTTAAGTACCCAAATATTTAAGGTATTTAAATTTAAGTACCTCTAGTGATTCTCCCAATTCTTCCAGGGCTTGTGGTATTTCCATCTTTGTAATGATAAGAGGAACATCCACACCATTCACATTATTTCCTTGGGTTGTTATCTCTTCTTTAAATCCCAAATACTCAAATGCCCATTTTCTATGCTCAGGGATCCTGAGAAATTCAACAATAGGCATAGTAAATTTGATCTGACTCAAAATCTAGGCTATATCACATGGAACATATTTGGGTAAGACAATGTTGGGTGGGAGATTTATGGTTCCTTCCGGTGGTATAAGAGTCTTTGTAATTTGGGCATGAGTTGGGGTACAAGTTTTATTTGGAACAACATGGACTTTGTTAAGTGTATCCTTTTAAGGGGTTCCTTTGGGATATTAGTGAGAAGTGGAGTTTTTGGTTTATCTTGAGGGCCTCCCCCTTTGAAAAATCTACTTTTGGTATTATATTCCTTTTCCTGAGCAACTATTGCATTCATAAAAAGTTTCCTATCTTCCTCAGAAGGGATTCCCCCATCATATTTCTTAATCATTAAAGCTCTTAAATATTCAAAATCATGATTAGGTAAATCAAAACTTACACCATATCAATCTCAACACCATCATCATGAGGGAGAGGTAGTACCTAGTGAATGCAATCCCAAAAACCTTGAATAGTTCTAGCACTTATTAACTCAGTTGAAGTGGCCCTTTGTTGTGAATTTTCAGGGCATTCCATCATACATACATCACCATAAGATTCATCATCATTTTATTCTTCAACCTCCTTACTTAAATCACATGGGGAATGTGGAAAAAACACTTATCACACCAATCAATAACATGGGCCTCTTCTACTATAGCAACCACCGACATTCAAAGGATCAGGGACCAATCTATTCTCTCTAAGTTGTGGTTGTTTATTACCTATCCCATGGGCCCCTTTCCTCTGTCATCTAATCTGTGATCACTCCTAGGATGATTTCCAAATCTATCCTAGCCTTGTGGTTTATGTTGACCCTAAGAACTCTGTCCTATTCCTTTTTCTACTTTGGCCAACTTGTAAGATATTTCTTTAACTGCCCTGGCCAAAGTCTTCAAAAATCCTCTAGATTGACTACTTTGTTTGACTAAGGTATGTCAGATTAATAAATTTGACACCCTCTCTCTTAGGGGTTTCCCAACTACCTTGATATTATTTTTGATTTGCAAGGCCATGGTGAAATCCTGCCTTAATGTTCCAGGGTTCTTATCTCTTAAGTAGTAGGCAAATTTTTTTGTCAAAAGCATCAAAATATTTGATTAAGAAAGACTCATCACTTGGCCTCAAAATTATGGGTAGTCTATTCAAATTCTTATTGAATATGGTATTGAAATCTTGGACAGACTCATTTTGGTTTGGTTTTAAAAATTGATTGCTTCTTTTGCCTTTTGGTTAATTTTTTCAATCCACATATCTTAATATAAATCCAAGCATAACATTCCCATTTTAAGACTTTAGAAACAAGGGATTTTTTTTTTTTTGAAACATAATGTTCTCTGTTCTAAATAAAACATCATTTAGAACACACATTCCATGCCAATCAATCTCATAACATATAACCATATGCGCATTGTAATGACTCGGTATACTACCGATCTCTCATTCCATGACTCGGTTTACTAACCGATCTCTCATGTTTACTTAAAGTATAGAATAATTTATGTATACTACGTATACTTGGTTCTCCTACCCTATTCCGGGTATTGAGTGATCTATTTAAAGAACCTATTTGAATATTTGTTACAAATATTCATCTGACATCACATTTCTTTAAACTAAGTGACATAGGACAACACAACTAGTAGCTTGCGATAATTTGGCCAAAGATTTTCAACATACTATTCATGTTACTATTTCTAGATGACATACTCGTCATTCCAAATACCTCCTTCACCTCACTCTTTTGTTATCTAGAATGGTCTTTACTAACTATCGTCATTCCACTTTCCCAAGGTTCGACCCTAGCCCTGGTTAGCAACATAATTTGTTATAAAAGATGCTCACGATGACTTAGGGTATATGGGCATACTCGGCTGACCTAAGTCATCCAAATGTGCCAAGGTACCCTAAGTCATAGAAAGCTACTACCTATCCCAAACATGCTACTAACTTGACCTAGAGAGAAACTAAGTTCAAGTCCAGATGTGTGTAGATCTAGATGAAAAAATACAAAAGGGTGTGCCACATGTCAACTGCAACACTATATCCTTGAGAATTCAAGAGACTCCTCGAGGGTATAGTCCTACGCAGCTTGGCATGTTCCAACATCCATTAGAACTGAATCATCAAGATGTACATACCCCTTTAGTGGTTAATAATCATAATTAAATTAGATTAAGAATTATATTACAGCAACCATGCCTAACCCTAATTCCAATATTCCTTAAGTTCTTTATCCAACACTAGCTTGATTAGATATAGAGAACTTCATTAATTCATGTTTGCATTTGTTATTAGTTATCATGGCATAACAAGTAGTTATCCCAAAAATAGGACAACAAACATCAAATGTTTAATTCATAATGCAACCTAGCTTGTCCAAATCAAGTTTGTCATCCACTTAGATTAACTAGTGTTTACTTTATAAATGAAGTATAATGATTAAAGATCATACCACTATTCCTTTTACCTTTCATTCTATGAGAGAGGAAGATTCTTCCTCTTCATGGTTAGATGTTAGGTTTAACATAACATTTTTATCATTTGATACTTATATAGTTTAATTGTATGTCCAAAACATATTTCATTATTAAACTATAGTTGTGTAATTAGAGAATGAAATCCTTGCAATTTAACAAGTTCATTAATATAAGGGAGATTATACTATCTCCTTAATCCAACTCATTATCTTATATCAGTAATAGTATACACAGATATCAAGAATACCACAAAGATATCACTATTATTTCCATCATACAAGTACAAAAGTATTCACATCACAAATTGTATTCCAACACAAAACCTTTCAATTCATGATGATAAATATGCATTTTGAAGATTATGCATTTTAAACATTCTGCATGTTAATCAGAATTAAGATCTTAAAAGAACAACACTTTTCTTTTCCAATACAACTCAAGAATGATTCGAAACTCTTTACATAAGATCTAGAATTAAATAAGCCAATGCATCATAAAATTTTCTATCTTCTTTTATCACTTATGATGTCCATCTGCAAAAATTTCTAGCATGGGTCAGTTTAATGAACTGAGCATGATAAGAACTAAGCATTAAAGTAAAGTGCATTCCACTAATTGTTCCATTAAAACAACTTTGCTTTAATGAAACAATTAATATATCATAAAAATAATCATAAGTAATAACATCCAAAAAAGAAGTACAATTAAAGAGTTTGAATTCACTTTTAAGAAAAGAGCATAATATAATCTATAACACCTACATTTATATCATATGGTTTAATTGATCCTATCAATTACTTTAAAACAATCAACATGTCTTGTATTCCAATTATTTCATAATTCCATAAGAATAGAAATACACATTTATCTTTTCTAAGCAGCAAAAAATAAGTTAATTATGACATAGCTAATATTAGAATACTTCATCATTCCATATAACAAAGGAAGAAGAATCAATACATGCTATTCCCCAAACACTAATCATTAGAAAGACAATTATAGGTTTAGAACACACAAATCTACCTCAATTCAAAGACCTAAAACCAAATGTTCCACAATAAATTTTCCATCTCGGAAGAAGATTGAAACATAAAATTTCAATCAAATGAACTTATCCAAACAATAGTAAGAAGGGATCTCCATTGAAAAAGGTCCAATCCCAAATTCATTTCATTTATACTATGAAATGAATTCCCTTTTCTATTTCAAATTTAGAAATTTTTTAACCAGTTCCCAAAAGAGAACACAAAACCAAAAGAACAGTTGAAGAAGTCACACTTCTAATTTTCCTTTACACATCATACAAACTAGTTTACCTATTCCATTCATTAAACAAAATTTCAAATTCAGTTCACGAAATAAGTACACGATACAGATCCCTAAAACAATATATTTTCCCCAAGAGATCATATTCATTTCTCTTTTTAAATCCAAGAGATTCGTTCAATGAATCCAACAAGGAATATAAATCCACAAATAGATAATGATATACAAGGATCAATACAACTCAAGAACTCAAAAGACTGAAATCCTATTACAAGGATTTAAAACTTAATGTAACAAAGGAAATAGTTCATGATCCCCAAATAAGAAAAATAGTACAAAATTCTCGAACAAAGATATTGTGTCCTTCCTTTACAAAATTTAGTATACTAGGTTTAAATTCAACTTTCTAATTAAACCCAATAATCAATTAAAATGAACTGAAGAGAGTAAGAGAGTCCAATAATGTTTAAGTCTAGTGATGTCCCATTCTTACCTCCATCGAGACTGAAATAGAATCACAACAATACTCTCGAGTTCCAGTTAAAATCTTATGACAGGGAAAGTATTTGTTTCAACATCAATAACAAGAAGGAAAATAAATATTGCATTTCTAGAAGCCTCTAAAAATATTAACGACTTATTCCAAATGAACTATAAATCATCAATACCCATAACAAGATATAATTCTAGTCATTTAATCCTTCTAAAAAGATAGTCAAGCCTTCAACAGACACGGGTTCACTCAAGGAAGAGAAGAATAGGATACACTTCGTATTCACACGCCCTGTCAAGTTCAAAGAAGGTAGTATAGTCTAAAAGATAGAAGTACCACAATCGGTCCAACAAGAAGCTACAAGAAGAAGATCTCAAAAGAGATTACCAGGTCTACTTCAATACAAAAAAATCTCTCAAGACCCTTTTGAACAGACAATACTTAAATGGAATTAAAGCTTTTCAAATCCTTAATACCAACAAAACTCCAGCTCAGAATACATGTATAAAATCAAACACATCGATTCCAACACAAGTTCAAACACACACAAATGGAATACCAGTATAGTGTCAAACACGAGCTTGGAACAAAATTTTAAAACTTCATAAGACTATAATATTGGTTCAAACAAACACAAAGTTCAAATATGAGCCTATAACAAAACACAAAGCCCTAAATACAAAGCTCAGAACAAAACACCAATGCTCTAATATGAGTTCAAGAAATTTCAAATCCTCAATAAGAATTAAAATTCCAGCTTAGAGTATATGTATAGAACAAAACTCATCGATTTGACTACAAGTTTGAATCATGCAAGTACTGAACATGAGTACAACGTGTTGATCATGGATTTCAACGAAATTTATTATAACAACAACATTTTAAATACAAGCTCCTAAAAAACTCAAATGCTCCAATACAAGCTCAACAAAGCATAAGACTACAATAGAGATTCAAAATCATACAAGCAACAAATTCTAGTTTAGAACAACCAAGAAGCTCCACTACAAATTCAAATGAAACAAAAGCTCTAAAAATAGTTCAGAATAAAGCATAAGGCAACAAATGCCAGTTCAGTCAACACCAGCCTCAAATACAAGTTACAGAGCTTCAAATACAAGTTCACATGAATATCACCATTAAACTAACACAGAGAAAGTTTCCTAAAAACTATCATTGCTAGCAATGGATTTACATTCCATAAACCACATAGATTTCCTAAAACATGCAAGTAAATAACTAGAAAAATAAAACAAACAATTATCTCATGAGAGCAAAGAGTTGTTTTAATGATTCATTTAGAAGAAAGAAAGAAATCTTAATGGGTAGAGCCTATCATGCCTAATAGTTCCTCTACCAATTCAAAGGAGACTTCCAGCCAAGCTTCCAACCCTTTTTCTTCTCCATGACAGATCAACAACCAATTTTTTTCTTCCAATGCCTCTTATACATTCCCTTGATCGAAAATAGACCAGAGAAACCAAAAATAGCTAAGAAGAAGAAGAATTCGAACTACTAGTTCAAAGAACCAAATAGCTCCATGCAGAGCAAAATTTGCGAGGCATGAAAAACCAAACAACCTCCCACAAATCTACCTCCCTTGTTTCCAAGATGGTTTGCACACAAAAATTGAGATCCATTAATGCCTGCTTCTCTCTCCTTGCCACCACCTCTCAAAACTGGTGAATGCCATTTCCAAGTTAACATGCAATTCCATTTTTAGTGAAGCATCCACATAAGCCTCCACTAGAGTTAACTAGCCCTTGTAAATGATTACCTTCCATCCATTTAAACCCAATCAAATCAAATCAAATCCATTGAACCGTCACCATAGTGCCATGTAACCCTAGGTCCCTTTTAAATAGTTTAGGATAGATGTCCCCAAAACTTAGGTTAGTCTAAAATCATTTCCTAAATAATTTCCTTAGGTCTAAAAACATTGCCATAGGTAATACCACCTTAGGTTAGATTAATTTCACATCAATTAGTATTAGGCATTAGGTTAACATAGTCTAGTATTACCATAGTAGTCTCCCCTTCCCATATTCATTTAACATAAGAGCTTAGGTTAGATTACAACCCAATTGAATAGACATAGCTAGGAAGTAGGCGCTCTTACCTAGTTTAGGATACCGTTAGGATAGTCCTTTTGTTTTAGGGTTCTGATCCCCTTCATAGTATTGATGTAGACTATTTTTGTTATGCCTTTACTATCCTATAAGAAATCAATCCCAAAGACCCAAGCACAACATACAACCAAATGAAGACACAATCACTCAAGCCCAAAGAACTTGTAACATACAAGGTTTATTCTACTATGTCTCTCAACCAATGAATGTCAATTTATCATTCAATCCGATTAAGAGTTTAAAAACATTCCTTGGATCACTGAAATTGATCCAAGGATGAGTCAGTACATAAGACAAGTTTGCAACTCTCAAAACTATATTGTAGCTTATCAATAAGAAGTGAAAGTAGATTCTTGCAAGTCATAACATTTCAGTCTAATGAATCCAAGATCAAGAATGATTTACCCATAACAAGCATGATTTTCAACAATAAAGGAAAAACACGTCATGAAAATCACATTCTAATGCTTGTAATGCAAAAAGAGAGAATATAAAATTTTATCCAAGGTGTTACATATACACCACCTGACCTTATTAACAAATTTTTTAATCCTTTCCATTCCCTCAAAGGTATCTATAAAGGCACTTGTTTGAGTTTGACTAGGTTTCCAAATCAAGTACTGCAAACTAGAACTCAGGGCTTTAACCTGTTCTTTTAATTTCCTTTTTGTCATCCTATCTTCATCCACCTTTTACAAAAGGTCATTCACTACCTCAGATACTCCTTTTTTAGTTGGTCTCTTGAGGGATTTCCTAAGGGAATGATCTAAACATTATAATCATTGGTTGTTATATCTTCTCTAGTTTTTCCCTCAAAAGGGATTGCTATTTCAAGAGTCTTGGCTCCTAATGAATTAGTGTGGGTTTTGGTGATAGTCCTATCCCTTTTTGAAGATCTTATTTCCTTTGGAAAAGACAAAGTAGTAAGGTCAATAGCTTGAATAGGGAGGACCTCCTTTTCCTCATTCGAAATTAATTCACCAATCCACCCTTTAGCCAAATTTGTTCTAGCCTTTTCTTCTTGTGATTTCTATTGGGGTTTCTCAGGACAACAATCAATTGTTTGAACACCCCTTGTTCATCCTGAGCCAACTGTTCTTCATCATTTATTTTTATAACCACTTTTATACTCTTACCTTGTGCTAATAATTATTTCAAATGTCCTTTTCCTTGGTTTAGAACTTGGGATTGATCATTATTTTCTTGATTTGTGTTAGTAGTCAAGGGATATTCCTTCCTTATTTCTCCAATTGATGCCATACTAGACCCAATTTCTCCTCCAACATTTTCTTGTACCAGTGACTGGCTTGCAGGCTCTTCCTTCCCCAAAATATATTGAGTTGGCATCCTACTATCCTTATGTTCTAATGATGCATCTGGTAATGTCATGGTAGGTTGTTCTTCTAAAGCCAACTTCACACTTCCATCTAGAGGTTGTATATCCATATCAACAATGATTTTCTTGCCAACAGTTGCATCTTGTGCCACTTCTATTTTCTCCTCAAAGAAATTTTCCTACATGAGAAATTTCATCAACTATAGTAACTTTAATAGAAAGGGAAGAAATTTCTTCAACTAATACCTCTGCATTAGTGTCTTCTCCGCCAAGCAATCCTAGTTTTTTTGATTCTGAAACTACTTGTCCTGTAGAAAGGATTTTTGTTTCTTGGACTTTCTCTTCAATGGTTAGCACATGAGTATTTATTTCCAATTCCTTATTTGTTTAAAGGCCATCTACTAGTGTCATTATTGGTTCACTCATAGATAAATTAAGGGCATCTAACATAGAAAATCCCTCACCAATATCAACATCAATCACATTAATCTAAATCTTTACAAACTCATGTAGTGTTTCAACCAAAGGAATATTTTCATCCTTAAGGCAAGGTCTTAGATATTTTCATACCTGGAGTTAAAAATTGGCTTCCTACTAGATTAGCTACAACATTTTCTTGGGATACTTGATCCTGAGTGCCTTTCATTATTATTTACTCTAAAGAAAAAGGTGGGAAAAAGGATCTGATTGTTCCACTTGTGGCAGTGATGTAGCATGATGTGCCTAAAAACATCATTCCTTTCAAACTCAAGAGGATCAATTACCATATCTCTATGTTTGTGTTTTTAGGTGTGTGGGCACCCACCCTCACCAAAAATGGCTCATATACCACCTTTTGTTTCTTGTGTGCTCTTTCAAACTTCTTGAAATCAAGTATTACTCTTCGATCCTCCTTATGTGACTTAGACTAAGTATGACCACTTCCTATAGCTCCATTCATTAGTTTCTCGAACTATGTGGCTTTGGAAAAGCACCCAAGTAGACCACATGAGATTCCAAACGTTTCCCCTTTCCTTGAATTGACATTGAAAAAGTAATGGGGGAATTCTCCATAGATTTTAATAGCATTTCTTATGTCTTTTTCCTAAGAACTAACATAGAAGTACCAGTTCCTGCTAGTGGTTGAAGTCCACTCTTCTATGAGTTTAGAAGTGGGCCTTTTGGAGGGAAATTGAGGGGATTTTCCTCCCAATGGATCAATTCTATTTGTTCCCTCCCTCAGGGGTGGAATATCATCACTTAAGTTTCCTAAACTCCTAAAGTTGTTTAAGATTATGGTATTCTAGATTGACAAGTCAATGTTCTTTTGGGCTAACCAATTCACATTCCTCCTCATTACATTAGTTATCCTTATATAAGAATCATCGATTCTATCTCATTCCAATTTAGAGGGGCTATATGACTGACCTTCCACCTTCTGATCAATGTAATATTTTCTTACTGTATGTGGATCATCCACAATTCCCTTTGGGATAACTACAATTTTGAGTCTATTATTTGTGAAAGGGTCATTCTAGAGAAATCCCTTAATCTGACCTCTTCTTCATCCCTACAATTCATCCAATAATCTTCAAAATGAGGCTCATGCTCAAAATTATTTGCAATGTTATTGAATACCCATCTGATGTCATAATTGGCCCTTGCCTCAAATTTTTCCATGTCAAACTTCTTCATTTCATCCTCAATCAACTCTAGATTTTATGATGGAAGGGCATGAATACCTTCCAATTCTAATGGGGAACTTGATATTTTTCTTGTGCCTTCCAGAAATCAATTTATGCATAGGTGTTAACTAGCCTTTCCAATTCACATAAATCTAATTTATCATCTAAATATCTAGGCAATTTATAAGGTTTACCCTCAAAACCACTAACCCTTATGTATGTGAATTTTTATATTGAATGAAGTAACACCCATACTCCAAAATCACTTTCCTAGCTTGTTTAGAAATTCTATATTGCTCCCATTATGGTTTGAAAAGGAAGATAATTGGTGTAAAATAATCATCATTAACCAACCTCACATTTCCACTCCAATTGACTAATTGTAGTTAAGGAATTTTTTTGTGTATCGACACTACTATTTGAAATCAGCACATGGTAATAGGCCTGGGAAATGTCTATGCCTTGAAAAATTATAAATTAGGTAGGTCATCATGTAGAATTCCAACTCTAAAGTTGTCACCCATCTCAATTTTTTTGCTCAAAGTGACCATGTGACTATGGAGTGCTTATGCAATAAAAGTAGCCCAACAAATGTTCCCTTTTCTTTCCAAAATAATCCACATGTAGGTACACATCCATTCCTTGAATTCATTTGAAGTTTCCAACCTCACCATTCGACTTAATAACACAATAATATCTTCATCCTCTTCAACAAATTGTGCCCTAACTATCCTTTTAGGAATTCTAGTTGTTTCCTTTTTCTCGTGATGAGCCATTTTGTATTTATGATCTTAACATAGTATTTTTATTCTTTTCATAATCCCATAAAGATATTTTGATAAAAATGGTGATTTGATTTGTGATTAGAGGAAATTTAAGCATTATTCTGATCGACACAGGTGTCAATGTCAACACTGCATCACCACTTCCATCTAATACTTCCCTTTTCTCTAGGTCATAATTCATAACACAATGCCATAAAATTCTTAGAACTGAAATTGATGGAAAGATAACACCAACTACGGTGATGTAGCTATCCTTAATTTCTTTTAAAGACTCACTCTGATTAAGATAAATTTAATTGCTGAATAATTTCCTCTAAGTAAATATTCATCAGGTCTGTGTCTATAATTCTGTCTAAATCACTTGTAATCCCAGATGAAATTGAGAATGAATATGGCATGGTCTTCATCCTTAAAAACCCTAACTTTACCTCAAACTTTCTTGCCAATAATATGAAAAGTATATGATTTTTCAGCTCTTACCGATTTTGCATGAATCCTTGAACCATTCAACTTTAATCGATTGTCTTTTGATCTCCGATTCTTAGAACAAGCTCCATGATCAAATTTCACACTATTGCATAATGAAAATATCAAAAATGGCACTCAGATCTCAACAAATTTGATAATAAAGGATCAAAACACTTGAAATACTTTTTGAAAACTCTATCCTTGATTTGTGCAAAATACATTAATGGCGGAAGAAATAAATGCAATGCATCGTGGCCATTCATTCCACTTTTTAATTTTAAAACTAAGTAGTCCATGTGGAAAATTCTTTCATTAATGCGGGCTCATGGAGACTTTTTAGTATTTTACATGATTTAAAACTCATACACTTTCGGCCATTTGACCCGCCCATCTGCCTTTGAATTTCAACATGGGCTTGACACATGGTCATATTTAAGTGATAGCGGAACTGCGGGCCCTTTATGTAATTTTAATCCCTTTACAGTTGAAAATAAAAAGTGTCGAAGTTCTCCGACAACCTACCTCCCCGCTTCATGCATTAGAAAGAGCCACATGTCCTTTGTGGGTCTCGGGAACCTTTTTACACTTTTACACTTTTCTTCTTAGTGCGTAAAAATACAATTATGCACGCTTCCCTACATCCACTTAGTTTGCGACAAATGTATACCTTTGGGGGTGAATCAAGAATTATTTTGTGCCACTTTATGATTGCAAATGTTTAAATAATATTCATCGGGTCACGAGGCCAATTTTGCATTTTGCGAATGTGATAGAAAGTTACAATTTTGCAAGCTGGACTCGCCATAATGCATTCAATTGGGAATTGATACGTACCAATGGGTGATGGGACAAAAATGCAAGTAAAAACATGACCAAGGAACATTTTACAATGGGTGATCCTTTAGATTTCAAACCTAAAACACAATTGGTTCCCCACAAGAATTTTCAAAATAATACATATCCAAACATGATCCTCAACCAAAAAGAGGAAAGAAAAATCCACATATATGAGAACCAAAAGATCAACTCACACCCCCACAGGAAAAAAAAAATATAATAGACATAAAGAAGGAAAAGCTTAACCAAATAGGGGCAAGATTAATTCGAGCACCAATAGGATGACTACATTTTGATTCTGTTTCCGGGACCTATTTTGAAGTTATTATAAGAATGGTGTGTGATGACATAGCATTTGAACTTAGACAACATCGAGACTTGGCTTAAAAGCACGGAGGATGAGTTTTCTCAGCTATTTAACACTAGACCCGAGTTTGATGTACGTAAATGGGTAGAGGAGAATTTGTATCATGAGCTCTATGAGACATTATTTTTCTATTTTCTAGTAGATTTTTATGAATTGATATCAACATATGCATCAAGGAAGAGCTAGTATTATACACCCCGTATTTGGACACAAGAGGAGTATCAGAGGTTGCATGATGTTGATATAACCTAGAATCATGTTATTGATCATTGGTGGAGAGGTGTGTTGACTAGCTATACCTTGGAATACATGGTTTCTATGTATTCTTTCTCGAAGATTTCGAGTTTGAGTTCTTATAAGAGCCAAGAGGATCGTTCTTGTATATTATGCCATTAGCCATTAAGATCCTGATCATCACTCTAAGTATGGAGGAATTTCCTATGGTTGGCTAACTTCCCATCAGGCATTGGGTGTAGAAGCTGGTGTGGTGAGAGATGGTGGATCCTATGGTAGAAATAAAGAGAGAAGAGAGGTGGCTCAAGTATAATGAAGCACGAGAAATGGATTTGGTGAGATAATGTGAAGTCTTTGGAGTGATTGATTTATTAAGGCATACATTGCGGGAAGTATGTGAGGTTCATGCGGAGAACATGGGACTCGAGTATTATGTGTTACCCCATCTTGGTAAGCATGAGAAAGAAACCCCCTTAGATTTTTGTGAGATATCATCACATGAAGAAAGGAGGAGAGTTATAGGTGCACATCTCAGCCCACCCAGTGACCAAACCCTGGCACTTAGTTTTCTAGTATATGAGACAAGTATTTCTAGTTCAGTTGGTGTTGGTGAACAAGTAGCATTAGGTAGATACCATTTTACATTACACCCATCTATGGCTGCATAGATATTTCGATGTTCGGAGGTATTTTTTCTAGCACATCGTTTGGGAGAAGTGTGGGTAAACAAAGCTTGGGTATCACTTCTATAAGTGGTTCCACATCACATATTGTCATCAACATAGTTTAGCGCAATGGTGGGTATGTAGAGCAAATATATGTCACACCCTTACCTTTGGATCTTGGTAGATTCGGAGGAATAAGAGTTGGTGGATCTAGTGGTGGAGGAAACACTATAGGAATCAAGGTCCTAGATTTGGAAGACAAGGACCAAAACAACATCAAAAAGTGTTTTATGAGATGTATCTACACTTTCCTAATTACAAGGGTGTTGAAGATTCCATGGAGCATGTACACAAGTGCGAATTTCTATAGTGCACTAAGGAATCACTTCCAGGAGAAAAAATTAAGTCAAATTTGAAACTATGTTACAAGGACGTGCACATAAATGGTACTGAAGTATGACCCCATCGACAATGGTGGATTATATTGACTACACGATGACTTTTTGGTGGAATTCCATGTTCTTGAGTTTGGAAAAAGAGCATCGGTGTGTTGAAGGAGATTCAATAACGGATGGAAGTGAGTGTGTGGGACTTTGATGTGTGACTTAAAACTCTTCTTCTAAAATTATCTTATGTTATCCATCCCTCTCAACATACTCAATGCTTCATTGGAGGATTGATTACACATTTTAAACAATTTCTTTCCCACAAGACTTTCATGGATCCGCGTTTAGGCATTGGAGGATAATTTACAAGTGTGAGGTCGTCAAAATCATTGAAACTAGAGTAAGCCCATTTTTAGAAGCACGTATCGCTTTGCTATGGCAAAGCAACTTGAGAAATTTTCTGAACCCTCGGATCATGAGACTCATAGTCCATGGTGCACATATTGTGAGGTAAAAGGAAAAATGAAAGACATTTTCCCATGAAATATGGTGCACACCATGTCATTGGATTGTGAGATCTGTCATCAGAGATCATGATCTAAGCATATGCCCATTGTTGTAGTGTGTTATCCATAAGAATGTTTCCTCTTGTAATATTTTCTAATACACGACACATGATACAAAGGACTGTTGATTGATAGAACAATTCCATGATGTCATTGATATTCGTGTGCACTAGACCAGCATTGGGGATAATTCTAAGAGTGAAGGTCGTTAGTTTAAAGGGCACGTAGATGGAGGAAGTCAAGGAAGAAGCTTTCACAGAGGTTTTATAGGTTGTGGTAGTCAAGGAAGTAGGAGTGAATTTCCTTATGGAACTTGTTACAATTGTGGATCTACTAAACACTTCAAGTGTGAGTTTCCAAATTTATTACAATGCTCATGGTGTAGGAAGGAGCATAAGTATGAGGATTTCCCTGAGTTGTATATGCACATGAGCTAGAACCAGAAGAAGGATAGGGTGTGGGACTGGTTATTTTGAAGTGGGATGATCCATTATGGATGCCTAGGGTAGTGCATGACTCTGAGATGGAACCTATCTTAGTAACCCATGGGTAAAAGCATCACATGCGAAGGAAGAACCAAGGAACATGCTCAAAATTATTTGATGTTATTGAATGCCCAGGGCTCTCATTACAAGAGAAGAGGTGTTACATGGGAAGTATCCTAATCTAACTCATCAAAATGAGGTTTACCAAGAGACCATGGAGGTAATTAGAAACTTGTAAGGGGAGATTTAGTGTTTAAAGGAGAAATCGAGGAAGTTGGAGTAGAAGAAAAGTGTTGAAGTCCCTCTCGAAGGACATGTGTTGTCTCTGAATACCCCATTTCATTTTCCAAGTTAAATTTGAAATGTTGAGATATCACCCTCCTAAAGTATTTAAGCCAAGTTGAAAGTTTGAAGAAATAGTAGAATTCGTGCCCTAGTCTGTTTAAATCTTTGTTTTGATCGTTTTGAGAAATTCTCCATCTCTGATCATGCAATCAGGCACATAATATCCTCTTTACAATCTCCTTTTCTGATCGAAATTGTTCACTTTTTCTATGGCCTGGGTCGTCAAATCATTGTTTTTCCTCCATGCCTCTACGGCTCGTGAAGGAAATTCAAAAATTGGACTCAAAATGATGAAGTTCTCTTCCTTTGTTTATTTTTCCCATAGTCGGGAACGATGGGAATTTTCTTCCCCATCAAATTTTGGTCCCATCGTCCATGAGTACATGAAAATACCTAATTGGAAGTGGTTCTGTGGAGAAATTTGTGTTTTTGAGCCTCTTTGTAAAAAAGTTGAAAAGTTAAAAAGTGACCCACAACCCCGATCAGGCTATAAAGGGAAAAAGTTAAAGTTAAAGCCCTCCATCAAAAGTCAAAGTGGAAGAGTGGACCATCGGGGAGTTTTGGAAATTTAACCAAATTACCAAAAGTGATGTAAAAGTTTTAGAATGCTCCACGGCTCCACTAAGGTCTTGGGCCCACCGTTAAAAAGTCAAAGTGGGAGAGCAGAACATCGGAGAACTTTGATTTTTTTTCCAAAAAAGGTTAAAATGTCGAGAAAAGGGCCGCAACCCCATTTCCAATGAAAACATGCCACGTGCCTAAGTTGAAAAGTCAAAGTAGGAGAGTGGAACAACAGAGAACTTTGAGTTTTTTAGCCTTTTTCCAAAAAGGTTAAAATGTTGAGAAAAGGGCCATGACCCCATTTCCAATGAAAACGTGCCACGTGCCTAAGTTGAAAAGTCAAAGTGGGGGTGTGGGCCAATTTGTTCCAAATTTCCAAATCTCTAAAAAATCACAAAACGCAAAGGGCTTTTCCTTATACCCGCTCCAATCTCTTTCTACCATGTGGATGACCCAATTTCAAAGTTATAAGAGAAAATCAAATGGTCTATATTCAAACTGGAAAATCAAATGTAACGTTCGCATTGCAAGATCTGGTTTTTAACCCGCCATGAGCGTTTTCTTTGCAATGGAGGAATTTGAAGAGGCGTAAATGATTTGTAAAGTTGTAACCATTTTGGCATGAGATATAATGGCTCCTCGAGCCATTCTAAAGGGTTGACGATTGATTTCAAAAAGACCAGAGTGCTCTGTACCTAGAAAAGATAGAAAACGCCATACTTCTATTTCCCTTCTCCTTAGATTTTCCTCTATTCTCAAAGCTCTGTACAAATTTTTCTTTAGCTTCAATAATAAAAGAAGGAATTTTCACCTCTTTGATTGAGGGATTGATTGGTACCTTGTGACCAATGAATTTCATTCGGTCTTGTAATTCTCCCTGTGGATTTGTTTTTCTTCTACCTATAAATGCACGTAAACAAAATTTCTAATTAATGTGTGTGGGCATATGATATTCTACTCACAACATTACTTTTCTCCCACCTCCATTTTCACTCCCCTTCCCCTTTCCAAGACAAAGTTTCTTCTCTAACGAGACATTGCTAGCTTTGCACACGGGGTCGATGGAGTGTCCCTGTTGGATCTCTGCAGTTGAAAGGCCACCATTGAAACCCATTTTTTATACATGCACCTCGTAAGCTACACTATTCAAGTAGAGGGACTTATATTTCCATAGTGTTGGCTTGAAACCCACAAATTTTCCATAAGACAAATTTTCTTGCCAATAGTTTTTAAGCGCCACCATGGGGCAGATTTTACAACATCTACACCTAAAAATGACCTCGGGTCATAAAATACAAAAAAATTCTAGAGGAAAAGTTTTTGGAAATTGAATAATCACACAAACTACATGGATGTAAATCATGGCTATTATGGGAAATGCTCTTGTTGAGAGACACCTGCTTTACTCTTTCTCATCCAAGAAGACAACGCTTTGATCCAAGAGAAGGTATTTGGCATAATAAATGAAGTTTCAATCATTAATTCATTGCCATAAGGATTCTCGGACTGGATGAGGAATGAGTTGTCAATTGGAAAGGTAGAGACAAATTCTAGCACTCAAAAGAAGAGCATAGATTTTTAGGTTGGTGGATAGAAGATTCACCCAACAACAGAGACAAGGAGGAAAAAATGATCCCATTTTTAGGAACTTCGTGAGGAGACAAGAGCTACTCGGAATCCGAGGGCTTCCTTTTCAAACAACCAATCATGTTGGGAACTCCGAGTGTTGCCAATCCTTTGATGGTTAATTTTCATACATAAATAAGAACCTTGTAGACTTCACGATGTGAATCTTTGAAGAAGAAGATAGAGAAAGAGAAGCAAGACCCGATGAAGAAATAAGATCTCAACTCAAAGAAATCAAGAGACTTCAAGCCGAGGCAGACGAAAGAGTAGTAGCAAAAGCCACAACCTTAGCAAGGCTGGAAGATAGAAATAGACACGAGAATGGGGGATTAGGATTATGAGCATGAATGGTATCATGAAGCCCATAGGAGTAATGTTACATGGGGAGGAAACACCACCCACCGGCTCTTGCTTAACCACTCCATGAGCTACAAGAGGCTTGAGAAAAAACTTCTCGAAATTCAGAGGAGATGGTTCTCAACTCCCTAAAGAACATGTAGCAACATTCATCACTTCTTTTGGAGTCTTTGGAGTTAAAAATGAAGATGTTTTAGTTAGGCTCTTGTGGAATCACTCCAAGAAAGAGTTGTTGAATGGTTCTACATGTTTCCCCCAAGATCTGTCACATACTGGGAAGATATAAGAAGTGCATTTGAACATAAGTTCAAGAGCACAAAAGATTGTTAGGATTTGCTGGTCCACTTGGTTCAGATGAAGAAGGATACCTCCAAATCAATGAGATATTTTGTAGCAAGGTATGATAGGTTAACAAGAAGGATCCCATAATATTTGGTACCCCATGAAAACAACTTGAAAAGGTTCTTCATCAGTGATTTTCCATCATAAGTTGGTTTCTTCCTCAGAAGACCCCAACCAAGAACATTGAGGGAAGTTCAAGACTTTGCAATTGAGACTGATCATGATCTAATTATTTCTAGTAAAGTGAAGGGACCAAATGGAAAGCAAAAAGGTCAGAGTTCAAATTCAGTCGCCACTAATCCAATGTTCCAAAAAATGGTAAATGACCTAGTTGCCTTAAAGAAGTAAACTGTCACAAATCACAATGAGAATTCTCCAAGGAGACCGAATCCTCTTGATAAGACAAGATTTTATCCACCTCCTCATAGGGTTTCTCTTGAAACACCACCATTCAATGCTATCTATGACACTAGGGAAGTAGAAGAAGGAGCAGACATTGAAGAAACTAAAGAAGGAAGCATGGATGACTATGAAAACTATCTTGAAATTAAAGAGGTTGGCATGTAAAATGGCTTGATGAATACGTTGATGATGAGGAGGAAGGTGATGAAGAAGCTCCAAGTTTTTCATGTGCTATTTTCACTTGTGCACAATCTAAGAATGGTGTTTCAGCCTCAACAGTTACAACTGAGAGTAGGAAGAACAAAGAAGATATCTCTTCAAAGCCTCCACTAAACAAGATCATCAACAGGGGATCACCATTACCACCTTCCATGGAATCATCTAGAGAGAAATTAGATTCACTAGTTGTCAAGGATCACACTATTGTGCCAAGTAGGTTATTTGATTCTTCTCCTAACTCAAAAGATGTTAATAGAAATTCTCTTCTAAATGTTGGTTCTGTAAGAACATCTAAATTTCAATCAAAGGCTACACCCCCATCTCCTTCCAAGCCAATTTCTACATTTGAAAATGAGAACACAACACCAAAGGTAATGATGCATCTACCATTTAAGTCCTTATCCACTACAAGTAACCTCTTCCTCATCTACCATAACTTCATTTGACTTTGTAGAGCATGCTAACAAAACCAAAGTCCAGCTCTCTGAAATTTAATACCTACAAACACATCCTGCCCAATTTGACAAATTCATCAAGGAAATTTGGGGTGGTAACCTTTCATCCCCAATCTCTAATTCTAAAGTCTTACTTCCCACACCATCCACACCATCTTCTCAAAACATGTTAGCCCTCAGTGCCTCCACCACCAACAGAGTTGAGCCTTTTTACCTATCACTTCTCATCAAAGGTTTCTAGCTAAACAATTACATTATAGATTCTAGAGCCTCAGATAATGTGATGCTAACAAAAGTTACAAATGCTCTTGGCCTCACTTTGACCCGGTAAATGGCACATGCTACTTAATGGAATCCAAACAAGTTCCATTGGTAGGAAGGATTAAGGATGCTTAGGTTGCACTAGCTGATTACCCTGAAAAGAAGATACTCCTGAACATTTTGTGGTGTACATCCCAACATATTTTGGTATGCTATTGAGTAGAATTTTTGTAGAGATCTAGGTGGAGAAATAAAAATGGATTGGTCATCTGCAACTATCCTAGTGAAAGGAGAAATGAAGAAGCTACTGCTAGTTAGAAAAATGAAGTTCACAGTAAGGAAGTATGATGATCCAAGAGCTGATATCCTTTTTCAAGATTGTGGGCTTGGAAATTACCTCCTTACATCATAGAAGGAAGAGGATTTTCCACTTCTCATGGAGGAAGAAGAAGACCGAATCTAGACAATGGAGTTTGATGGTAATCATTCTAGAGTAGGTTCAGGAGCTGGTGTAGTATTATACTCTCCCTCCAATGAGGTATATCATTTTGCCTACAAGCTGCAATTTGACAATACAAATAATACAACAGAGTATGAAGCATTACTCTTAGGCATGAATGTAGTAGAGGACATGGGAATCAAGAATTTGAGATGCAAAGGTGATGTAGAGGTTGTGGTAAAGTAGGTCCGCTAGCAATATCAGGTGAAAACCCCGACTTAGGCACTATAGAAATAGAGTGTGGGACTGCATTGAATCCTTTGATGCATTCTCCATTAAAGCTATCCCTAGGGAGTAGAATGAAAAGGATGATTCTCTAGTAGTGTCAACTTCCTTAGTGACACCTCATCCTTCTTTTGGCAAGGATAAAGTGACCATTGAGATGGTGTTTAGACCCAATGTACCAGACAATGCAAATCACTGGTAGGTCTTCAATGATGACAATAAGATCCTAGCCTTCTTAGAACAAAGGGATAACTTCAATAATATTTTCTTTGAAGGAAGTGAAAACCCACACTGTGAATCAATCCCAAAGGAAGAGAAGGAAAGAATTGAGGGAATTGATGAAGAGGGAGTAATCAAACTGAAAGGAAACAAAATCCCTAAAGGCTAATTTATTTAGAAGACCTCTTTGACAAACATGAAAAGTTCATCCAAGATAAATAAAATATTCTTCTTGGTGTCCATCTAATTTTGATCAAGAAACATTGGCACTTTAAAGAATCCAAGGATGGTTAATATTGGTAAATGTTGCTCACCAAAGAAAGATAAATTTGTTTCTCTACTAAAAAAATACTTAGATGTCTTGGCCTATTCCTATGATGAACTCAAATATTTTCAGCCAAAGGAAATTCATCACTCCATTCCTTTGAAGCAAGGAGATAAGCTCTTCATGAAAAAAAAAGGCTCTACAATCCAAAGATTTTTGATGTTATCAAAGAAGAGGTGACAAAGATGCTCAATTCTAGAATCATCTTACCTAGCCACCATTCAACATGGGTGGCTAACATTGTGCGATGAAGAAGAAGAAGAATGGGGAAATAAGGATTTTTGTAGACTTTCAAAATATGAATCAGGCATCTCTCAAGGACAACTACCCTCTTCCAATCATGGATCATATTTTACAAGCAGTCACTGGATCTGAAATGATCTCTTTGCTTATGGATTCTCAGGGTACAACTAAATCAAGGTGGCAAAAGAATATTACAACAAAAACAACCTTCACAACACCTTGGGGCACTTTTTCTTACAACAAAATGTCATTTGGCTTGATTAATGCTAGCTCCAATTTCAGAGAGCAATGGACTTGGCCTTCAAATATTTTAAATATTGCATTGTCATTTACCTTGATGACCTCATGATTTTTTCAAAGAGGAGGGAAGATCATATCTGTCATTTGGAGCAAGTCCTTGCAAGGTGTAGAAAGCATTTATCTAAATCCAAAGAAGTGCATTTTTTGAGTCACAGAAGGTAATTTTTTGGGACATATTGTGAACAAACATGGAGCACACATTGATCCTGAGAGGATCAGAGCTATCCAAGTACTAGCCTTACCAACTAAAAAGAAGGGAGTTCATTTGTTATTTGGAAGGGTAAACTTCCTTCATCATTTTGTGGCTGATTTTTCTGAACTGACTAAGCATATAACTTCCATGATGAAGCCTCAAGAAGGTTTCAAGTGGAATAAGGAAGGAAAAGTAGCATTTGAGGAGATCAAGAAAGCCATTTCCAAATCTCCAACTCTTGTATCTCTATATTTCAACAAGGATTTCATCATGTATTGCTATGCATTAGAACATACACTCTATACTGTCCTTGTTTAGAAAAATAATGAAGGTTTGGAAGTGCCCATTGCTTTCATGAGCTATAATTTGAAGAATCATGAGCTAAAGTACAAAAAATTAGAGAAACATTCCTATGCAATGGTAAAAGATGTTAAAAGTTTTAGATTCTACATTCTCAATTCCCATATAGTGGTGATGGTCCCTGAAGTGCAATCAAGTCAATTTTGTCTCAACAAGATCCCGAGGCTAAGAGAGAAGTTGTATTGCAAAGACCCAAGAGTATGACTTAGAGATTAGACCCTCTAATCTGGTGAGAGGAAATGGTTTGTGCAAGCTGATTGTGGAAGATGAAGGCACAAAGGCTCAAAGGAGAGAAAAAGATGGTGTTCGCTCAACTTGTTTTAGAGACAATCCACAAGTGCTCTTTGTCACCACTACTTGATGAGTGGTATGCTGATATTTTTACTACCTCACTTATGGAGAATGCCCTCCTCATCTTAACTAAAAAAATAAGGACACTCAAGCTAAAGGCAACCAAGTTTTGTGATCTGGAATCATGCACTTTACAAGAGAGGCCTAGATGGTTTTTTCCTCAGGTGTGTAGTTAAGGAGCAACAAGAAAAGTTACTCAGGGCATATCATGATCAAGCTTGTGGTGGACATTTCTCAACAATGGTCACTACACATAAGATCCTCAGAGGGAGATATTATTTTCCCTCCATCTTTGTAGACACTCAAGATTGGGTTTCCAAATGCAAAGCATGCCAACAATTTGTTGGAAAGCCACAACTAGCTGCATTGCCACTCAGGCCTATGGTGATTAAAGAACCATTTCAATAATGGGGGCTAGATTTTATTGGTGTTCTAAATCCTCATTCTAGTGTAGGGAATACTTATGTACTCACTATAACTGATTACTTCACTAAATGGGTGGAAGCCATCTAGACCAAGCAAGCTAGATCTCAAACAATGCTGCAACTTTATCAAGGAGAATATCATTGTTTGTTTTGGAATACCACAAAAAATAGTTGTAGACAATGCCACCTATTTCTCTTCCAAGGAGCTCACATAGTTATTTTATGGATTTGGAATATCCCTATCTCACTCTTATGACTACTACACACATGGAAATGGGAAACTTGAGTCAAGCAATAAGAACATTGTGACCATTGTTCACAAGCTGGTAGATGAGAATCAAAGGAATTGGCACAATAAGTTATATGATGCATTGTGGGCCAATAGGATCACCCATAATAAGGAAGTAGGTATGTCATATTTCCAAATGTTGTATGGAGTTGAGGTAGAGATTCCCCTCACAATTGAGATGTCAGCTCTCAAGTTGCTGCAAGAAATAGAAGATGGTCAATACAAAGACTCCATTGACAAGAGGATCCTCTTCTTGGAGAAGCTGGAAGAAAGAAGATGCCAAGTGGTGGATATAATTAAGGAGCATCAGTTGAAAGTGAAGAAATTTTTTTGACAAGAAGACCAAAGCAAGGAATTTCAAAGTTGGAGATTTTGTCTTGCTATGGGACAAGAGAAGAGAACCAAAGGGCAACCATGGAAAGTTTGATTCATTATGGCTGGGCCCATTCCAAATTCATGGAGATTGTGATGAGAATGTTTTTCTCCTCTTATACTTGGATGGAATGCCATTGGAATTTCCTCGAAGTGGGAAATACTTGAAGTTGTATCATCAATGAAAGTGGGTTGTCCCTCACCTTGTACCATAGGTGTTTTTGTAGGTGTGTTTTTCCCTTTTCTATGTGTGGTTTATGTTTAGGTTTAGTTTTTTTGGTTTTTGTTGTGTGTGGTTTGGATTATGTGTTCCTCCTTCCATTATTTCTTAGAATTATATAGGACTCTACAAGGCGTAATGGATAAGGCACTGGTCAACGTTATATGGTTTAAAAATTGAGATTCTAGATCCTCATACCATGTCCTCGTCATGCTCATTCCATGCCATGTCCCAAAGCTAGAGCCATTTGTTGTCTCCTAAAACCAATTTTTCATTTTCCAAGTTAAATTTGAAATTTTGAGCTCTCACCCTCCTAAAGTATTTAAGCCAAGTTGAAATTTCAAAGAAATAGTAAAATCCATTGCCCTAGTGTTGTTTAAATCTTTGTTTTTCTCATTTTGAGAAATTCTCCATCTCTCGGTCTATGCACATAATATCCTCTTTACAATCTCCTTTTTTGATCGAAATTGTTCACTTGTTCTATGGCCTAGGTTGTCAAATCATTTTTTTCCTCCATGCCTCTAGCTCATGAAGGAAATTCAAAAATTGGACTCAAAATGATGAAGTTCTCTTCCTCTGTGTATTTTTCCCATAGTCGGGAATGATGGGCATTTTCTTCCCCATCAAATTTTGGCCCCATCATCCATGGGTACATGGACATACCTAATTAGAAGTGGGTCGGTGGAGAAATTTGTGTTTTTGAGCCTCTTTGTAAAAAGGTGAAAAGTTAAAAAGTGACCCATAGCCTCGATTAGGCTATAAAGGGAAAAATTCAAAGTTGAAGCATGCCATTGAAAAGTCAAAGTCAGAGAGTTGACCATCGGGAGACTTTTGGAAATTTAACCAAATTCCCAAAAGTGAAGTAAAATTTCTAGAATGCTCTATGGCTCCACCAAGGTCTCGAGGACCCACTGTTGAAAAGTCAAAGCGGGAGAGTGGAACAATGGAGAACTTTTAGTTTTTTTTTCCAAAAAGGTTAAAATGTTGAGAAAAGGGTCACGACCCCATTTCCAATGAAAATGTGCCACGTGGCTAAGTTAAAAAGTCAAAGTGGGAGAATGGAACAATGGAGAACTTTGAGTTTTTTAGCCTTTTCCAAAAAGGTTAAAATGTTGAGAAAAGGGCTGCAACCCCATTTCTAATGAAAACATGCCCATGTGCCTAAGTTAAAAAGTCAAAGTGGGGGTGCGGGCTAATTTTTTCCAAATTACTAAATCTCTAAAAAATTACAAAACGCAAAGGGGTTTTCCCCCATACCTGCTCCAATCTATTTCCACCATGTGGACGACCCAATTTCAAAGTTATAAGAGAAAATCAAATGGTCTGTATTCAAACTAGCAAATCAAATGTAACGTTTGTGTTGTAAGATCTGGTTTTTAACCCACCATGAGCATTTTCTTTGCAATGGAGGAATTTGAAGAGGCATAAATGATTTGTAAAGTTGTAACCATTTTGGCATGAGATATAATGGCTCCTCAGAGCCATTCCAAAGTGTTGGCAATTGATTTCAAAAAGACTAGAGTGCTTTGTACCTAGAAAAGATAGAAAATTCCATACTTCTTCTATTTTCCCTTCTCCTTAGATTTTCCTCTATTCTCAAAGCTCTGTACAAATTCTAATTTAGCTTCAATAATAAAAGAAGGAATTTTCACCTCTTTGATTGAGGGATTGATTGGTACCTTGCGACCAATGAATTTCATTTGGTCTTATAGCTTCTCTTGCAGATTTTTTTTCTTTTAACTATAAATGCATGTAAATGGAATTTCTAATTAATGTGTGTGGGCATATGATATTCTACTCACAACATTAGTTTTATCCCACCTCCATTTTCACTCCCCTTCCCCTTTCCAAGACAAATTTTCTTCTCTAGCGAGACATTGCTAGCTTTTCCATAGGGTCAGTGGAGTGTCCCTGTTAGATCTCTAGTCAAGGCCACCATTGAAACCCATATTTTATGCATGTACCTACGGAAGCTACACCGTTCAAGTAGAGGGACTTAGATTCCCATAGTCTTAGCTTAAAACCCAAAATTTTTTTCACAAGACAAATTTTCTCATCAACAAATGGATGAGGTCAAAGAAGTGTGTAGGATGTTATGCACCAAGAGAATATTATCCCTATTTTAGGAGAGTAGCTAAGAGAAAAATTACTGCGCACTGGAGGTGAGCATGAGAGGCAAGTCTTGCATGTTAATCTACCTCATCACAATATTGAATATGAAAAAGAAATCACATTGAATGTAATTTTGGATGGATGTATTTAGAGAAAATCTCTATTAAAATAGGTGCTGAGGTCAATGGTTCTCACTTTAGATGCATGGAATGAGATGGAAGACCCCATTACAACCATCTTCAAATTTATTATATATGAAAATAGGAAAAAGGCTATGCTTGTCGAAGTATTGAAGGATGTATCCATAAACATCTAAGGCAAAATTTTATTGGAGACTTTAAAGTCTTAGCACTTTCTGACATAGATAACTTTCCATCCCTACTTGGATGCCCATGGTTCTATAAGAATAATGTTAAATTGCACTTTAACAAAGGATACATAAGTTTCAGACAAGGAGTAGCACATCATTATTCCACTTATAGATGGGAAGTATGCACCTTATATAGAGCCTTTGGGAGAAGAGAACCTAGATATAATCTATGTGTGCACCATTAGAGACCCCAAGATTGTTCATCCATCAAGAGAAGGAGTCATTCAATGGGAATATTCTCATTCCATGAGTGATACAACTAGCATTGCATATGACAATTGGGCACATGGGACCTATGAGTTGATTAAAAGACAATTGAGGAGCTCTTTCACTCAAGTTACTAGAGCATGCATAGTTAGACACTTGAGAGGAAGAAAATTACCAAGATATACTAGAGAAGGTAACCCTGATGTCTTTCTACACATGATGGAGGCACAATGGATCTGTCACATAGAAAGGTGGAATATGCTAACTTATACCTTGTGCGGGATGGCAAATATGTTAGTGGGTGACCTATTAGGATGACCTTCTAGAGTGGCATGAAGTAAGAATCCACTCTCTGTTAGATTTTTGAGGAATAATGCACCTTCTACAATACATGACTATCATGGGAAGGAATTTTCCTCATTCCACGTTGAGAGTGTGAGAGAACTTAGATGATGGGCATGGAAGCCTCGCCTCCTTCACTATGGCTACATAAGTTCTATTCCAAATTGTAGGGCTGCATGTGTGGGTGGTATATTCATTCATAGATGCATCATTAGATGAGAAACTAGAATGAATTGACAATGGATGTTATTCAAACTTTTTGGTATCAAATTTTGAATCCATCAGTGAATAAGGTGTTGTAAGTAGTCAAGCACCTTACTATGAGAGATAGTTCCATGGATGAGGACCAAATCTTGAAGTTATTAAGAGAACCTGAGTTGGGGCCACACTTCATAGAATAAGAACTAAAAGAAGAGATGGAGGAGGTGCAACTTGAATGCGCCTACCTAGACAAAGAAAAAGGAAACTTAGTTTATTTAATAGATGATGATGAGGTGGAAAACTTGGATGTTAACCATACAAAGGTATGTGTGAAGTATTAGATAAAGTAGATGAGAAAGTGCATGCACACCATGAGCCCTTGAAAAAAAATAAATTTAACATCGGTAAAGAGATAGAGATGAAGGAATTTGTCATTAGAGATTATTGGACAAAACAAGAAGTGTAAAAAATCATTGATCTACTGTGTGAATTCAAATATTTTTTCCCACGTGGATAACATGAATTAAAATCAGGAGTATAAAAATCATTGGAATAAATGAGGATTGAGTTAAAATAGGGTGTGCACCCATTTCAAAAGATACCTTAAAGGATGAATCTAAATCTGAGCATCACGGTTAAGGAGGAGATTGATAAGATGATAAGATCCGGTATCATTGAGGAAATTGAAGAATATGAGTGGGTGAGCCCAATGGTAATTAGTATTAAAAAGGATGGAAGGATAAGGATTTGTGTTGACTATAAATACTTGAATGTTGTGTGTGTCATAGATCCTTTTCTAGCTCCATTTACTAAGGAGATCTTGGAAGGAGAAGCACGTGGGAGATCTATTCATTTACAGATGGATTTTAGGCTATCACCATGTAGAATTATGAAGGAAGGAAAGGAGAAGACCACTTTCACAATGGAGTGGGGAATTTTTCCTATATAGTTATGCCTTTTGGATTGAAGAATGTGCCTATTTTTTTTTCACGCATTGTAGTAAAATCTTTTAAGGACTTCATCCATAATTTTCTGCAAGTTTATCTGGATGATTGGATGGTGTATGGCTTAGTAAGAGACCATTTTGAAAATCTAGGTTAATTTTTGAAAGATGTAGGTAGTTGAGTACATCGTTTAACATTAAGAAGTATGTCTTTGCTACCCCATTTGGCACATTACTTGGTCACATCATATGAAAGGAAGGATTATTGGTAGACCTTGCAAAAGTGGTTGTTATATTGGGTTTGGAGGATCCTACCAGTCAAATCACTGTGCACGGATTCTTAGGGAACATGGGATATTACAGAAAATTTATCAAAGGCTATGCCAAGATTTCTATGCCATTAGAGGAATTGTTGAAACATAATGGTAAATTCCATTAGGGCGAGGAGTAGTAGATGTCTTTTGACACAATGAAGGAAAAACTTACGTTCACCCATCTTACGCATTTCCCCTCAGGATAAGCCTTTATATGTACACATAAATGTTAGGTATGGTGATTGGAGTGGTCTTAGCACATCCTGGAGAGGGAATTATTGACCATCCCTTGGTTTTTGCTAGTAGGAATTTAACTCCTATAAAAACAAGCTTATACAACCATGGAGTGCGAGGCATTGTCATTGATATATGCATTATGCAAATTTAGGAAGTATTTGCTAGCAACATCTTTCATTTTATACGCAGACCACATGGCATTAAAGTACTTGGTGAAAAGTCTCATTTTGCAAGGGCACATATGTTAATGGGTCTTATTGTTTCAGGAGTTTGAGTTTATGTTTGTGGTAAAACTAGGGTAGAGTAATTTGGGACTTAGACATTTATCACAGATTAACTCAGGAGAGGATGTGTAGAGCATTGACGACATAATTCCAGATGCACAATTTTTTAGATTATAGCACGTGCCCTTTGAATTGGAGGATATATTTTTTCTTGCGAACGAGTGTGGTGCCAGAAGGAATGAAGGCCTTGGAGAATAATTCATTGGCTATGCATGCCACACCCTATATGTTGATTAACAAAGAGACTAGTACAAACTAGGCCGAGATGAGGTTTTGCACCAATGCATGTTGGAACATGAACACACTATAATCATGGAAGAATCTCATGTTGGCATTTCAAGAGGTCACTATTTAGGAAATGCTACCTCGCACAAGATCATATTGGTAGGCCTTTGATGGGAAACAATTTACAAGGATTATATTGAATATTGCAAGGCTTGTGATCATTTCCAGTGCCTTGTTAAACCAAGATGAAGAGATGAATTCCATTAAGACCTATTTCTAGTGCAAATCCATTTGAAAAATGGAAAATTGAATTTGTGGTCCTATTTTCCCAATTAGGCGTAGGACAAGTTCACATTATATTATTACTTGCACATATTATCTTACGAGGTGGGAAGAGGTGGCACCTACAAAGGATTGCATGGTGGCTACAACAAATAGGTTCTTATGAGATAAAATAATCAATAGATATGGATGTTCATTAAGCGTAACGAGTGATAGTGGTATTAATTTCTTAAATGATACTATTTGAATCTTATTAGAAGCGTTTATGGTGATACATCACAAAACTAGTCCCTACCACCCTCAGGCTAATGGAATTGTTGAGGCATTTAACAAGATATTAAGCCACATGTTAACAAATATTTACAATGTTAGAAGAATAGAGGGGATGATAAAATCTTTGTAGTGTTATGGGAATATAGAAAAACTTATAATCGATTGAAAAAGGTCACACCCTTTCAATTGGTGTTTGGCACAGAGGGAGTTATACCTGTGGAATTCATGTCGTCATCTCTACATATTATGCGAGCAGGGAGGATTGGCTAACTAAAAACATTAGAGTAGTGCATTGATAGACTTATGGAGTTGAATGAGAGGTGTGCCATTTCTAGAATTCAAAAGATGAAGAAAGCATGACAGAAGGCATGACATGATCTTCACATTAAAAATAAGAAGTTTGAGATTGGGTAGATGGTTCTATTTTATGATTCTAAGTTTCTACGCCACCCAGAGAAGCTTAAGGTACATTGGTTGGGACCATATACTATCACTTATATACTTGATTTAGGCACTTTCCAAGATTATAAGTGGTGGATGGCACAAGGTGTCCTGGTTTCTTTAATGGTAGTAGGTTCAAGCCCTACTATAAATAATTCTTTAGTGTGTTTGTAAATAAGGCAACATTGCCAGTTAGCATAGAATTTCCCTTAATGCATTTTCATTTTTTATGTGTTTCCTTTCTTCATCATTTTTCTTGTCCTTTCTATTCTACATTTTGTATGCATTGGCATACTGGTAGCTAAATACATTTGAAGTGATTTCATGTGCAGAGGACCACACATAATTTTAGTGTGGGGTGGATTATTGTCAAAATTTGAAAAAAATTGACATGTTTCTAAGGAAGAAGGACTATTAGAAGACTCATTTTGGATGACTAGTGAAAGGAAGAAGACCAATTTGTGTGGAGGAGGTGTTCAAATGTGTTCCTGTGCAGTGAAAAAGGTGTTCAAATTTGTTCTGCAATAAAGGTGTCTTAGAAAAAAGTTGAGTTGAGTATAGACCACATAGAAGAGAAGCAACGATCGGGTAGTATAACATGAGGTAGGTGGTCATATAGGGAACTACTTAGTGGATAGCATAGAGGTTATGTACTTTGACATGGTGAGGTGTGCGAGAGGAATTATATGGTAGTAAAGTAGTGTCAGCATGCCAAAACATTATGAATCGTGAAGGAAAGTCACTGAATTTGAATTAAGTGATAAAAGTATGTTTTTAAAAATTGAGTTTAAAAATGCGCGGGTCAAGGACATCGAGGTTGTGAAAAATTATAAATAGAGGGTAAAGATAGTCATTTCGACTACTTTTCCTTAGAAAATTTTCATGCTCTCGAGCTTGAAGTATGAAGAGTGTTTTGAGAAGAAAGTGAGGGAATTGTCATGAACTAGTGAAGTTGTGTGAGTTGTGGTGTGATCTTGTGGTGTAGTAAGAGGAGGAAAAGATAGCAGAGAAGAAAGGGGTTATGTGAAGGAGGAGTGATTAAAGTCATAAAGTTTGAGTGGGCGGGAAAATTTAGAAACACCTAAGGAACTTGAAGAAAATAGAGATGACACCAAATAAGAGTAAGAATAAGAGACCGGTAGTGGAAAAGGAATAACCCATGGAAGATTATTTAGAAATGAAAAATCATGGTGAGAATATAGCCCTCGATTTGGGTTCCACAAAGAAAGTGGAAGAGTTAGAAAAACAATTAAAATATGAGAAGGGGGAAGAAACACCAAGAGTCAAAATCATTAGCAAATTGGTCATGTAAAGAAGAAATTTTCGGATGCCTATGTCCCCATATATGGACTTTGAGGAGGTTGATGATCCCTTAGGAAGGGGTATATATGTGTAATATTTCAGGGAACATGGTACCCTCCCCATCTCCCTGAGAAGTTTAATAAATTCACTTGTGAGGGGTCCATCTCAAACACCTATAAGGCACAAATGAACAAGTGGTATGAGAGGAAGCATGGAGCTTTTGAAAATGTGATGGTGATCTTTTGGATGAGAGGACCGGGTGTAGTTTTTGTGGGGGTGTGATAAGAAAAATTAAGGAAGATAAGCTATCTCAACTAATGCAAGGATGTATAACAGTTTAACCTTAGATAAGGCATAGGATATTGAGTTAAATATATAAGGTTAATGATCATGTGATCAATACCATTCATCTAAAGAATAAGGAAGGAGAGACATATAAGGTGGTGGATCCTAGGCCATGTACCTCACCCAATGAGCGAGAATAAGCAATATAAGAGGGTGCAAAAGATGTCTTCTAAGGTGGTAAGAAAATACTGTGGATGTAGGAACAACTCACAAGTTCGAACCTGAGTTGTAGAGCAAGAAAGGGAAGGAAAAGTAAATAGAGAGATTGTGCCAAGGGTTAAAGAGGGAGCACTAAGTAGGCATATGATCAAGTAGGCACTCAAGGCTGAGCTATAGGCACAAGATTATTTTGCAAGAATATGGTGATGAAATGGAGTATCTCCTCCTACACATTACCAAATAGAGGACCTTGTGGGGATTTTCTAGCCAACATAAAGGATTACATGGGGTGGACCTATGTCCCCATATATGGACTTTGTTGAAGAACTCACTAAGGAAAATTTTGGATAAAACAACAAGATTGTGATAAGTAGAAGCTTTTCCATCATAGAGTTGGAGGACTTTCTCACCCAACTCAAGAAGAAGAAAAGACATATAATAGGAAATAGGGCAAGCATGCAATTGCAAAATATGTCTTCTAGGTGGTAAGGATGTGATGAAACCATTCAAACCTTGGTTAACGTGTGGGAAGTAAATGATGAGAGGCCTCCTCAAGGCCTTTTATGAGAAGGTCCCAACTAAGAAGTATTAAGAGCATTTGCATAGTTGATTATTGACACCACAACACAGAAGGATAGAATAAAGACCAAATGTGAGAATTTAGAGTTCTAGATGGAAAACTCAAGAAGAAAATCCATCACCGAATGTATGGATGAGTTTGATGGTCTTTGCATAGAGTTTGTGTGGTAATTAAGGTGTTTAAGGCTAAGGTGAGAAGAGATCACACCATTACCGAATGTATGGATGAGTTTGAGGTCTTTTCAAGAGTACATTAAGGTTTAGTAGGAGAGGCTCCAGGAAGGCATTTAGGAAAAGCTTCCGGGGAAGGCATTAAAAAAGTGCAGAGGAATGGAAAATGTTAAAGGAACACATCAAGATGTAACCAAATTTAGTTATGGATAAAGTTAAGCTATGAAGACTTGTAACTCAAGGAAAGCATATTCCTAGGTATCATTACGGTTATCATGAGAGGATTAGGAGCTGTAAAATTGGAGTTAATTATGGCTAGATGGCATCTGCATGTTGAGGATACTTTAGTAGGTGAAGACATGATGACATTTGGCATGTTCTTGGGTAATGATGAATCAGTTAGAGGAGAGTCCTTCCAATTCCTTCTTATGTATTGTTTTGTAAAAGTGTGTGGGTTACAGGAAAGAAAATAGAATGTATGTGCATATAAAGAGTGGGAGATAAGGGAATTATGGGTGTAATATCTGTAATGAATCTATTATAGAGAATATATGGGGACCTTGTTGTTGTATTATCTCCATTCATGGTTTCTTTAATGTATTTGGCTACTGTAATATTGAGGAATTAATACAATGGGAATGTCCTAAATATCTAAGTCATAGATCTTGATATGTATGTTTATGGATCCAAACCCTTATGTTCTTGATGATGATCATGGTCCAGATCTGATTCCCCCTTGTATTGTGATTTTCTCATCTATATTATGGTGCATTTATGCTTAGATCTAGTTTCCTTGTTTCTATCTTAGAATGCATGCAATTATATCTATGTATTGTCCCCTAATGTTGTTAAACATTCTTGTAAATCTCACATAAAGGAGGGATCAACACATGTGTGTAACTCGGGTGAGCACCTAGTTAGGCTAGATGATATGCCAGCATGCCTAGGATATTAAGTGATTAGAAAGGATGACTACATCTGCAATCTTTGCCTCTAAAAATTTAATTACCCCAATGTCCACACTACCAACTACCTCGGTGTGTAGAGATTCTTATTAAGTGTCACTCAGATCCATAAAGGTCTTATGAGATAGAACCCTTTTGAATGGAGTAAAAAATCCACCAAAAAACCATTGTACATGATGACATGGATGTATGTCATTAGAAAACATTGAAAAAAGTTTTAAAGCACACATCATATTCCCGAACACTTTCTGATAATCCTCGCTTTATGTCCTTAAGCATGTTGATAATTTTATGTTCAAAATCTAGACTATGGAACTTAGCTAAGAACACAGAGCACAAAGCATCATAATCCACTACATTCTGATGTGGGTCATACTTTATGTACCAGATATACATGCACCATTGAAGAGTTGTAGAAAACTAACTCACCTTCCTATCTAAAGTGGTGATTCCCTTAGTGCCATAGAAACTCACACTTGTGCACATTCTCTGCAACATATTTAATACCTCTATATTATGGAAAGTGGAGGGATATCTCATAATACACTTATTGAGGTTGATGTGGGGGTTACTAGGGATGAGGGCCCCATCCTATAGATGCAGAACTAGAATCACCACCAACATTCCATCTACCACCATAACCACTCGATCCCAACCCTCTTGATCCACCTTATCCTAAAGAAGTAGGTGCCGACCAATGGATGTACTTCCTTTCATCCCAACCGTAGTACTAAAATGAACTCCCATAGTCTACGTAGTTGTAGTACTTCCTCAAGTGTTTTCAATCTTCTTCGCACCCACACTCTATCCTGATGATGTGCTAGAAAATATTCCTCCAATTGGGCCTCCAAAAAATAAATATGATGTCTATGCTACCATAGGTGTATGTGTAGTCTGATGTACTTTTTCATTTAAAGGAAAATTATATCTACCTGAAGCTACTAGATTACCTACACTCACCTTATTATCATGATTACTTATGGAACTAGAACAATAGACGCAAGGGCTAGGTCACCTGGTGGGATCAGATGAGCACCCGTGGTCCTCAATATTTCCTCATCTAACACAATCTCACTAGAAGCTAAAGGGTATTCTTATTGAGATTATGGAGCTGAATTTCTTCACAAAGGAGCTTATTTAAAAAATTACGGTTTGCGAGTAAGCGGTATTAGTCGAATGACCACGTTTGTCACCTAACGAGACCAACCAACATCGGTTGAGACAAATCGACATCGTTAGGTAACCAAAATTGGTTACCTATGTGTGATTGTTTATATTTAAGTCATGGGAATTAGATCTAATGGTTGTAAATGAATGGCTAAAGTGTCCTAAGTTTGTATAGGCTTATATAAGCTAGGAAACTATGGTTAGAGGTAAGAATCAAGAAGATTGGGAGAATTGTAAGAAAGAATTATTGGAGAGAGCTTAGAGAAGTTTGTGAGAAGAAAAGTATTGTACATCATGTAAGGTGTGGAAGATTACAAATCTTCAATTGTATAACCTCTGGAATAATATATTGGTTGTTTCTTGGTGGACGTAGCCCACACTAGGTGAACCACATTATATCTTGTTTATTTTATTTTGTTGGTTATTTCCATGTTTATTGCTTGTATGCTTTAATCTGATATATATCTATTAAACTAGTTTGGTCTAACCCCAAAAAATGGTATTAGAGTTTTGTTTGAGGGTTGTCTGTGTTGACATATTTACTCATAGGGATTTTTGATTGAGTAGGAGCATAGCAATGATAGAAGATAGTAAATATAAAATTGATTAATTTGAAGGCCGTAATTATCATCTATGGAAGATGTAGGTGGATGGTTATCTATATTAGAGAGATCTATATTTACTATTAGATGAGAAGGAAAGGCTTGCAAAGATGACTGATGAAGAATGAAAGATTCTTGATAGAAAGGCTCTGGGATCTATAAGATTAAGTTGGTAGCATATGTGACTTCAATATAATTGAAGCATAAATAACAAAGAGAATTAATGAAAGCTTTAGCTAATTTATATGAAAAACCAAGTGCATTGAATAAAGTTTATATGAATAAATTGTCTAATTTTAAAATGAAAGAAGGTGGATCTATTTCTAATCATTTGAATGATTTTTGTTTTATTGTAAATCAACTAAAATCGGTAAATGATGCTTTTGAGGATGAAGGAAAGAATTTTTATTCTTGTGTTCTTTGCCCGATAGTTGGGATAATTTACTAATGGCTATTAGTAATGCAACATCACGCTACTCGATATTTTAAGTTTGATGATGTGATTGGTATAATTCTAAATGAAGAAATATGTAAGAAATGTTTAGGAGAATCATCATTTGGGAATACTTTAATGTAAATTCTAAGAGTAAATGCGAAATAAAATAATAAGATGGAAGATCTAAATCTAGGTGGAGGAATAACCCTTGGAATTGTGGAAAGAAAGGACATGCAAAGAAGGATCACGGTTCAAGGAAAATAAAGAGAATGGACTAGAGAAAGGTAAAGAGGATAATGTAGCATTAGAGGTAATGCAAGATGTGCTTATTCTCTCCTTGGATAATAAAATTGAATCATGGGTTTTAGATTTAGGAGCTTATTTCCATGCTACCCCTAATAAGGGTTATTTCAAAAATTATGTCCAGGGTAATTTTGGGCATGTTTATTTAGGAGATGATGAACCATGCAATATTACTAGTAAAGGTGAAGTTCATATTAAATTATAGAATAGAAATACATGGATATTGAAATATGTGAGGCATGTGCTAAGCCTTAGGAGAAATCTTATTTCGTAGGACAATTATGTGAAGATGGTATGGTTACATTCACAACCGATTCTTGGAACATTTCCAAGGGAGATATTTTTGTAGCAAGAGGAAAGAAGGTAGGAACATTATATTTATCTACCTATATTACTGATTCCTTTTCTATGCTATCTACTTCAGATTTAGATGCAATCATGTGGAATAATCAGCTAGGCCCTATAGGTAAGAAGGGAATGTATATCTTAAAGGCAAATGGTAAGTTATTAAATTTGAAAGATGAAGATCTTGATTTATGAGAGCGTTGCATATTTGGAAAGAAAAAGAAATTTCAGTTTCTTAAATTTTGGGAAAAAAATAAGGAGTAGAAATTGGAGCTCATACACTCAGATGTGTGGGGACCAACCTAAGTAGCTTCTCATGGAGGATCCTAATACTATGTGACTTTCATTTGTGATGCAAAAAGAATGGTATGGGTTTATTGTATTAAACGTAAATCTTATGTTTTTGAAACATTTAAAATATGGAAATTCCTTGTAGAAAATAAAACTTATTTGAAGTTGAAGTGCCTTAGATCTAAAAATGGTGGTGAGTACTGCAGTAAGGTTTTCAATGATTATTATTTAGTGAATGGAATACATAGAGAAAGAACGGTTCCTAGAACTCCATAGAGAATGATGTGATAGAAAGAATGAATATAACTATTATGGAAAATCCTAGAAGCATGAGGATACATGCTTGATTAACGCTTGCGCTTTTAGGTAGAAGCAATAGATATAGTGGTATATTTGATAAATCAGTGACCCCTCAAGTGCAATGGATGTGGAATACTAAAGAAGCATGGAATGAAAATAGGTATATCTCTCTTTTCTTAGAGTATTTGGTTCAAAATATTTTGTAAATATTGATAAAGAAAATATGAAGAAGTTGGATGCTAAATCCAAGAGATGCACTTTCATTGGTTATGGTTTTGATGATATCAGATCCTAATTTTGGGATTTAGAAGATGTTAAGATTGTTAAGAGTCATAACATTGATTGAAATGAAAAGAGGATGTACAAGGGATCCGGTTTTGGTACCAATAATGAACCGAGTGAAGATTTTATTGAGAAAAGTGCATTCTCAAATTTAAAACAAAATCCACAAACACCAAGTTAGTCACGGTGACTAGTGTTGATCAAAGCTAGACCGACATCGCTTAGGTGAATTGACGTTGTTTCACTCGGAATGTTTCGACTTCTGGGAATAGAGTTGCTTCTATCCTTTCATTCCTTTTAGAAACAGATAAGGGTTAGGGCTAGGAGGAATACCTGTGGAATGTCGAGATGGTGTGCGCGTACCGTAGAGGAAGATCAGGCTGACTGCGAAGAACTCCTTTTTGTCTTGGAAGGACTACCTGCAAATAAGAACACAAGACCACAAGATTTTGATTAGACAATAAATGAGGAAACTGCCTTGGGCCCAGGAAATATAAAACTTCCTTTCGAAGGTGGTCAGTTTCCCTGCTAATATGAATTAACACAAAAGACTGTAAAATATCAATCAAATTACTTCGTTTGGAACAGATAGGGGAAAGGCTGATTTCTGGTTTGTAGTCAGGTAACAAATCTGCGATTCTTGGTAACCGATGTCGGTAGGGTTTAGGATCTGTAGGTTGGTTGTTTTGTGGGGTGTTTGTGTTATTTGGTAGCTGTGTTATTTGTAAGGCTGTATATGGGTGATATTAGGAAATAAGGTGATGAGAGGTAGATGAATGATAGTTAGATGTAATATACGCTTTGGGTAGTGGATTCGAGGATGGATTTATGAGGACTGTGATTCAAGAAGGCATAAGAAATGTTATAACAGAGGACATGCAAGATGTGACTTACTGGTTTTGATGAAGATGCAAGCTGATCTCCTTTGCTGTAAACACTTCTGGTATCTCCACTCGTCTCTGCTCGGTCAAGTGAAGATCTGGACTCTGTTCCTCGCTCCCAATGATCTCTGTTGATTCAAAAATCCTTCCCCTTTGATCCAAAATGAAATTTCGATCCTTGTTTTTGGTTTGGGGAGGCCATTTACAGGGAACCGATGGCGGTTACGTAACCGACGGCGGTCGAGTAGGAACCGGCATCGGTAAGGAAAAAGTAGGCTATTTTTAGTAAAATAGCCCACCTTCCCTGCTTTTCTCCCGAGAGATTAGTTGCGGGCTTGGTCAAGTGACTAGAAGGTCGGTTTTGGGTGCGAGAAAGGGGTCATTAGTCATGGGTGTAGGTGTAGACCAAGTTTTAGGTCTTAATTAGGTTAGTTTAGGATTAGGGCTAGGTCATGATGAGGTGGCAAAATGAGGTGGTAGGTGAGGTGATGGGGATTTATCAATTACAAGGTAATTAATAAATAATTGTGTAAGGTTTAGGTAATGAGGTTAGGTTGCGAAATGGGATGCGGGTCACAAGGGGTCGTAAGACACGAATTTGGTGTCTACATTAGCCCCTTATTGTCGTGTAGCTTGTGTTGTAAAGCTGCGCGGACAATAATATGAAGTGGTTTCTCCTGTTAAGGATATAGGTAATCCCCTCAAATCTATCACGAGATTGAGTGAGCGGGAAATCGGGGATAGGGTTGATAAAGGGTACATGTTGTAGAGAGGATGGTAAGGTGGTGGGGTAGGTCGAGGCGTGCGAGCGCATGTTGAAATGCAATAGTGCGACTAGGGTACATGATTTGGCGAGCAAACCAGCAATGTATAGGCAAAGGTCGATAGTTTATCCAAACAAGGGTGATATAATCCTGGTATCCAAGGCATAGGAAGTAGCTCCAGGGTATATAACAGGTAAGGTACAGGAACGTTTAGGCATGTTCGGCAGTACCAAATGGTTGGTTTGGTTGAGATAAACGTCACGGTCTAGGTCTAGGCAAAGTTGGTCGACAGATCAAGTCAAGGACCCTAATTATGCTAAAACACGAACAGGTGAGCTCGATTGGACAAAAAACTACAGGATGGGTGGATAAGAGTGTATGTTGGTGATGTTGGGTAAGGTATGGAAGTGGTACGGCCTTGGGTCGGGCCAAATGGTTGGGTGGTGGGCCGGATTGGAGGCCTTGGGTTGGGCCGGATGGGTAGGGTTGAGGCCTTGGGTCGGGCAGAATTAGGTTGGTTGAGGCCTTGGGTCGGGCCGGATGGGTAGGTTGAGGCCTTGGGTCGGGCCGGATAGGTAGGTTGAGGCCTTGGGTCGGGCCGGATTAGTTTGGGTCGGGCGGATTAGTTAGGTTGAGGCCTTGGGTCGGGCCGGAGGCCCTTGGGTCGGGCCGGATGGTTAGGGTGAGGCCTTGGGTCGGGCCGATGGTTAGGGTGAGGGCCTTGGGTCGGGCCGGATGGGTAGGGTGGGCCGGATAGGCCTTGGGTCGGCGGATGGTTAGGGTGAGGCCTTGGGTCGGGCCGGATAGGTAGGTGAGGCCTTGGGTCGGGCCGGATTGTTGGTTGAGGCCTTGGTCGGGCCGGATGGTTAGGTAGTTGGTGGGTTGGGTCGGGCCTTGGGTGGAGCCTTGGGTGGGCCGGATGGTTAGGTTGAGGCCTTGGGTCGGGCCGGATAGGTGAACAAATGGTGTTCGGCAAAGGTGGATATAAGCGATATTGGGAGAAAGGCGATTAGTAAATAGGGGCGAAAAGTTGGGTGGATAAAGACAAAACCGATATCGGTTAGCTATGACCAGTACAGGTTAGATAACAAGACGCCGGTTCCTTAGGGCACGCGATTGACCAGGTATCGGTTCTATGTTAAAAACCTATAAAAAAGAAAAATACGGCCGTCATTGTCACTTTGTCAATTTGGAAACCAAATTAAGTTATGTCGAGGTGGAATATTGATATTGGTGCATTTGTTGGTGAGGTGGCACTAGTTGAGTGGAGAAGTGAGTTGATTGGTGGGCCTGAGTGAGTAGCAGGCAACATTTGATTGGTAGAGGACCCAGCAAAGCAAAGTTGGACCCATGGCACAGGCAGGAGGAGCAGGAGGGGCTGGACCAGCTGGACCACCACCACCCATCCCACCACGACGACGTGTCGTCGTACGGGTAGGTTCGAAACTCTTTAATTGTGTTCATTTTATTGCATTATGCAAAATTTGGGGTTTTGGGTAGGAATCCAAGTTTTTGATAAAAGAAGGAGTAAATGGAAGTTGTTTGGAAAATAGAGAGGGTAGGTAGGGTAGTTAGGCTAAAACGGTAGGGTGGGTAGGTTTGTAGGGCTTTTCAATGGGTAAAAGGGTAGTAATAGGCAAAAAATAGGTTTGGGGGCCGTCGGGTTCGGCTCCGCATTTTTACAGCGACCGATGTCGGTTGCTAAGCGACCGGCATCGGTCACAAATTTCAGGGGCAGGGTGTTTTGTAGCTGACCGGCGCCGGTCGTATATCGGCCGGCGTCGGTGGGGGTTTGGGTGGGTTAATTTGGGTTTGGGTGGGTTGATTTGGGTTTTGTGGGTTTGGGTGGGTTTTTGGGTTTTGTGGGTTTGGGTGGGTTTTGTGGGTTTGGGTGGGTTGATTTGGGTTTTGTGGGTTTGGGTGGGTTTTGTGGGTTTGGGTTTTTTGGTTTGGGTTTTGTGGGTTTGTGGGTTTGGGTGGGTTTGGGTTTGGGTTTGTGGGTTGGGGTTTGGGTTGGTTTGGGTTTGGGTTTGGGTTGGGTTTGGGTTTGGGGTTGGGTTTGGGTTTAGGGTTGGGGGTTTGGGTTGGGTTTGTGGGTGGGTTTTGTGGGGTTTGGGTGGGTTATGGGTTGGGCTTGGGGTGGGTATGGGTTTGGGTTTGGGTTGGGTTGGTTATGGTATGGGTTTGGGTTGGGTTTTGGGTTGGGTTGGGGGAGGGATAGTGGAAAGATAGGTGGCTAGAGGGGGTGTTAGAGAGTTGGGGTGTGGTCGGGGGGATAAAAGGGGGTATAGAGGGTAAAGTAGATGATGTGATAAAGAGTAGGTCTAAGGTTGTGGGTTGGTTTTGCGAAGCACCGGCGATTGGCGATGCGGGATAGGATGCCCCGCTTTTGTTGGTGCGGATGCGGCCACACGTATCCACGCGACACCTTTGGGCTATCATGCGCGAGTGGGACTCGGCGGAGTCAGCGATCTGAGCTATTGATAGAGATCACGGCTGATGGTTGCCCTCATCGAGAGATGGGATCCGGCGACAATGTGTTCCATCTCCCGGCCCAGGGAGATGACTATCACATTGGAGGATGTGTATCGCATCCTTCGACTTGCCGATCGAGGAGAGGCGATGTTCGAGGGAGGTCGAGAGACGCAGCGATGGACAGCATCCTGCGAGTTTTGGAGATGCGGCGCTTTTACCTATCACAGGCGCGAGTATCGGGTATGGTGACATGTACCGTGCACTTGCAGACATGAGACACGGCTAGCCGTCTTGTGATGTCGGGATCACACCGCCCTCCCGGACTCGAGAGGAGGCGCTTTCCACGGGCATTGATAGGGTGTGCTGCTTGAGATGGTGGAGAGCACACATTGCACGCTTGGGCACCGGTATACAGTGCGATTATACGAGGAGCTATGGGGCTATCGCGGATGAGGCGATTTGGGATTTGCTCTACCTTTTTACTTCAACTGTTGGGCATATGAGCACATCATATGCATCGAGCGATAGGTTACCCAGCGGCGGGCCACGAGTCATATACGAGATATGGCTTTCGAGAGATGGTTGGGGTCGTGGGCGACCACGAGCGTTCTTGCGAGTCGGGATGTGGCGTATTATAGACATTTGTTAGAGGGCACAGGCAGGTAGACATTGTATGGAGACCTTACGAGAGGTCATCACCCTCGAGAGGAGCCCGCTTATACTGATTCTGCTGATCAGTACACCTTACGGATAGCGGGGGAGGCCGGGAGAAGTACGAGAGGATACCCCTAGAGAGAGTGCACGCGAGCGAGATGGGGCTGCGGCAGGGCGAGCCACCTCCCTTCCCTCGGTCACGGGAGGGGATGATGTAGAGGCCCCACTTGCTGCACCACGGCCCATGGATCCAGTTGGGGCTTGAGAGGCGCGGAGATGATGGTGTAGATGATCTTTGGGTGTAAGGGGGCATTCATGGTTTGGTGGGCTGGAGTCAGAGCAGTAGATAGTACTGCGCCAAACACGGCCCAGACTTAGGCTGCGGTGATAGCGAGCGAGATCAGCTCGGGGCGAGTGCGGCTATTACGAGGGCGATTGGCTGCTTTGCCACGAAGCACGAATAGAGTGTCCTACGAGGCAGCTAGCTTGAGCGCGAGTGCAGTACGAGCACGAGCACGAGCACCACCACCGCGGCGGCGCCGCACGGCCCGACGCACCACAGAGTGCAGATACCACCACAGCGCGGCACCACCACACCCACAGACACCACAGCGGCACGAGCACGAAGTGCGCGTAGGAGTCGAGGGGACCAGCCCGTCTGCAAGCGGTGGCACGGGGATAGATACATGGAGCGAGAGCGGAGGCCGTACTACGGGATGTCCTTGATAATACCGGGGCGAGTATCACCATATGCTGCACAGGCGGAGACCTCGCATAGTCGAGAGATCGCGAGGAGGCGCGGCCACGGCCGGCGTGTCCGTTACGAGTAGGAGGCGAGAGGCACCACGAGGACCAGCGAGGAGAGGTGCTTGAGGGTGGTGGGGAGAGGCGAGGATCCCACATAGTTTTTGTATATGGACATGGGCACCGGTCTGCGAACCGGTTGTGTTGATAGAGGCTGCGTGCCTACATTTATTCATGTATTGATTCATTCATTCATTATATACCTGGCTGCGAGCGAGTCACGGTTATCTGATTGATCTGGCGACTGCGAGCGAGTATATTTTGATATGAGTGACCGCTGCGAGCGAGTCGAGGTGATTGATATTTATTGCGGCTGCGTGTGCGGCTTTGTTGTTGTATTATGAGATCACAGAGGCCCGATCGAGGCACATTGTACATTTGAAACTTGTATATATATATATAGATGATGTTTTGATCCATATGCAGTGTTGAAAATGTTTTTAAGTATTTCGTCAATGGTTTGTGGTATAGAATGTATGATGAGTTTAATTGACATGTTGATATATGGATGATGTGTTATATGATGAAATGTTGCATGTTTTGGTGCTGGTTTTGGACATTGTTATATATGTATCGATGAGTTGGATTGAAATGATGTATAGATAGATAGTTTTTGTTTTGTTTTTTTTGTTTTGTTTTGGTATCCTTAGGCGATGGTTTGGTTTGTTTTTGTAAAATAGATGATGTTAATGAAATTGTAATGATATGTGTGGTGGATGGACAAATATGGATAATGGTGTTGTGATGCGGGAAAAGAGGCGGGCGCGACAAAAAAATTAGGTAAAAATGAAGAAAAGAACCATGTTTTAAAAAGCCGGTGTGTAACCGATATCGGTTAGGGAACCGATGTCGGTAGGCCCGATAGACCGATATCGGTCATATATAACGATACTGGGTTATTTAGGGATGAGCTTTTCTAAAAATAGAAAAGCTAGGGTGGCACTTAAGTTCTAATTTTGAGAGCCATGCGAGAGTTAAATACGTGAATGCGGGGACGGTATTTGCATGAGAGATTTGAGTGATAAGGAGAAAAGAGACGAGGTATTGCATGAGAGATTTGAGTGATAAGAAAAGAGAGCGGGGGAGTGAATTGAGATTGAAATAGAAAGGTGAATTTGAAAAGAGTGGTGATCATGGCGAGCGAGGAGAAGCATCCGGCGAGGCGGGGCGAGAGAGGAAGACAAGTGCCACCGCAAGCTGCTGCAACCCAAGAGGTAAACGTTTTGGTTGTGATTTGATTTTTGCATGTTTTGTGAATAGGAGGAGGGAGATTAAGTGGGTAGATATGAGAAAGAAAACATGATAGCAAGGGTTATAGATGAGGTGAGTGTTACGGGGTAGGTAATCAGGGTTTTCAGGTATGTTTGTATGTACAGAAAGGAATAAACGCTCAAATTATTGTCGTAGGTGGTGTATTTAGGCAGGCTGTATTAAGGTAACAGTGACCGATATCGGTTAGGGATAACCGGTATCGGTTACTCAACATACCGTTAGCTTATAAATAATCTGATACCGATTCTTTGTAGGAATTTCCAGAATTTGAGAAAAAACCCGGGGGGATTTGAGGAATTGAATGGTTGTTTGTTATTTGGATGTATGCAGGCAGAGGCAGGGTTGAGGATGAATGATAGTGTTCCAGCGCTGTTGTCACGAATCCGAGCGGATGTAACGCCAGCTGAATGGACATTGATAAATCGTTTGGGGTTAAGTGGAATCCGCTATTATTCACGAATCGCACGTAACCATGCTATGTTACAGGCGTTGATTGAGAGATGGAATCCTGAGAAAAATACCTTCTATCTGCCAACAGGGGAGATGACAGTAACATTGGAAGATGTGTTCCGTATTTTGAGGCTCCCTATTACAGGAAAACCAGTATATCAGGCATTACCTAGCGTGGCGCGGGGAGCGATAACAACAGTATTTGGTCCATACGCACGAGATCTGACACAACGAGGTTTGACATTCACATATGGGGTAATGTATACGGCACACCACGAGGAGACAAGGTTAGCGTGATGATATAATGATAGCGGTAGGGTATTATGCGTTACAGGGCGGAAGGGGAAGATTTCCAAAGGCATTGATGTGTGTTATTTGGGAGATGATAGAAAGGCGTGACGTTTGCATGGGCACTGCATATTTGGCGGAGCTATACGAGGGGTTTATGGGCTTGTAGGTGAAATCACGAGCGACCTTTGGATTGTTCATACTTATTACAACTTTTTGGGCCTATGAGCACATTGTTTGTGTGCGACCAATAGGCCGACCCATCGAGCGAGGGAGAGCCGGAGTACGAGAGGTTGGGATTGAGACGATGGGTCGAGAGCGAAACAGAGGCAAGATCTCGAGCCGTGACGGGTGACATTGAGTATTACGAGGCGAGGTATGGGAGAGGGTGACGGTTGCGGATATACATTTGGAGGCCTTACGGGAACTATATGGTAACGCAGAGAACATAGGCGAGGAGTTGAGGGTGTAGAGCGATTGAGGTGGATCGCGGGGCACGAGGCCGAGTGAATATGAGAGGATTCCTATAGATCGCGTGCGGCGACAATTTGGATTTGTGCGGGACATACCGCGAGCTTATAGACCATATATGAGGATCGCGCGAGAGCGGCATTCTCACCTCCCGGCCAACACCTCCGAGAAGGTCTGAAGAAGTAGCGGCCGATCGCGGGGTAATGGACGCGAGAGCAGCGAGAGGCCTATAGATTATGGTGGGTAGCGAGCTGCAAGGTGTACGTGATCGTCGACATAGCGGTGATTACGGAGAGAGATCGTCGTCTGCGGCGTTTGGTTCGGCAGCTCAAGCGAGTGAATGAGACAAGAGGATTGTTAGCGATTGCGAGTCACGGGCGGAGAGACTAGAGGCTGGAGTCCTCCATGCGAGAGGCGTATTCATATGTTACGAGGAAGGTTGGCGGATCGGTGGGGGTACCAATAGCCGTGGTACCTTTGAGGACGAGAGAGCTGGCGAGAGGGGTCGACGATCACGATCCTCACCTAGTTCGGGATGAGGCGTAAGGGTCTAAATAAATGTTAGCAAGGTATAAGAATTAATAAGGATGCCGACCTGCGTGTCGATGATAGAGAAGATGTATTTGTTTAACATCTAAATAAAACTGAATATGTATGTTGATTTGAGTTACGATAATAATAAGAATGTTTTCGTTTTGACTTTCGGTGTTTTGAAAAAGGATAAAGAGGAATGTGATTAAATAGAAATACACAAAAATATTTATATTTACCACACATGATAGGTTATGGTAGGGGATGGTCGAGCTAACCTTGGGAGACCCCATGTCTCAAGTGCTGCCTACATAGCCCATTGCACAAAGCAAGGAGGGGCCTCAGACCGATGTAGTTCTCCCTTAGGACCAGGGAGAGGTGAATTCAGGCAATTTAGGTATGGTTAGGCGATTGGTTGGTTGGTAAAGGTATTGATAGTAATATTGGTAAGGCAAGGTTGATGGTGTTGGTAACGAATTGGTGAGGTTTGTAAAAGGTATAAGAGAAGCGAAAGTTAGCCTACCCAAGTGGTAGGGAATCATGCCCTGATTAAGATCAACACACAATCCTAGATGCGAGGCAAAAAGGAAAGATTGCTCCGTAGGTGAAAAGAGCAAAACGAACCACACAACATAGAATGAACGTGAAGCCCTAGGTACCGGTGCATAGACGAGAAGTCAATAGGTGAAAAGAGTTGTATGATCACATCCTATCAGGTGTACGTCACGTCCCTTGAGTTGAAACAAATGGTGAGGTGAGGTGAATGGTATAGTTGAGGTATGGAAAACTTATTACAAAGTGAGTGTTCGGACGAAAGAGAACCTACCCTAAATAGACAAGTCCATGACTCAAAAGTTCTTTTGAATGAGGCTTTTATTTTATTGAATATAGACTGATCGATGCGGGAAGTCTACAAGGGATTTTGATTGTTTTATTCTTGAGGTCTTCACGAAGCTGATCAATGCGAGAAGCTTCTGATAAAGGCTGGCTGTGTATAAATTTGTCCTTGAGGAGTAGATCTATTTATAATAGCGAGATATGATTTTAATGCATAGCTTTGTCCTTGAGGAGGCTTGATCTATTTATAATAGCAGCAATAGTTCGGCATATAGCTGTCCTTCGAGGGAGCAGTCTATATTTAATTTAGATGACTAGATGTTCTTTTGGCGTGAAGCATCTAGTTTAGTAGGAAGTTTGACTCAAGAAAATCCCATAAGAATACGGCTTATTTTAATACTTTGAAGTCATGGACTAGACTAAAAAGGGGAAGGCATCGTCAAGGGGAGGTGAGAAGTGATCTTGATTTTATTTTGAGATGTAGAAAACAAAGTGTATGTAGCGGTAAATGAGCTCAAGGGACGAGCAGTAGGTAGATAAGAAGTGATATAACACTAAATTCAACAGTAGAATGGTCGAAGATGCAAGGCATTAAGGGGTTCAGGCTCAGGTTTACCATTAAGCGAAGCTAAACGATAAGTGCACGATCCATAAGTGTGAGTGATTATATAAGGCCCAATCGATTGGGAGCAAATTTTCCACGTTTGCTCTTTTCTAGTTTGGTTACATGTTGATTCTCTTTGAGGACAAGATCACCAACCTTAAAGGTACGCTCATGAAGTCGCTTATCATAAGCACGCTTGATGCGTTTTTGATAGATTTGAAGGTGATCGAGAGAGTGTAAGATGCGGCGTTCGTCAAGAAGCTCCAATTGGGCTAACCGCTCTTGGCGAAATCATCGTTGGTGAGAATATCTGAAGGGATATTACGAGGAAAATATTTGTATTTCGAGAGGTAAGACAGCCTCGGTACCATATACGAAAAAAAAAGGTGTGGCATTAGTAGAGTACGGATCTTTGTACGATAAGCCCAAAGGGCAAAGGGGATGTGATCGTGCCAATTTAAATCGGACTCATTGACAACTTTTCATGAGGATTTTGGTTAGGGTTTTATTAGAGGATTCGGCTTGTCCATTTGCTTGTGGATAGTACGGTGATGAGAAGCTGAGTTTGATACCAAAGTTGTCCAAAGAGTCTTGCAATGAACTTATTTTTGAAAGATTTACCATTATCTCAATCGGGCGATGAGGAACACCAAAATGACAGAGATAATGTGGTGGTTAATGAACTCTACAATTTTTTCTTTTTAGTTGAAATGAGTGGAATAGCCTCCACCCATTTTGTGTAATATTCGGTTCTTTGTGATAATCCATCGGTGGCGTTGCGAAGAGGATGGATGAATCTCACCAATAAGGTCTAAACCCCATTGTGAGAAGGGCGAAAGATCTCGGCGACACAGAGCGGGTGGCTAGGAGTATGTTGAAGGTTGGCATGTTGTTGACACATAACACAACGCTTAACATATTAAGTAGCGATCGTTATTGAGTAGGCCAATAATAACCAAGGCGAAGGATTCGTTTGGCCACGGCAAGGCCGCTAAAATGTCCACCACAAATACCGTCATGGACCTGTTGGATGGTATGGGTGACCTCCGCGCCGGTGAGACATCGAAGGAGGATGCCATCAAAGCCACGTTTATAAAGGAGTCCCCCCATAACTACATAACGAGAAATGCGTTTAAGAAAAGCGCGTTTACCAGTACTAGTAAGGTCAGAAGGGAGAACAGAGGTTGTAAGGTAGTCATGGAATTGGTGATACCAAGTATCCTGCGAGTTAGCAGACACAATATTTATCGTACAAACAACCGGGGCTGAATAAGATGGGGCAAAGAGTTGTTGGACCAAGATGAAAATGTCAGAGTCAGTTGATGAGGCTGGAATTTGCGAGGCTAAGCAAGCCATAGTATCCGCAAATTTGTTAGTGGAGCGGGGAATGGTTTGGATAGAATAGTGAGTAAATAAGGCTAGAAGTGAATCCACGTAGTGTTTGTATTTTTGAAGTTCCTCATTTTTACATTGGTAGATGCCCATAACTTGATTGACTACCAATTGAGAGTCGCCAAAAATATTGATAGATTTGATACCTAAGTGCGGCGCATGACACGGAGACCCGAGCAACAAGGGCCTCGTATTCCGCTGTATTATTAGTGCAAGGGAAATCGAGTCGGAATGAAAGAGGCATAGGCTCGGCGTCGAGAGGAATAAGAACAACGCCGGCTCCTCCACCGCGTTGGCATTTGGATCCATCGAAGAAGAGAGTCATTGAATACGACTCCTCCTGGAGTGAAAGAGTGGCAATGAGTTCGTCGGGGAATGTAAAATTGGTAAATTGTTCCCCAGGTAAAGGGGCTTCCGCAAGTTGGTCTGCGATGGTTTGTCCTTTGATTGATTTCTGGTGGACAAACTCAAGGTCGAGGTCGGCGAGGAGCATGAGCCATCGGGCGATGCGTTGGTTTAGATGAGGTTTGGCATACATGTAATGGATGGGGTCCGTGTTGGTGATGACGAAAGTTTTGTGATTCAGAAGGTAGTGTCGGAGTTTGGTAGCCACGAATGATAGGGCTAGGCACAACCTTTCTACATGTGTATACCTAGTCTCATAGTCCACCAAAGTACGACTTATATAATAAACGGCTTGTTCTCTATTTTCAGAGTCACGATGTGCAAGCATGGCCCCTATAGCGTGGTCAGTGGCGGAAAGGTAAAGGTAGAAAGGGTGGTCGTCTTGAGGTGGGATAAGCACAGGTGGCTGTAAGAGATAAGTTTTGAGAGCTTCAAAGGCTTGGTGGCACTCTTCGCTCCATTGAAAATCAATGTCCTTTTTAAGAAGGTGATGAAAAGGTTGACATCGATCCGAGAGTTGGGAGATGAAACGTCGGATAGATTGGAGCTTACCTTGTAAACTACGCAATTGTTTGAGATTGGTAGGTGGGGGCATTTCTAGGATAGCTTTGACTTTAGATGGGTCGACCTCAATGCCACGCAAAGAGACGATAAAGCCAAGAAGTTTTCCCGAAAGGACACCAAAGACACATTTTTTTGGTTGAAGACGGACAGAATATTGTAACAGGCGATCAAAAATAATGGTTAAAACATCGAGATGTTCACTGCGATGTTTAGACTTGCCAAGAAGATCGTCGACGTAATCTTCAAGGATAGTGTGCATAATGTCATGAAAAATGTAGGTCATAGCCCGCCCGATAGGTCGCACCAGCATTCTTAAGGCCAAATGGCATTACACGTAGAAGGTTCCCGAGGAGTTATGAAGGCGTTTTGTGTTGATCGGCGAGCGACCAAAATTTGGTTGTATCCTGAAAAGCCATCCATGAGAGAGAGCATCTCATGGCCTGCAGTGAGATCAACAAGTTGGTCAATACTAGGTAGGGGGAAGTCATCCTTAGGGCAAGCGAGGTTAAGATCCCGGAAATCCGTGCATATCCGAAGTCCCCCCGTCGCTTTAGTGACAGGTACGATGTTAGAAATCCATTGAGGATAGTCAATAGGCAGAATGAAGGAAACAGAAAGGAGTCGTTGGAGCTCCTCTTTGACCAAGAGGGCAATGCGCGGATGCATTTTTCTCAATTTCTGTTTAATTGGCTTGGAATCGGGTTTCAGGGTAATGTTATGGACAGCAATGTCAGGATCAATTCCTGGCATGTCAGCGTAGGACCAAGCGAAAGCTTGGTTGCGAGCACGGAGGAAAGTAGTAAAGGTGACTTGTTCTGATGCGTTAAGGGATTGTCCGATCTTCACAATGTGAGGATCCTCCTCCGTGTGGATGTTGATTTCTATAGTAGATTCGTTCAGCATGGTTTGGGTTTCAGATGGTAAGGCTCGTTGAATATAAGAGTCATCCGCGCCAAGGTAAGTGAGGATGGAGTCATCATCCTGGCACTCAATAACGTTAATTGAAGGGGAGTCCTCTTCAATCATGTCTAGATATAGAAGGGGAATAGAAGAGGGGTCCTCATTATCGCGTTGATAAGTGAGAGGACCTAGGAAGATAGCATTTATGAAAAAAAAAAAATAGGAGGGATAGATTCAGGATCTATCGACTCGGTGGGAGACGAAGGCAAAATGGGTGATGATGGTTCGGTAGGGGTGACGTCATCGTCTTCTAGAAGACAACTGACACGAGGTTCCGTCGATGTAAGTGTTCCCGAAATCCGAGACCACTACGATCATTATGTTTGCGTGTGGTGATGGGGATGAGCGTATGTCGGCCTTGTTCATAAAGGCCAAAACCAAAGCCTTTCCAAGCACAGCGAGTCAAGAAGGTGAGGGCGAAGCGACGATTTGTCAGGTATTGAAAATCGGATTGGAAAGGAACCACACCAAGAGGAGGCTCAGGGGCAACGGAAGATGCGTCGACACCCCCATATGTTAGGTTAGTACGGCAGTGCGGTGGTCCGTAGGAGATTACTTCTCCCACACGACGGTCATAAGTAGGATGTGCATGTACCTGTCCGTACTCCTGTGGGGTATGGAAAGAACTAACGTTATATAGGCGATACTCCCCCAGCGTAAGGCGTTGAAAAACATCTACTAAGGGATCAACGGTTGGGATGTTAGCTGCGGGAAGGGAAGTGGTTTTTGCGACGGTAGTTTCATCAGTTGAAGGCGTAGGTGCGGTTGAGGTGGGTGGTTGAGGCACAGTTGAAGAGGATGGTTGGGTTGAGTGAACGGGTGTCTTGATTGGTACAAGCACATCGTTTGGGCGGTATAACATATTGCAGGTTTTAAAGGGGGGGGATCAGCTTTTACGGTGTAGGATTTCCCCTCGTACTCAAATTTTATGCATCTATGTAATGTTGAGGGAACGCATCCCATGGCCGGATCGAGGGCGACCAGCAATATATTATATTGGAACTCTCCCTCAAGGACATAGAAGAGTTCGGGTAAAGTACGTGGTCCTACCGAATGTTGAGGATCACGGTGCCTAAGGTAGAGGTAATAGCGTCATTAAATGACCGCATGACATGATGGGGTTGCACACATGTAGCTAGAAGGGATATTCATTTGTTGGAAGGCTTTTGAAGAGATGATGTTTAGGCTAGCGCCCCGTCAATCATAACCCATCGCGTGCCGAATGTCCCGGACGTAGCGGAGATGAAAAGAGGCGAGTCGGGGTCTTACATACCAAAGTCAACAATTTCATCTTGAGCCAGCTGCGCAGCTTGTAGTACGAGAGACGGAAGTGGTTGGGGCGGTGGGTTGTTTGGTGAGAGAGCGCGTGATTGGGTGTCGAATGGAGGCAGGCGGGGGTTTCATTAGGTAAGACCTCGATCCCTGAAGAATTTCAACGAGAGCTTGTCGATGAGATTGAAATCGAATGAGATCATATAGTGTCATTTTACGGGTGATTGGTGAAGGCTGTTTGATCATGGCTCGATGGGCAGCTCCATTAGAGGCGGGGTAAGCGGGTCCACGAATAACCACTTTGGGTGGTGGTGCAATCGGGATCTTTGGACGGAGAAGGAGAGGGCGTAGGTGTGCTTTCTTTCGCTTTCTCATTGTTTTTACTGCGTTCGAGTAGCAACACTAATCATATTAATCTAAATAAACTTTGAGATGAGGAAGATGGTTGGGATAAATCATGGTTTTCAAGAGGTGGGGTTGTAATAATGATAGATCTTGGTGAGGCGGGGACAGATGGTAGAGGAGAGGGAATGGAAGCTAAAGGTCTCTCCCTTCGTAAGTTGTCTTTCTTAACCTTTCTATCTGGGAGAGGTGACTGACGAAGGATGGTTTTTAAAGCTTTGCATCCCTCCACATCATGTCCTGGTGTGCGGTGATAAGCGCAGATTTTAGACTCATCGTAACCTATAGGGCGAGGTTTAGAAGGGTCATAAGGTCTAAGTGGGGGTAGAGAAATGGTCGCATTCTCCACCAACATAGCAAGGATTTTGGCGTAAGATCCTTTGAGTGGGTCAAAATCGGAGGAGGATGAGGGCATTGGTTGTGCGGGTTTCGATAATGTTTGGGCGTGGTTGGTTCGTACGGGTGGTGGTTTAGCCAAGGGGTGTTGACACGTGGTTTTCACCAAACGTGGTTTCTTTGGCGCAGGAGCTACGTTCGGCTGGTTAGATGATGAGGCTACAGATGACGTGGTAGCGGGAAACAACCACGGAGAAAGGGGAGTGACAGAAAATAAATCCTTTGATGATGGAGTTTGTTTAGGGTTGATGGGTGGACAGGATACGTGGGGTGATAATGTTGATATACCCTTAGATCTCTGTATAGGTGCAGAAGGCGTAGGTCGTTTTGAAGAAAACGCAGGAGGTATGATATATTGATGCAAGGTGGAAGGATGAGGTCCCAATATGGAAGGTAGGTGTGACGATGATGGTTTTGATTGTGATAGAGGCACGGATTGAGCTTGTCTTCTAGGTGGCGGGGCGGCTTTATTCTTGGATAAATCTAGTCGCTTAGGCGGGTGTGTTAGACTGGGTATGGGTGAGGTCCCAAGTGTAGGGGAAGGTTTGGTTAGGTTAATAGAGGTGGATGGGATACTTGATATAGATACGGGGGGTGAGAATGAGGACATAGGCATTTTGAGTTTCTGTAAACACTTAGGATATATGGTAGAGGTGTCGGGATCGGTCATCTGCATTTGAGTAGAATAAGGGGTACTCAAACGTTCCCATAGGATTCGTCTATCTTCTGGAGAATGACAGTCTTCAGGTTTGAATTGTAAATTTGGTACGGAAGAAAGGTGGGTTGTGATTCCAATCCACTGTGGGTGTGATACAGGGAGTAGATGAGGCACTGTATCAATAGATGTTACGAGGTCAACCGGTTGTTGAAAAGATTTAGGCGATGAAGAACTAATAGGTAAGAGGGCATGTTCGAGAGGATCCGTCATGGTTAAAGAATTTGGTGATGTCGGTGCAAGAGATTTCTCGTCTAAGGATGTCAAAAGGAGTGGCGTACCTTCCTCTTGTGCAACAAGAGTGGTAGAAGGGGAAGTCTGGGAAATAGATAGATTAGATAACATCCGTTCGCAGTCTTGTAGGGATGTGGTATAAGAAGACTCATCGATGGGAAGAGAAGTCTGGGCAGTTAACTCCTTTATGGGTAAAGGAATGATTTCACTTTGGCTTGATGGTGGTAAAGGAGGTTCGGGCTCCTGTGTTAGTGAAGAGGCTTGATTCAAAATTTTCTCGATAGAGGCTTTTGGTTGGGTATCGAAGACTGCATGGATCTCATGAACACTCTCCTCGGCTAAGATATCCTGGTTTGTGTTACTGTTGGGAGAGTGATTCGGGAATGGTTTGTTGAAGATTTTCAAATTTCGGTTGGCAGGGGCATTAGGATTATCGAGGGTTATATCCCTGCGTCAACCATTTCCTGCACTATGTTTTTCAACATCTTGCAGTTTTCATGACTATGTCCTTTTACACGGTGAAAGTTACAGAAGTCATTTTCTTTGTACCAGGAAGGTATAGCGCGAGTGGAGTCAAACCCGGAGTGAGGTTTAACAGGAGGCAAGGTGATAGCTCCGGCCTTGAGCAATTTTTCCAAGATGACACCATAGGTTTCTCCCAAGGGAGTGTAATTGATGGGCTCTGCTTTATACTTATAGGTGGTTTTTGGTGGGGTATTAGACGGTGTTTGAGATTTAACCATCACCGCGTGGACAGCTCCTTTTGATTTAGAAGAAGTGGATGCGTGAGGAGTGGTGGTATTTGGTTTATTGGTAGAATCGGGAGTTCGAAATTGGGGTTTTGTTGCGTGACCGTAATTTCTCTTCTTCTAAGGCTCGAATTTCTAGTTTAGAGCCATGGTAAAGGCCTCATCAAATGTGCGGAAAGTTTGAATTTGAAGAGTAGGAGAAATGTGCTTAGCACATGCCCGCGTGAAAAGTTTGATAAGTTCGACTGAGGCAAGGCATATGTAAGTTGGTTGATAAGGCGCGCCATCGTCAAGCGAAATCTGCGATAGATTCGTCTTGAATTGTCGAATGGCATAAAGGTCGGTGATGGATACTTTCTTAGCAATGTTAATGGAGAAGTGATCCAAGAAAGATTGGGCTAGTTGGTTAAAGAGAAGATTGAGTCTTTGGGTTAAAGCAACTTTGTACCACTCAAGGGGTCTGTAAGGACATGGGAAATGTGCGGAGTATGAGGCATCATCATGGGCAATCAAATAACAAGCATGTCTAAATGATCGCAAGTGTTGTTGAGGATCCTCTTTACTATTAAAACGAGTAAATTTCGGCAATTCCCATTGAGGAGGATATGAGTGAAGGGGGACAGAAGGGTGAATAGGCTCCCGACAAACTTGCTCGTATGTCAAGGCACTACGACTTCCCAAAACAGAAGCCTCTAGATTTTGCATTTTGTCCATCATTTGTTTGATGAAATCTGTGGTTGGATGAGATGATGGTGCGGTTGTGGTAAATGGAGGCAAATTGGGCCAAGGGCCTCCGCTGGACAATGGTGGGGTTAAGTGTTGATAAGGTATGGAGGATGAATATGTTGAGGCGACCGAATAGGGATGTCCCATATAAGATGTTGAGGTTACTGGATACGTGTATGGGAATGAAAAGGTAGGCGGAGCTTGAGAAGGAAAGCTCGTGTGGATAGGTGGAGAGCAAGTCATGAATGGAGTGGTGCAAGAGAGATGAGTAGGGGCGATCGGTGGTAATGATATGTGGGGTCAAGATTAGCCAAAGGAAAGCCAATCTGAGTCGTATGAATCTCTGAAGCTGTCGGATTGGGAGATGGGGCTAAAGGTGCAGGAAGCAAGGCGGTGTTATCAGGCGGAGTGGGCGCTAAATGAGCAGCTATACTAATAGGCATGCCAACAAGGAGCTGACCATCAGGCGTACGGTCAGGGGCATGAGACAAATAGTATTGTACAGCACTAGGATTAGCATCTAGAAACTTGGCAAAGTCCTTATCTCCCACAGGAATTTTAGGAACCTCGCTGGTATCCGTAGGATTCCCCACAGAATGTGAAGGGGGTGATTCGGGTAAAGCAAGCAGAGCAAGCATGTGAAACCATAGCGGCGGCTTGCTTTGAGTGATAACAACCATGGACAGTGTTCACGTAGGGTTTCAATCTGTCGAGAACAAAAACAAACTCGGTGGTGAAATTGGTAGGTTCTTTGGTTTGTCGGGGAATTGGGAAAGACGATGGCGATATCGGTCTAATAACGATGTCGGTTATACTATAGCCGGCGTCGGTCGGGTAACCGATGTCGGTGTAAAAATCTGCAGGCTAACAAGATATAAAAGGCTGCTAATTTGATTTTTAACAACGTTTAGTATACTTGTCAATTATTGATCACGAGAAGGCAGTATGAGAAAGAAAACAAAACTAAAAACAAGCAAGATGTACACGCAAATCCAGAGATTAACCCTAGGGTTAATTTTAATTATTGTGGGCTTATGCCTTTAGACGTAGAATGATGTCAGAATCCTAAACAAAAGACTTAGGGGAAATGTCAAGTTTGTTTTGGCTTATAAGGTTACCTCAATCGGGCGGAGGAATACCGCGGAAAAAGGGGGATGTTTGGTATTGTTGTGTTAATTGTGAAGTGATTCGGTATGTGTTGTGCAGTGAATGTAAGATTAATTTCTTGTCAATACCATGGATATCACCCCCACGTGTACGACCTGTTACTTAATCTATGTTTACTAGAATTGAAAACAGCAAGCAAGGATGCCAATGCACGTGTTTTAAACCCAAATCGAAAATGATATTCGATGAAGCAAAAGAGATGACTTTCACTAATGCAAGATGCAAAAAACAAAGCAAGTTCTTTTACCAAAATAATAAAATACCTTGTGAATATCTTTAGAAGAAGAAAACAGCAAGTATGCTCCCTATATGAAAGCAAGCAAGAAATAAAGAAACCCAAAATGGGTCCCACCGGGCGTGCCAAAATGTTTCACTCGGAATGTTTCACTTACGGAATAGAGTTGCTTATCCTTTCATTCCTTTTAGAAGCAGAGATAAGGGTTAGGGCTAGGAGGAATACATGGAATGTCGAGATGGTGTGCGCGTACCGTAGAGGAAGATCAGGCTGACTGCGAAGAACTCCTTTTTGTCTTGGAAGGACTACCTGCAAATAAGAACACAAGACCACAAGATTTTGATTAGACAATAAATGAGAAGCGCCTTGGGCCGGAAATATAAAACTTCCTTTCGAAGGTGGTCGTTTCCTGCTAATATGAATTAACACAAAAAGAGCGCAAAAATATCAATCAAATTACTTCGTTTGGAGCAGAGATAGGGGAAAGGCTGATTTACTGGTTTGTAGTCACGGGTAACAAATCTGCGATTCTTTGGTAACCGATGTCGGTAGGGTTTAGGATCTGTAGGTTGGTTGTTTTGTGGGGTGTTTGTGTTATTTGGTATTTGTGTTATTTGTAAGAGTTGTATATATGGGTGATATTAGGAAATAAGGTGATGAGAGGTAGATGAATGATAGTTAGATGTAATATACCTGCTAGGGTAGTGGATTCGAGGATGGATTTATGAGGAGCCTTGATTCAAAAGGCATAAGAAATGTTATAACGAGAGGACATGCAGATGTGACTTATTGGTTTTGACAAAGATGCAAGCCGATCTCCTTTGCTGTAAACACTTCTGGTATCTCCACTCGTCTCTGCTCGGTCAAGTGAAGATCTGGACTCTGTTCCTCGCTCCCAATGATCTCTGTTGATTCAAAAATCCTTCCCTTGATCCAAAATGAAATTTCGATCCCTTGTTTTTGGTTTGGGAGGCCATTTACGAGGGGCCGATGGTGGTTACGTAACCGGCGGCATTTGAGTAGGAACCGACATCGGTAAGGAAAAAGTAGGCTATTTTTAGTAAAATAGCCCACCTTCCCTGCTTTTCTCCCGAGAGATTAGTTGCGGGCTTGGTCAAGTGACTAGAAGGTCGGTTTTGGGTGCGAGAAAGGGGTCATTAGTCATGGGTGTAGGTGTAGACCAAGTTTTAGGTCTTAATTAGGTTAGTTTAGGATTAGGGCTAGGTCATGATGAGGTGGCAAAATGAGGTGGTAGGTGAGGGATACCCACATTGAGTGGGAACATGACATGGATGAGGAGATGGATTCCTTAAAATAGAACCAGCCATGGGATGTGCTCAAGTTTCTAGTAGGTAAGAGGACATTGCGTTTAGAACAAGTGGGTTTATAGGATCGGAGGAAGAGGGTGGACGGAAAAGATATAAAGAAAGGTTTATGGTAAAAGGGTTTACAAAAAAACTAGGTATTGATTTTGGTGAGATATCTTCTCTTGTTGTTAAAATGACTTCCATCCATACTATTCTGGTTTAGTTACAATAGAATATTTTTATTTAGAAAAGTGGATGTTAAGACAAATTTTCTTCATGGTGATTTAGAGGAGGAGATCTATATGAATCATCCATTTGGTTATGAAGTCAAGGGTAAGGAGAAATGTGTGTGTAGGCTGAAAAAGATATTATATGTGCTCAAACAATCTTCAAGGAAATGGTATACGATGTTTGAAAATTTTATGCATGATCATGGTTATATGAGATGTGGATTTGACCATTGCATTTATTTCAAGAAGCTTGAAAATGGAAGATATATTATTTTTTTATTGTATGTGGATGATATGATTATTGCAAGATCTATTATGTAGGACATTGGTGATCTTAAGGAAAAATTAGCTCACACATTTGCAATGAAGGATTTGGTAGCTACAAATAAAATGCTTGACATGTAAATTCATAGAGATAGGAAGAACATGAGATTTTATTTGTCTTAGGAAGATTATATCAATAAGGTGTTAAAAATATTTAAAATTTAGGATCACCTATGGATGTACACTTTAAATTGAGCAAAGATTAGTGTTCTACATCACATGAAGAGGTCGATTACATGGAACACATTCCATATGATTCAACAATTGGAAGTCTTATGTATGCTTATGGTTTGTACTAGACCATACATTTAATAGGAAGTGGGAGTTGTGAGAAGATTTTGGATCAATCTAGGTAAAGAGAATTGGAAAGTAGTCAAATGGATTCTCGGGTATTTGAGAGGACATCCATGTTGTTATGTTATGGAGGGTCAGATACTACTTTACGGGGCTATGTTGATTCATATATGGCTGAATATTTGGATGGTAGGAGAATCACCACTTTGGATATGTATTCATAGTAGGTGGGAGGCCAATTAGCTAGATTTTGAGATTACGAAGGTTGTGGCCTTGTCTACTACAGAGACCAATTATATTGCAACTACAAAGACTAGCAAAGACATGATATGGATGAGCATGTTCATGGAAGATTTGGGAAAGGAGAAAGAGGATTATAAATTTTACAGTGATAGTCAAAGTGTAATTCATTTGGTAAAGAACTCAGCGTTTCATTCAAGAATGAAACACATTCAGTTGAGATATCACTTCATATGACAAGTGTTAGAGGATGGGAAGATAAAGTTAGAGAAAATTCATATGAATGAGAACCTTGCGGATATGCTAATGAAGCCATTGTTAAAGGATAAGTTGGAGCTACACTCCACTTCTATTGGTCTTTGAGTTTGAGACTTAAAGAGGAAGAAAAAAATCCAGGAGATGAACCAAGGATGGAGATGTGTGGGATAGTGCAGAAATTTATCTCCAAGTGTGAGATTGTTGAGATTATGAAGTTGAATTGCTTCATAAAGGAGCATATTTACAACTTACGAGTTTACACATTAGCCAACATCAGTCAAATGAACAATGTTAGTCACTTATCAAACCAAATAGCATCGGTTTCTTATGTGTGATTGTTTATATTTAAGTCATGGGAATTAGATCTGATATTTATTATAAATTTAATCTAATAGTTGTAAATGAATGGCTAAAGTTCCCTAAGTTTGTATAGGATTATATAAGCTAGGAAACTAGGGTTAGAGGTAAGAATCAAGAAGATTGGGATAATTATAAGAAGGAATTATTGGAGAGATCTTAGAGAAGCTTGTGAGAAGAAAAGTATTGTACATCACATAAGGTGTGGAAGATTGAAAATATTAAATTGTACAACCTCTAGAATAATATATTGGCTATTTCTTGGTGGACGTAGCCCACACTGGGTGAACCATGTTATATCTTGTGTATTTTATTTTGTTGGTTATTTCTATGTTTATTGCTTTGCATGATTTAATCTAATATATATATGTACAACCGGTTTTGTATAACACCAACAATTATCTATTGTACTTTCCTAAGTAGGGAGAGCACGATGATCCGGCTTGATGTATTCCACGTGAGATTTAAATCTTAATGAGACATCATCCTCTCGAAAATCCATAGACTCCTCAATTTTACATTGCTTCACCAATTCCCTCTCCCATGATTCATTATACTTAAGCCACATTTCTTCTCTTTTCCTTTACTGCCACAATGTCCATAATATTTCACTACACCTACTCCTTCCCTAGCATGAAGTGGTATGTTTAGCTAGTCATAGGTAGGCACTCTAAAATCAACACCATCATCAAGATTCTTAATTGCCAAAGGAATAACGTGAATATAAGATCCTCTGGGCTCACAAAAAAATTCAAACTCAACAACTTCCAAACAAAATTATGTAGACACAACGTACTCAAAAGTATAACTGCACACAAAACCAGCCCACCAATGATATATAACACACATCCAAGGTTCATCTGCATTAAACAAATCTTGGTACTATTCTTGCCTCTAAACCCTTGATCTGTAACTCCAAATTTTCTTTGATGCATATGCTTGCAACCACTCATACAATTCTATTGGAAAGCATTAAAATAATGTTTCATAGAGCTCATGATATATATTATCTTCCACCCACTCACACACATTAAAATCAGGTCCAAAACCATATCTTCATGAAAATTGATATTTTATGTTGATTACCTGATCTTCAATAGCCACAAAATTCAATCGATATGACATCATCATGCAACATCATAATTTTTTTTTGAAAAGAGGTTCGACAACGAGAACCAAAATGCGATCTTCATTTTTATACTCGAAGCCTAAGTGTGCTGATAGTTCATCTAGAAAGATCGAACGCTCACCCAAAACATGTGAAGCTACCAGGTCCCTCTTTTTACTATCTTGTTAAGATGCTAGCGTGTATATTTGTAATAACTATTATCAAAGTTTATATTACATTACAATAATCAGATCTATGAGCTGAATTTGGAAACACACATTATAAGAAAACATAGTGATCACATAAGAATTAATATCAGATTTACCATGTAAGCACCATGAATAGATAGGTCAACAAATGATATCCATCTACAAGGATCCATTGTATTAATTCATCATAAAACAATAGCTGAATACATCACACTAATTATTAGAGAGTTAAGTGCACTTGAAACAAGAGGGAATCATAACTCTGTAATACACGCTCCCTCAAAACAGTGGAATACACTACATAATTATAGGGGTGGGTAATTTCCCATCACTACCCATGCATCTCAAAATAAACTACATGCTAAAAAATAGACATCACTTTAACACCTTTGACAAACAATTATATTCCTCTTTTGCATTACAAGCATTGGCATGTGATTTTCTTGAATGAGGTGTGTTTCCTTGATTGTTGAAAATCATGCTTGTTATGGATAAATCATCTCTTCTCTTGGATTCATTGGACTAAAATGATGTGGCTTGCAAGAATCCACTTTCACTTCTAGTAGGTAAGTTACAATCTGGTTTTGAGAGTTGCAAACTTATCTCTTTTATAGACTCATCCTTGGATCAATTCCAGTGATCCAAGGAATGTTTTAAATCTCCTTACTGGACTTAATGGTAAAACTGAAATTCATAGGTGGAGAGACGCAACAAACTAAACTTTGTATGTTAAAAATTCTTTGGTATTGTATGAACATGCATTCATTCAGTTGTATGTTTGTGTTTGGGTGTTTAGGATTGATCTCTTTAGGACATTAATGGCATAAAAAATATAGTCTACTTCATGACTATGAAGGGAATATAAATCCTAAAAACTAAAGGATTATCCTAACAAGATCCTAAATGAGGTAAAAGCACCTACTTCCTAGCTATGTCTACTACTTTTTGGGTTTCAATCTAACCTAAGATTCTTATTATATTTCATTTGAATGGCGTCCTAACCTAAGTTCTTGTGATAAATGAATAAGGGATGAATTACTAAAGTAATGCTAGGCTATTTTAACCTAATACCTAATACTATATGGTTGTGAATTTGATCTAACCTAAGGTGGAAATTACCTATGGCAATGTTTTAAGACCTAAGGTAATTTATTGTTAGACTAACCTAAGTTTTGGGAAATTTATCCTAAACTATTAAAAGGGAACCTAAAGGTCACATGGAACTATGGCAATGGTTCTAATGGAATTTAATTGGTTTGATTGGGATAAATGAATGGAGGTACAACCAGCTTTGGCAAAGGCTAGTAAAATTTAGTGGAGGCATATGTGGAGGCTTCACTAAAGTTGGAAATGCATGCTGAAGTGGATATAGGTTTCACCAGTTTTAGGAGGCGGTGGCATGGAGAGATAGGTGGGAATTTTGTAATTAATGGCATTAATGGACCTCGGTATTTACGTGTAAACCATCTTGGAAACAAGGAAGGAGGATTTTTTGGAGGTTGTTTGATCTTATATGCATTACGATTTTTCTCTACATGGAGCTATCTAGTTCTTTGAACCAGCAGTTCACCTTTTACTTTGTGGTTATTTTTGGTTTCTCTAGCCTATTTTCGATTGAAGGAAAGTATATGAGGAATTGGAAGAAAAGATGTTTGGTTGTTGATCTTTCGTGGAGAAGAAAAAGAGTTGGAAGCTCAGCTAGAAGTCTCCTTCGAATTGGCAGAAGCACTATTAGGCATGATAGGCTCTATCCATTAAGATTTCTTGCTTTCTTCTAAATGATTCATTAAAACAATTCTACTCTCATGAGATAAATATTTTCATGATTTGTTTTATAATTTTTTTATGGTTTTATAAATATTTGTGGTTTTTGGATATAATCCATTGCTAAATAATGTTAGCCTTTGGAAAATTTCTCTTTGTGCAAGTTTAGTGGTGACATGCATGTGAAAATATATTTCGATGCTTGTATTTCATTTTGAACTTGTGTTCAAGAGGTTTGTTATTGTTCTAAACTAGCATATGATGCCTGGTGTTTCATTCTGAACTTATATTGGAGCCTTGTGTTTGGTTCTAAGCTTGTATTGGAACTTTGTGTTGCTCAAAACTTGTGTTCAAAGCTTCGTGTTTAGCACAATACTCATATTCAATACTTGCATGTTCTGAACTTGTATTCGAGTCGATGTGTTTGGTTCTGTACTTGTGTTCTGAGCTTGAGTTTTACTCATATTCAAGGATTTGAAATACTTAGAACTCATTTATGGGACTATCTTCGCTCAAAAAATCTTGGGAGGTTAGTTTTGGTTTGAGTTGATTTGGTTATCCCCTTTGAGATCTTCTCCTTGTGGCTTCTTGAGTTGGAATGGTTGTGGTACTTCTGTTTTTGAGACTGTACCACCTTCTTTGAACTTGTAAAGGCATGTGAATATGGAGGATAATATTCTCTCCTCTTCTATGAGAAAACCCGTGTCTTGTTGAAGGCTTGACTGTTTTATTTTGAAGGTTAATGGACTTAAACTATAACTTTTTGAGGGACTAAGGAACCTCTGGTTAGTTACTGTATTGTTTTTACTCTTTGGTTGATATAGAGCTCTTTTGAAGCAGTCGTTATCGGTTTTAGAGGATTATCTAAATGCAGTATGTATACGCCTTCTTGTGATTTCTATTGAAACAAATACCTTCTCTAACACAATCTTTATGGATGGAACTATGAGAGTCTTGTTGTGATTTCTATTTCACATCACGTTCTTTAAACTTTGGGTTTGGTTTTGTGTTCTCTCTTGGGAACTAGTTAAAGAAATTCTAAGTTTGAAATAGAAATGGGAATTCATTTGATAGTATAAATGAAATGAATTATTGATTGGATCTTTTCTATTTGAGATCCTTTTACTTTTGTAAAGATAAGTTCATTTGATTTAACTTCTCTGTATCTTGACTCTCTTCTTGGCTATGTAGAGTGGTTGTTCTCTTAGGCCTGCTTGACTCCTTGGGTTTGGCTTTCTGTCCTTTCTATCTTATAGGAAATAGTGTGAAACCACTCTTCGGAGATGGAAATTTCTTTGTGGATTGTTTTTCTACTTTGTACTAGTCATTTTTTGTAATGATGTGGAATGAGAATAGCTGAGTTGGTTTTGTTGAAGAGAGAATGTAAACTTGTTTAGACCGATTGTTTTGTTTGAATGAGTCATACTTCATTTGGATTTGATATCGGAAGGTTTTCTCTTTTTGCACTCTATCTTATTATGAATTCTCCCTTGGATGGACATGAGAAGAGATTAACCCTGTGTGAGTCTTGCTTGATTTTTGGAACATCTGGTTTCAGATCTTGAATGATATCTTCTAACATGTAGGAGTTAGTTAAGACTTGCAGGAGGACTATTTTGATTCTCTTGGATTGATTTGGGATTCTTGTTTAGATGATTGTCTCTTTATTGTTGAATCCTTATTGTTATCCTTGAACTGAAGCAGTTATGTGTGTCTTGAACCTATTTCTGTCTTTCTGATGATTAGTGAATGGGGAATAGAATGTATTGATTCTTCTTCTTTTTCTTAAGTCATCAAATGAATCATCCTAATATGAGCTATGTTGTAAATAAATTCTTTTTCTATGTAGTAAAGATAAATGTTGTATTTCTATTCTGATAGAATTATGAAATAATTGGATGACAAGACCTGTTGTTTGTTTAAAATTAATTGATAGGATCAATTAAACTATATGTTATGATGCAGATGTTGTGGATTATATTATGCCCTTTTCTTAAAAGTGAATTCAAAATCTTATTTGTACTTCTTTTCTAGTTGTTATTACTTATGCTTATTTGCATGATATATTAATTGTTTCATTAAAGAAGAGTTGTTTTAATGGGACAATTAGTGGAATGCATCTCATTTTAATGCTTAGTGGTTATCATGCCTAGGTTCATTCATCAAATGATTTCATAGCAATTTTTAGATGGACATCGTAAGTGATAAAAGAAGGCAAATTTTTTATGATGCATTGGCTTATTTAATCTTAGGATCTTATGTAAATAATTTTGATTCATTCTTGAGTAGTATTGGAAAAGAAGTGATATTATTTTATGATCTTAATGATGAATGACATGTAGTATGTATGAAATGCATAGTCTTGTAAATGTATGTTTTATCATGATGAATTGAAAGGTTTGGAGACTGACTCCAATTTTTTTGTGTAAATTCTCTTGTACTTTGTGTAACGGAAATAGTAGTGATATCTTGTCGATATACTTTATACCTGTTTTGTATACTATTATTGTTATCAATTAATAAGTTAGATTAAGGGGATAGTACGATCCCCCTTATTATAACGAAACTTGTTAAATTGCAAAAGATGTCATTCTCTATCTACACAACTAAAGTTTAATATTGAATTATGCATTGGTCATACAATTAAACTATATGAGTAAAGAATGATAAAAAGGTTATGTTAATCCTAACATCTAACCATGTAGAGGAAGACTCTTCCTCTCTCAAAAGAATGAAAAGATAAAAGGAATAGTGGTTTTGATCTTTAATCTTTGTACTTTGTTTATAAAGTAAACACTAGCTAAATCTAGGTGGATGACACACTTGATTTGGATAGCTAGGTTACATTAAGAATTAAACGATTGATGTTTGTTATCCTGTTTTTGGGATAACTGCTTATTATGCCACATTAATGAACATCAATGCAAACATGAGTTAATGAAGTTATTAATATCAAATCAGATTAATTATGGATAAAGAACTTAATGAATGTTGGAATTAGGGTTAGGCATGATTACTGCAATCTGAATCTTAATCCAATCTAATTATTAAATCTAATGACCACTAAGGGATATGTACATTATGATGAATCAGTCCTAAAGGATGTTGGCACATGCCAACTATAGGAATGTACCTTCAAGAAGTCCAAGGACTTCTCGAGGATATAGTGTTGCAGTTGACATGTGGCAACACCCTTCCATAATTATTCATCTAGATCTACACACATCTGGACTTGAACTTAGTTTCTCTCTAGGTCAAGTTAGTAGCATGTTCGGGATAGGTAGTAGCTTTCTATGACTTAGGGTACCTTGGCACATTCGGATGACTTAGGTCATCCAAGTATGCCCATATACCCTAAGTCATCGTGAGTGTCTTCCTATAACAAATTATGTTGCTAATCGGGGCTAGGGTCAAACCTTGGGCAAGTGGACTGATGGTAGTCAGTAAAGACCATTCTAGATAATAGAAGAGTGAGGTGAAGGACATATTCCAAAATGATGAGTATGTTGTCTAGGAATAGTAACATGAACAATATGTTGAAAATCTTTGGCCAAAGTATCACAAGCTTTGGTTACGTTTGTCCTATGTCACCTAGTTTAAAGTAACATGATGTCAGATGAATATTGGTAACAAATATTTAGATAGGTTCTTTAAATAGATCACTTAGTACCTAGAATAGGGTAGGAGAACCAAGTATATGTAGTATACATAAATTATTCTATACTTTAAGTAAACATGAGAGATCGGTTGGTAACCGAGTCATGGAATGAGAGATCGGTAGTATAACGATTCATTACAGTTGCATATGGTTATCTATTATGAGATTGATTGGCATGGAATGTGTGTTCTAAATGATGTTTTATTTAGAACAGAGAACATTATGTTTTAAAAAAAAATTTCCTTGTTTCTAAAGTCTTAAAATGGGAATGTTACATCTCGTTATCAAAGTGAAAGGTTACAACTATTAAACCTATTGTATCCATAATATGATGAAACTTAAATTTTCTTGTTAACAGAAAATGGTTAGAACAAGAGGAAATGTTGCAAATAATCATCCACCTAAGGAAGGAGCAACAACTACCTAGAAACTCGATGAGATCCTTTTTCCCTATTGACACACAGAGATCATTTGGTTATACTTGAACAACAAGTAATGGGAAATGAGGAGGAAGAAAAGTGGTAACAATAATCAGCCACCTCCTAAGGACAATCCAATTTAGGTGTTGATAATAACAATGTGAACATACCTAATCATCCTGAGAACAAAAAGGCTAGGCTGACAGCTTAACTCACTAATGATATAAAAAGGATAAGTCCACCCAAGTTTGATGACACACAATTAGGGGATGGGGCTGAGAATTGGCTCAACAAAATGGAGAAATACTTTTCAATAAGGAATTTCTTAGAAGAAACAAAGGTGATATGGGGAGCTTATCAAATTTCCCATGAGGCATCATCATGGTGGGACAACCATAAGGCTAAGCTAAACATTGATGAAACTAATATCACTTGGGATCAATTTAAAGGTTACTTTAGGCAATGTTGGCTTCCAAAACTGTACTATGATAAAAAAAAAATGACTAAATTCTAGAACTTAGCTCAAGGAAAGCTAACTATAACTGAGTATTGGGAGTGGTTTACTAAACTCCTTAAGTATGTACCTCAGTACCAAATTGATGAGAAGTTTAAGATATGGAAATTCATCATGGGATTGAATCTTGTTATAGGAGGAGAGGTGGATGTTCACAACCCAACCATGATGGAAGGGGTTGTTGAAAAGGCCATAAGGTAGGAACATAAATTGAAGGCAATTTCTACTCATAAGGAGGAAGTAAGGAAGAAAATCCCCAACTCCTCTTCATCATCTCTTGCACCTAAGAAAGGACCATAGAATAAATTCAGAATGAAAAGTAAGTTTTCATTTGATACTAATAAGAAATCAGCAACAAACAAGTTTGTTGGCAATGCATGAACAACTTTTTCAAGAACAATAATAATGAGATAGAAGTCCTATGGAGGTCAGAATGATAACTCTAAGGTTGGAAATAAACCTCGAGCCTAGGAAGGGACCTATAGGAGGTTGTTATAACTATGGAAAAGATCATTATGTAAATCAATTTCCTTTGAAAAAGGATGATCATAATCAGCAACATAAGATACACGTTGTAGTAGCTGACAAGCAGGCTGAGAAACATGCCACACCCATAGAGGTTCCAGGTAAGTTATTTGGTTTACCTATAACTATTATTTTTGACACCAGAGCTACTGAATGTTTTATTTCTAGTAAATTAGCATCAAAACTAAAAAGAAAATATAGAAACATGGATAAAACATGGACTGTACATTATGGAAACAATGTTGTTCATACAGTTAGTATGTGTCTTTTTGGAGCAATCCTTGATTTACCTAAATTTTCCACTAAAGTTGATCTTTATGTTACACCTTTGGGGTCTTATGATGTAATCATAGGTGTTAATTGGTTAGCAAAACATAAGGCTAAAGTGGACTATTTTGAAAAACACATTAGTTATTTAGATGAACCTTTAAAAAAACAACAAAGATTTAGGGTGTGAAACATGATATTTCGGCTAGGAAACTATCAGCTATGTAACTTAAAAAGGCCAAAAATAAAGGTTGTACCTTATATATACAGTAAATATTATAGAAATAATCAATAGAGAATGAACGTGTCATGAATGGTATCCATTGTTAGGAAACTTCAGTGACATGTTTCCAGAAGAGTTACCACATCTTCCACCCAAAAGGGAGTTTTATTTCACAATTGAGATCAATCCTAGAACCGAGCCTATTTCTAAGGCACCATATCGAATGACTACTATAGAATTAGTAGAGATTAAGGCTCGATTGCATGAAATTTTTCTAAAGGTTTGATTAGATCAAGTGTTTCACCTTGGGAACACCAAGATTTTTTGAAAAGAAAGATGGAACACTTAGATTGTTTGATTACAGGTGTTAAACAAAGCAACAATCAAGAATAGACCACTCCTTAGAATTGATGATCTATTTGATCGATGCATGGAGCATCGGTATATTCAAGATAGATCTTTGATCTAGATATCAAATTATGGATTAAGATGAGGACATTCATAAAACAACTTTCAGAGAAAGGTATTGACACTATGAGTTCACGGTTTTACCTTTTGGATTAACAAATGCACCTTAATGAATTTAATGAATAATATCTTTCAAGAATACTTGAAAAAAATTTGCTTGTATTCTTGGATGACATTCTCTATATTCTAAAAGCAAAGACGAACACCATGAGCATTTAAAGATAGTTTTGGAAATTTTGAGAAAGAGATGGTTATATGGTAGTTATCTAAATTTTCATGACACATGCTATTTGGGTCATGTAACTAAGTAAGAATGGAATAGCTGTAGATCTTCTAAAATTGTTATAAGATTTTTCTGTACATGGTTAGTTCATGGGGCACCAATAGAAAATTTGTTAAATATTTTTCTAAGGTGGCTACACAAATAACTTATTTATAGAAGAAGGATAAGAAGTTTCTTTGGAGTGAGAAATGTGAAATTGCATTCATAAATTTAAAAGAATAGTTAACTTCAGAACCTATTCTAGCAGTACCATATCCAAATGGAGACTTTATGGTAGTAACTGATGTATCTGGTGAAGGACTAGGAGGTCTTTTTGTTACAAAATGATCATGTCATAGCTTACAAAAGTAGAAAACTAAAGTTACATGAGTTGAATTATGCTCCACATGATTTAGAGCTTGCTGCCATTGTTCATGCACTACAAGTTTGGAGGCATTACCTGCTTGGTAAACCTTTTGAATTGAAAACTGATCATCTTGGGCTGAAGTATATTTTCACTCAGCCAAATCTGAATGCAAGACAACAAAGATGGTTAGATTTTTGTCTCAATATGATTTTGACATCAATTACATCAAGGGTAAGGAAAATAGAGTGGCTGATGCTCTAAGTCATAGGAAGCACATTTCTACTCTTATAACATTGAGAACTCAGTTTAAAGATGAAGTAAAAAGTGTTATGGAGTCTGATTCTTACTTTCAGCAAGTAAAGACAACACTTGCTATAGATCCAAATGATTTGAGGTATAAAGGTTTTCACTTTGATAACGAAGGAATCTTAAGATTTGAAAATAGAGTATACATACCTTCGCTAAATGATTTAAGAAAGAAATTGTTAGCAAAATTTCATAATTCACCTTTTTCTAGACATCCTGGTATTACAAAGATGCTTGCTGATTTAAAACAACAATATTTCTAGAAAGGAATGAAAAAGGATGTTAGTGATTTTATGACACATTTTCTTGAATGTCAACGTGTTAAAGTGGAACATATGCACCCAACTGGTTTATTGTATCCTCATAGCATACCGTAGTACAAGTGGCAAGTGATAAGAATGGACTTTGTACAAGGGTTTCCTATGTCAAGAAATAAACATGATGTTATTTTAGTAGTTGTTGATAAACTAACGAAGGTAGCACATTTTATTTGTGGTAATCTGAAGGATGATTCTTCTGTATTGGTAAAATATTTGTACACAAAATTTTCAGATTACATGGAGTACCTAAATTAATCATATCATAGAGATCCTAAAATGATGTCAAGGATTTGGTAAATGCACTTAATGCAGCTTTAGGAACTAAGCTAAATTTTAGTTCTGCATATCACCCAGAAACGGATGGACAAACTGAAAGAGTTAATCAAGTTTTAGAGGATATGTTATGAATGTATTGTATGGATCAGCAGTATAAGTGGGAAGAGTACCTTCCACTAGTTGAGTTTTCATATAATAACACATATCATGCCTCTCTTAAGATGGCACCTTTCGAAGCATTATACAGGAAGAAAATGCATAACCCCCATTAGTTGGGACAACATTGAGGATAGAGAGGTAATTGGACCTAAAATCCTTATGGAAATGGAACAACAAGTTAAAATGATTCGTGAGTGCTTGAAAGAAGCAACAGATAGGAAAAAGAGTTATGCTGATTTAAAGTGGGTTGATAGGAAATTTGAACTTGGTGAGAAAGTATTTCTTCAGGTTAAACCGAAAAAGAGCTCTATAAATTTTGGCAAGGCTACCAAGTTATCACCTCGTTATGTGGGACCTTTGAGATAGTTGAAATAATCAACCATGTAGCTTACCATTTAGCATTACCTCCTGCTTTGTCATGAATGCATGATGTTTTCCATATTTCTTTGCTTAAGAAATACATTTCAGATTTATCACATGTGTTAAATTGGAATTCCTTGCAGGTCCAAGACCTAGGAATAATCATGGTTAAACCCATACGAGTGCTAGAAACTCACCAGTTGCATTTAAGAAATCATGAAATAAGTCAATGTAAGGTCCAGTGGGACCATTTTAATGAAGAAAGTACAACCTAGGAAAACCTGGAAGATATGAAAATTACTTTTCCATATTTATTTGATCAGAATTGACTATGATGACTGATAAAGATTTGTGATTTTATCTTTATTTTTCAATAAGTCTGCCAGTTTTGGGCAGATGACTATTTATTTTTGAATAAACAACTATGTGAATGCTGATTTCTGGAACTTTAAATTCTGATATTGTTGCAAACATATGTTAAGAAAGTGAATAAATTGATTATCCTTAATGCAATGATCAAAATGAGATAATCATCGGGACGATGATTCTTTTTAGGAGGGAAGTATGTAACACCTTGGATAAACTGTTATATTCCTCTTTTGCATTACAAGTGTTGGCATGTGATTTTCATGAGGTGTGTTTCCTTGATTGTTGAAAATCATGCTTGTTATGGGTAAATCATTTCTGCTCTTGGATTCATTGGATTGAAATGTTATGACTTGCAAGAATCCACTTTCACTTCTTATTGATAAGCTGCAATCTGGTTTTGAGAGTTGCAAACTTATCTCATGTACTGACTCATCCTTGGATCAATTTTAGTGATCCAAGGAATGTTTTAAACTCTTAATCAGACTGAATGATAAATTGACATTCATTGGTTGAGAGACATAGTAGACTGAACCTTGTATGTTACAAGTTCTTTGGGCTTGAGTGATCGTGTCTTCATTCGGTTTTATGTTGTGCTTGGGTCTTTGGGATTGATCTCTACATGATAGTAAAGGTGTGAAAAAAATAGTCTACTTCAAGACTATGAAGGGAATCAAAACCCTAAAACAAAAGGACTATCCTAACAGTATCCTAAACTAGGTAAGAGTGCCTACTTCCTAGCTATGTCTATTTAATTGGGTTGAAATCTAACATAAGATCTTAACCTAAGTGTGCTAAATGAATATGGGAAGGGGAGACTACTATGGTAATACTAGACTATGTTAACCTAATGCCTAATACTAATGGTTGTGAAATTAATCTAACCTAAGGTGGTATTACCTATGGAAATGTTTTTAGACCTAAGGAAATTATTTAGGAAATGATTTTAGACTAACCTAAGTTTTGGGGACATCTATCCTAAACTATTTAAAAGGGACCTAGGGTCACATGGCACTATGGTTCCAATGGATTTTATTTGATTTGATTGGGTTTAAATGCATGGAGGTACTACCAGTTTGGCAAGGGCTAGTTAACTCTAGTGGAGGCTTACGTGGAGGCTTCACTAAAAATGGAATTGCATGTTAACTTGGAAATGGCATTCACCAGTTTTGGGAGGCAGTGGCAAGGAGAGAGAAGTGGGAGAATTAGGAGTTATGGCATTAATGGATCTCAGTTTTTGTGTGCAAACCATCTTGGAAACAAGGGAGGTGATTTGTGGGAGGTTGTTTGGTTTTACATGCCTCACAAATTTTACTCTGCATGGAGCTATCTGGTTCTTTGAACTAGCAGTTTAACTTCTTCTTCTTCTTCTGGCTATTTTTGGTTTCTTTGGTCTATTTTCGATCAAGGGAATGTTTAAGAGGCATTGGAAGAAAAATTGTTTGGTTGTTGATCTATCGTGGAGAAGAAAAAGGGTTGAAGCTCGGCTGGAAGTCTCCTTCGAATTAGTAGAGGAACTATCAGGCATGATAGGCTCTACCCATTAAGATTTCTTTCTTTCTTCTAAATGAATCATTAAAACAACTCTACTCTCATGAGATAATTGTTTGTTTGATTTGTCTAGTTATTTACTTGCATGTTTTAGGAAATCTTTGTGGTTTATGGAATGTAAATCCATTACTGGCAATGATAGTTTTTAGGAAACTTTCTCGTGTTAGTTTAATGGTGATATTCATGTGAACTTGTATTTGAAGCTCTGTAACTTGTATTCGAGGTTGGTGTTGACTGAACTGGCATTCGTTGCCTTATGCTTTATTCTAAACTATTTTTAGAGCCTGTGTTTCATTTGAATTTGTAGTGGAGCTTCTTGGTCATTCTGAACTGGCATTTGTTGCTTGTATGGTTCTGAATCTCTATTGTAGTCTTATGCTTCATTGAGCTTGTATTGGAGCATTTAAGTTTTTCTAGGAGCTTGTATTTAAACTTCATGTTATTCTAAACTTTCATTGAAGCTCCGTGATCGACATTGTACTCGTGTTTCAATACTTGCATGATTTGAACTTGTAGTCAAATCAATGAGTTTTGTTTTGTACATATACTTTGAGTTGGAAGTTTATTCTTATTCGAGGATTTGAAACTACTTGAACTCGTATTAGAGCATTGGTGTTTTGTTCTGAGCTTGTATTTAGGGCTTCGTGTTTCGTTATAGGCTCATATTTGAACTTCATGTTTGTTTGAACCAGTATTATAGTCTTATGAAGTTCTGAACTTTTGTTCCAAGCTCGTGTTCAACACTGTCCATTCCATTGGTATTCCATTCGAACTTGTTGTTTTTGATTTTATACATGTATTCTGAGTTGGAGTTTTGTTGGTATTACAGATTTTAAAATCTTTAATCCCATTTAATTATTGTCTGTTCAAAAGGGTCTTGAGAGATTTGTTTTATATTTAAGTAGACCTGGTAATCTCTTTGAGATCTTCTTCTTGTAGCTTCTTGTTGGACCGATTGTGGTACTTTTGTCTTGTAGACTATACCACCTTCTTTGAACTTGACAGGGCATGTGAATACGAAGTGTATCCTATTCTTCTCTTCCCTGAGTGAACCCATGTCCTGTTGAAGGCTTGAATTGTCTTTTTAGAAGGATTAAATGACTGAATTATATCTTGTTATGGGTATTGATGATTTATAGTTCATTTGGAATAAGTCGTTAATAGTTTTAGAGACTTATGGAAATGTAATATTTACTTTCCTTCTTGTTATTGATGTTGAAACAAATACTTTCCTATCATAAGATTTTAACTAGAACTCAAGAGTATTGTCGTGATTTTGTTTCAGTCTCGATGGAGGTAAGAATGGGACATCACTAGACTTAAATGTTATTGGACTCTCTTACTCTCTTCAGTTATTTTTAATTGATTACTTTGGGTTTAATTAGAAAGTTGAATTTAAACCTAGTATACTAAATTTTGTAAAGGAAGGACACAATATCTCTGTTCAGAATGCTTGTATTATTGTTCTTATTTGGGGATCACGAACTATTTCCTCTGTTGCATCAAGTTGTTGAAGCCTTGTAATAGGATTTCAGTATTTTGAGTTCGTGAGTTGTATTGATCCTTGTATATCATTCTCTATTTTTGGATTTCTATTCCTTGTTGGATTCATTGAACGAATCTCTGGGATTTAAAAAGAGAAATGAATATGATCTCTTGGGGACAATATATATTTTTTAGGGACTGTACTTTATGTACTTATTTCTATGAACTGAATTTGAACTTGTGTTTGATGAATGGAATAGGTAAACCAGTTTGTATGATGTGTAAAGGAAAATTAGAAGTGTGACTTCTTCAACTGTGCTTTCGGTTTTGTGTTCTCTTTTGGGAATTGGTTAAATAATTTCTAAATTTGAAATAGAAAAGGGAATTCATTTCATAGTATAAATGAAATGAATTTGGGATTGGACCTTTTTCAATGGAGATCCCTTCTTACTATTGTTTGGATAAGTTCATTTGATTGAAATTTTGTTTTTGATCTTCTTCTGAGATGGAAAATTTATTGTGGAATGTTTGGTTTCAGGTCTTTGAATTGAGGTAAGATTTGTGTGTTCTAAACCTGTAATTGTCTTTCTAATGATTAGTGTTTGGGGAATAACATGTATTGATTCTTCTTCCTTTGTTATATGGAATGATGAAGTATTCTAATATTAGTTATGCCGTAATTAACTTCTTTTGCTTGCTTAGAAAAGATAAATGTGTATTTCTATTCTTATGGAATTATGAAATAATTGGAAGACAAGACCTGTTGATTGTTTTAAAGTAATTGATAGGATCAATTAAACCATATGATATAAATGCAGGTGTTGCAGATTATATTATGCTCTTTTCTTAAAAGTGAATTCAAACTCTTTAATTGTACTTCTTTTCTAGATGTTATTACTTATGATTATTTTTATGATATATTAATTGTTTCATTAAAGTAGAGTTGTTTAAATGGAACAATTAGTGGAATGCACTTTACTTTAATGCTTAGTGCTTATCATGCTCAGTTCATTGAACTGACCCATGCTAGCAATTTTTGTAGATGGACATCGTAAGTGATAAAAGAAGATTTTTTTTTATGATGCATTGGCTTATTTAATTTTAGATCTTATGTAAAGAGTTTCAATCATTCTTGAGTTGTATTAGAAAAGAAAAGTGTTGTTCTTTTAAGATCTTAATTCTGATTGACATGCAAAATGTATAAAATGCATAATCTTGAAAATGTATATTTATCATCATGAATTGAAAGGTTTTGTGTTGGACTACAATTTGTGATGTGAATACTTTTGTACTTGTATGATGGAAATAATAGTGATATCTTTGCGGTATTCTTTATATCTGTGTATACTATTGCTTTGATATAAGATAATGAGTTGGATTAAGGAGATAGTATAATCTCCCTTATATTAATGAACTTGTTAAATTGCAAGGATGTTGTTCTCTAATTACACAACTATAGTTTAATAATGAAATATGCTTTGGACATACAATTAAACTATATAAGTATCAAATGATAAAAAGGTTATGTTAAACCTAACATCTAACCATGAAGAGGAAGACTCTTCCTCTCTCATAGAATGAAAGGTAAAAGGAATAGTGGTATGATATTTAATCATTATACTTCATTTATAAAGTAAACACTAGCTGAATCTAAGTGGATGACACACTTGATTTGGACAACTAGGTTGCATTATGAATTAAATGTTTGATGTTTGTTGTCCTATTTTTGGGATAACTACTTGTTATGCCACGATAACTAATAACAAATGCAAACATGAATTAATGAATTTCTCTATATCTAATCAGGCTAGTGTTGGATAAAGAACTTAAGGAATATTGGAATTAGGGTTAGGCATGGTTGTTGTAATCTGAATCTTAATCCAATTTAATTATGATTAATAACCACTAAGGGGGTATGTACATCTTGATGATTCAGTTCTAACAGATGTTGGCACATGCCAACTATAGGAATGTACCCTCGAGGAGTCCTTGGACTTCTCAAGGATACAGTGTTGCAGTTGACATGTGGCAACACCCTTCCATGTATTTTTCATCTAGATCTACACACATCTGGACTTGAACTTAGTTTCTCTCTAGGTCAAGTTAGTAGCATGTTTGGGATAGGTAGTAGCTTTCTATGACTTAGGGTACCTTGGCACATTCGGATGACTTAGGTCAGCCGAGTATGCCCATATACCCTAAGTCATCATGAGCATCTTCCTATAACAAATTATGTTGCTAACCGGGGCTAGGGTCGAACCTTGGGCAAGTGGATTGATGATAGTCATTAAAGACCATTCTAGATAACAAAGAGTGAGGTGAAGGATGTATTCTAGAATGATAAGTATGTCATCTAGGAATAATAACATGATTAGTATGTTGAAAATATTTGGCCAAAGTATCATGAAGCTTGCTGGTTGTGTTGTCCTATGTCACCTAGTTTAAAGCAATGTGATGTCAGATGAATATTGGTAACAAATATTCAGATAGGTTCTTTAAACAGATCACTTAGTACCCAAAATAGGGTAGGAGAATCAAGTATACATAGTATACATAAATTATTCTATGTAAACATGAGAGATCGGTTGGTAACCGAGTCATCAATGAGAGATCGTAGTATACCGAGTCATTACAATTGCATATGGTTATCTGTTATGAGATTTATCGGCATGGAATGTGTGTTCTAAATGATGTTTTATTTAGAACAAAGAACATTATGTTTCAAAAAAATTAAAAAAATCCCTTGTTTCTAAAGTCTTAAAATGGGAATGTTACATCTGGTATTCATAAAAATGGTTTGTATATTATTGATGGTTTTGTGTATTAGTCTTTCTTTTCCTTCCTCTTTTAGGAATGATATTCAATTTTTGCATGAAAGATTAGGTCATGTAAATTTCAAAAATTATATGAAATGTCTAGACTAAAGCTTGTTATTGGTCTTCCAATGATGAAGTTAGATCATGAAACATGTGAAAGTTGCCTATGTGGTAAGCAACAAGCTAAATCATTTCACAAAAATCACGACTCTAATTCTTCTTAGTTATTAGAACTAATTCATAGTAATGTAATAGGACTTATTGAAGTTATTTTTCTCATTTTTGCCTTATATGTTTTTGCTTCATTGATGACTTATATAGAATGACTTGGTCTTATTTAATTAATAAAAAGTCTAACATCTTGTCTAAGTTTCAGGAATTTAAAGCTTTAGTTGAAAATGCTTCTAATATGAAAATTAAAATAATTAGGCTTGATAATGGAGGTGAATATGTTAGAATTTTTTTAATGAGTTCTTTATGTCATTGGGATTCAAGGATAGTTACTAATCCATATTCCCCTTAGTAAAGTGGCATTGTAAAAAAGAAGAATATGACTATCTTAGAAATTGATAGGATTATGATCCATGCATCTAATGTGCCTAAGTTCTTATGGGAATAATCCATGAATATTGGTGTCTATATTCTTAATAGAAAGCCTTCTAAAGCTCTTTATAAAGCTACTTCTCATGAAGTTTGGATAAAGCAAAAATGGATATTTCTAAACTAAAGATATTTGTTAGTCCCACTTCTATCTTCATTCTAAAGGATAAAAGGAATAAGATTGATCAAATTTCTTATTCATTTATTTTTGTTGGCTATGGCTTTAAAACTAAAGGTTTAAGAGTCTATGATCCTTTCAAGCATGACATATTATAAAAAAATAATATTCTTGTCTTGGAAAATACATTATGTGATGCTTTTTGTGAACCCTCCTTTTCCTCTCCTGAGATAGAGCTTGATAATCCTTATCCTAACATTATGGAAATAGAATCTCAAGGGGTTGATTATCATGATCTAGATATGATGGAGATTGAGGGGAGTCATCTCAAGTTTTATTACATCCTAAGATTCCTAAATGGGCTCAAAATATGGTTAAGGAGTCTAATCCTATTATTCTTAGAGAGGAAACTTTTAGTTAACATTATTATCATGCCTTGATGACCCTCTTTGAGGTTGAACCAAAATATTTTAAAGAATCCTATCAAGATGATAAATGGATTTAGTCTATAAAAGATAAATACAATGTTTTGATTAAAAATAATACTTGGGAACTAGTCCCTCCTCCTAAGAGAAGCATTTTAGGATCTAGGTGGTTGTAAAAGATCAAGTATAACTTTGTAGGAGAAATTGACAAGTTCAAGGAAAGGATGGTAGCTCATGGTTTCAATCAAAAACCTGGTCTTGATTATGATGTGACTTTTTCTCATGTAGCAAAGATGAGCACTAATAGAATTCTTCTTGCTTTGTTTGTCCAACATGGTTGGGAGATTCACCAAATAGATGCTTAAAAATGCCTTTTTAAATGGTGACTTAAAATAAGAAATCTACATGAATCATCCTAAAGGTTTTGAAGAAATTGTTAAGGAACTATATGTCTGTAAGATGAAAAATTATTTTTGTGGTATTAAGAAAGATCCTAGAAAATTGGTATGCTAAAATTAACAGCTTTCTTTCAAGATCTTGATTCTCCAACTATTGTTCGATAATGACCTATTTTTTAAGTTTTAAAAAATCATAATATCATTATTATATTGTATTTTGATGATACTTTTATTACTAGCAATGATAGAAATTTAATTTTTAGAATCAAAGAAAAATTAAAACAACATTTTGAAATGACTAATTTAGGTTTGTTGAATCACTTTCTTGGCATGGTTATATTTCAAGATCGTAAGTCTATTTTTCATCTCAATCTTAGTATGATGTGAGTTTTCTTAGAATATTTAACATGATTGAATGTTAGCCTTTGCCATTCATATTGAAGTGGGTGTGAAATTATATCCTAATCCTTTTTGTGCTAAATTTGATCATACTCTCTATAGAAAACTAGTTGGTAGTCTAATTTGTTTGAATATTACCAAACCTGATATTTCTTATGTATTAGAAGTACTTTCAATATTTATAAAATAACCTTATGAGGATCATTGGAGAATGGAAAAAATAATTTTTAAATATATTAAAGGAACATTAAACTATGGTCTGTTTTATTCTTCTTCTAATGACACACAATTATTTGGATATTATGATTCTGATCATGTTGGTGATGTTGCAGATAGAAAGTATACTCATGGATACGTTTTCATTCTGAGTTCTATCACTTGGAGTAGCAAGAAGAAACCAACAATGTATATCTCTCTTCAAGCATAGTATAGAAGTGTTATGGAAGCTATAAAGAAAGCTATGTGGCTTAAACTACTATTAGATGAACTACACATGGGCATCAATGGGAACACTACTCTTATATGTGACATATGAAGTTACATTTCTCTTAAACTTTAAAGGAACAAACATATTGAATTTTATATGCACTTTATTCAAGAAAAATCCTTAATAATGATATCGATCTCAAGTTTCATTCTACTAAAGATCAAGTTAAGATATCTTCACCAAGCCATTGTGTGTTGTGAAGTTTTAAAAATTTTCATGCCTTGTTGATCCTATGAAAGTTGTCATTGAGGGGGAGTGTGCATGTCAATGACACCTCTTAATGGTTGTTGTAAACTTCCAATACTTCCTCCATTCTGTAATAAGTAAATGTGTCACATGATGTGAATTTACTTGCAAATCCCATCAAAACTTTAGTTATTAGTATGCCTTAGTTTTTAAAATGATCCATAATTTTATATAAGTATTCATATAAAAATAAATTGTCTTAATAATTTTTGTATGTGAAGATCTGCATGAATTCCATTTTTGCATGCTAGCCAGAGTCACCGATGTTGATTCTTGGATCTATAAATCCTTTTGTAGAAAAAGGTAAATTCGACATGTCTTGTTTTATTCTTCCCACTTAACATTAAGGGGAAATGTTGGGGTTGATAATGTCAAGTGGGATATCATTTGATAAACCACTACTTATGACCCTTTATTAAAAATTTTATTTAATAAACTTAGTCAGTCTTCATAACTTTGAAAAGAGTGAAATGGTATGACCGTTCACACCATCACACACACACACACACACACACACACACACACGATGATCCCTCATGGGATTTGTACTGGAGATATGAATGATCTATTATGAGATATATGCTCAATATATTTTATGTGAATTGTAATATTGCAAGATAATGGCCTGTAATTATCTCTCGTGAGGATGAGGAGTGAAGTGGAAGTGTTGGGTTAAAGATATGATAAATTATTTATATAGATAGTTCTTTATCAATGGGGTTTTCCTTCAAGTTTGCCCACTTAAATATGATGTCTTTTGTATCTTTTACTTTCATATTATTTGTATTAGCTCATTTTATTTAAGCTATATAATAAGATATATTTAACAAGATAATTATGTGTTTAATTTAGTTGTACATCATAATCTATAACTTCCAACATTTAATGGTAGATCTATAATTTTTTAATTATAATTCTTGTCATTTACCAACAAGAAATAATATAAATATTTTGATGTGATCAGGGGTTGATGAACTAAAGACACATATGTAGGATATATTCAAGTCTAGTCTTGAATGTGAGATTTGTAGCATTGCATAAAGCGTAAGTTTAATAGTCTATCTAAGGTTTGATTCATTCATAAAGAAGCATTTATTCTTAACAAGTGAATCATGAAGTTTACTCCAAATAAGTTTCGATCTAGTTTATGGTAGATAAATGAACAATGTTTAGTGTGATTATCTTGAGAATATGTGTACATGGGCCCGAGTAGTATAATCAAATTTTAAGGTCGATAAGTTAAGATTGAAGAGGGCATAAACCATTGATATTGAAAATAAGGCTAAGGCATGATATGAGACTATGTTGATACATGGTGTAAGTACATAAAATATGAGGGTAAAGACTTGAAAGTTTTTAGTAGCATATTAAGTGCCTCTCGAGACTAAGATAAAGTGTGGTGTTGTGCATAGTCAAGAAAATGCATGTTAG